>JADLZN010009390.1:0-112024 GCA_018155175.1 Sinocyclocheilus anophthalmus | reverse complement strand
CACCTCCTGTTGTCCTCTCACATCAAAAATCCACCAACATATTTGTTTAGAAATGTGCAAAAGGTGCTTGATTTGTGCATATTTCTCCCCTGATTCAGAAAAGATGACTTTTTCACTGGAGAAAGCAATAATACGAATAGAGGACTGATTTAGTTTGAAGCAACAGTTGAAGTTAAAAACATCTTGATGATGAATCTTTATGTTTGTCACAAGCACGCAGCTTTTCGCTTTATGACATGAATTGATGAACTGCAGTAGTGTGGATTACTTATGGGTTATTGTGATGTTTTTATCAGCTGTTTGGACTCTCATTCTGACGGCACCCATTCACTGCCGAGGATCCATTGGTGAGCAAATTATGCAATGATACATTTCACCAAACTCATCTTAATCTGGGATGGGCGCGCGGGTACGAATTGTCAGCCAATTTTAATTTCTAAGTGGACTATTTCTTTAATAAATGTCCCTGGACATATTGTACATTTAAAAAAAACATTGTTGGTTTATACTGTGCTTAAATTGGCTGCTATAGTAAATATATATAACCTTAAACATCAGTGCCTTTATAGAATATGCATGTGAACAAGGCCTCTTACATTGTGCAAACATCAGGATCAAAACATGAGAAGACTATTCTCCTATTGCCGGCGTTCTGCAGCACACAGGTGAGGATGATATCCAAGAACTGATTCATGTTAAAGTAGGAGGAGAGTTTACCATCCCAGGAGCCATCCTGTTTGGAGAAACAAATACAATGAGGGTGTTTTTCTCTCCGGTAACACTGAGATCAAACCAACGCACACATCACTTTAGGCAACACAAACCTTGAACTGAGAAATCCACTTCAGCTCAGTGTTGAATCCCACATGATCTGGAACAGCCTGGAATATCTGGAACATGACATCAAATGAGAAAAGAGGTTAACCAAGCAGTACAGGTGGGCAATATAAGCAAACATTTATCACAATTTTCTCTAAAATTTTGGTTGATCAAAGAGATGAAAAAATACTTAAAACCACAAAAAAAAAAAAAAAAAAAAAATCCTGAGGCAAGTTTTATATGAAAAAATAAAGCTGTCATACCTGTGAAAGGGAAGGGAAAGGCTGGTGCTCATCTATATACTCCTCTTCATCCTGCAAGTCTAGACAAAGCAACACCACACAAACAATCATCTTTATCTATTCAACAGTTCACTGTTTATTTAGCTCGATACAGCTCAACAGAGGCTTGGGTTTTAAGCCATAAACCATACCAACTAGATCAGAGATAAATAACACTGATTTACAGCAAAAAAAGAAATTACCCCCCCCGCCCCCCCAAACTAATGTTAGGTGAAATAGGTGTAAAACATTGTTTAACAAACTCAAAGCTAATAACTGGGCTCTCTTGAAAGATTTAATACTTATCGCTAAAAAAAATCATTATGGAGACTTTGAATGAGATTTTGATTTTTGGAGCCTGACTATTGCTCTTTATAGGTACACTCTTCTTCAACAAAACCTAAACAGACAAAACACTGCACATTAATCTGTCATTAAATCCATCAGCTAGTTTGACAAGTTGTTATATAATGATCTGCATTTGTATTGTACACAAATCAATCAAATTCTACCTTTGTGGTCATGAACTTCCATGGCAGTTGTGTGGACGAGCTGAAAGACAAACACATGCGCACTCATCAATATCAACATGGAGATAATTGCATTTCATTGATCATTCACAGTAAAAGAATTTGAAAGTCTTACTTTTAAAAGCTGAAGTTGATCAAATGTAAGATCCTTGACAGGAACTTCGAACAATACCATTGAGTTCTTGTCAGTTTTCTATAAACGAACACAAGAAATGTAAAGCACAAGGGAAGATATTATCCTTCTTCCTTTTGTTTTGCAGTTTTAATCAGAGTTTATGACTGTTCAAGTCTGAATTTGAAAAGTTTAAGTAGGAAGTCTTCAATCTGAGTCAACACAAAAGCTACACTGAAGGACACAAAATTAGTTGTTCAAATTATAGTTCAAATAGTGTCTTTTCACTGTCAAGTAATAGGAGCAAAATGTAAATGTTACCTTTTTAATAGAAATGCAGCAGGTGAGATCGTGGTACACGATTGGAACTAAATCTTCAGATAGATGAACATCAAACTCTACATAAGCAGCTCCCTGTGAAAAAAAAACAGATATGCCATAGCCTTATATTTCATATAACATTTTTTTTATGTATTTTGGTTGAGTTGCATTTTTTATTTACTCACATGGTTGGCCGCACTTAGAAATGAGGCAATTGTGTTTTCCCTTATCTTGTGATGTCTGAAATAAACGAGAATCGTATTTTCTTTCAGCAACATATTTCTTTCTGTTAAACATGCACTTCTCTCTCAAACTCTGTTCATGCAGCAACCCTCAGATGTGCTTGTTGTGTTTTCATACTTTAGTTTTTTTTTTACAGAGCCTGTTACATAGGCTGTACACAAATTCAAGAGTCAATACACACCTTAGATGACTGAAAAGCAACATTTGTTAAACTTAAAAAAAAAAACAACAACACAGCCCCCAAAAAAAACTCGGCTGAGGTCCAATTTGATTTTTGTTAAATTACAGTGCAAATTGTCCGAGGATCTGGACTGGATTTTTATATTGTGAAAATAGTGAATTGTCAAACTATTGGTATTGAAAATGTAAATAAAAAAATATTAATTGCCAAGACCATAACCTTTTTTGCTTGTGACATTATTTATCATGACAATAAAGGCACATATGCTCCTGCCTAATTTGCAATGCAAAATTAATGGTCCTAAAAATTAGGGTAATAGGAGGAAAATACCACTTTTAATTGTGGTAAATGTGACCAGACATCACTTTCACTTGTAAAAATCTTGCCCAGAGACCTTGTGGGCATACCAATAAGGACAAAACACTAAAGCCAAGCGGACAGGTCAGGGGATTCTTGTAGCAGCATGCGACTGGCCGATCATTCCACCCTGTTGCTACTCAACTTAGGAGCAAGTGGGCTTCCTGCCTCTGTGGCCACCAATCAAGCGCTCTTTCTTCCAGTATTGGTTAAAGCTGCCTCATGTCACACTGAAAGTCTTGAATAGGACGTGTCACCAAGTAATCCACTGAAATCCCATCAAGAATAAAAGCATTTACTTAAGTCAATACTTAATCATTTACATTAGTGAAGTCAACACTTAATGCTTAAGGCTACGTTTACACTAGTGCGTTTTCATTTTAAAACACATAACTTTTGCTACAGTTACGCTTGTTGTTTACACTACTTCAGCGTTTTCGACCCTTGAAAACAGAGCCTTTCGAAAACGCTGCAGACCCCGTTTTAATTTGAAAACTCTGGGGTTGTGTTTCAGTGTAAACGGACCAAAACTGAGGCTTTTGAAAATGATGGCGTGCTGCCCACATTCGCTCTGTGTATCCTTGAAGACCGTGTAAACAATAACATCATGCTCATTGTTGTACCTGCATGAATGGTCATGTGACCTGCGTTTTCGGTTTTGTAGTGTGGACGGAGATCGTTTCTGAAATGCAGTGAAAACGCTAGTGTAGACGAGGATCATTTTCATTTTAAAACGCAGTTTTAAAACGAAAACGCACTAGTATAAACGTAGCCTACATTTAATGAAATGAGCACATCAATAAATGAATGGCATCATAATCACATTATCTAGCTACTTAGCAACAATGCAAGCAGCGTGGATCTTGCCAGCATGATACTTTACCCTTTATTTACCCTGTCTGTGACGTGTTTACAGAGGCAAATGTTGTATGCATGCAGTGAAAGAACAGATTCCATCATGAGCGGCAGGAATGTGCATTAGTTTTATGGTGTACAAATGAGATGTTTAGACTTTGAACGTCAGTGCATTGTGGTACTGATTATACCTCTAACTTTTCCAATTGTCTGTCTGGCATTTCGGCTCATGATGGGTAGTGTGACCACACCCTGATCTTTGCCACTCTCCACAAAAAAAGATGACAAGAGGCATGCGGTGCCCACATAGCCTGGATGGACATCATCCTGAACCACGGTCTCACTCAGGTCCTCCTAAACAACAGAGATGTGACAAAACAGCCATAAGTCACCAACAGGATTCATGCAAAATGAATGTAAATTTAAAGGGGTTATATGATGCTGCTAAAAAGAACATTATTTTGTGTATTTGGTGTAATGAAATGTGTTTATGCGGTTTAAGGTTCAAAAACACATTATTTTCCACATACTGTACATTATTGTTTCTCCTCTATGTCCCGCCTTTCCGAAACGCGTCGATTTTTACAAAGCTCATCGGTCTGAAAAGCAAGGTGTGCTCTGATTGGCCAGCTATCCAGTGCGTTGTGATTGGCTGAATACCTCACCCCCTCCCCCCCCCAGTGTGTGACGGAAATGTTACGCCCCTTACCATATTGTGATGCCTTACCATATTGTGATAACCCATTATAAACGAGGCATTTGTTGCATCCAGTGGGGACATAATTACGGATTATAATGACTTATACTGTCTTTTTACGCATTGCGTTGCATCGTGCCGCGTAAACATAAAACCATGTCTGCAATTTTGATCGGAGAAATTACAAACAATAAGCACTACTCTACACTGCTCAAAAAACGTTTGAATCGTCAGTGGCAAAGACTTTAAATTAAAACGCACTTGCAGTCTGTGAGTCAGAACAGATGGCATTGTAGTCTACTCTACCTGGATCTGGAAACAGTCCTCCATAAAATGCGCTGGACACAAATATTTGGGTTGAACTGTTCTGGAAAAAGTTGTAAATACAACTTAACCACTGATCTAGTCGTGTCCTCTTTTGGAAGGCAAAACAAAGTAGTTTAGCTTTCACAACAAAACACACAGAGTCACACACAGCGGGCTTGAGTGAGCAGCGGCGGCCTAGAGTGAGCCGCGGCGGCTGGGAGTGGCAGGGCCAGGGGCTAGAGTGAGACACGGCCAACTTGAGTGAGAGAGGCCGAGGGGCTAGAGTGAAGAAACTGGCCGACTGAGTGAGCAGAGGCCGGGGGGCTGAGTGAAGAAAGAACGGCCGACTTGAGTGAGCAGAGGCCGGGGGCTAGAGTATGCGGAGGCCGGCTTAAGTGAGCAGAGGCCGGGGGCTAGAGTGAGGAACGGCCGACTTGAGTGAGCAGAGGCCGGGGGCTAAAGTGAGAAATGGCCTGAGGACTAGTGTGAGCAGAGGCGGCGGATTCAACGAAGGAGCATCCGGAGGGCTTGCGGCAACCACATGTGACGACCCCCGGGCTGGACTCCACTTCATCCACGGTGAAAGACGATCTGGCGATCCACAGCGCGAAGTTAATGTATTTCTCAGCGACCAGCCACGACAGCTCCAGCAGGACGAAGCGGTATGGCAGGCCAAACAAAGTAGTTTCGTTTTCACAATGAAGCACACAGCGTCTTCAGGAAATGGCTGCAGCGTTAACAATACTACAGCGAGACTAAAAGTTACACCTTCTTTCTTTGCATGAACATTTGGGCGGCGTTATGCAAATCTTCCCACACAGTGACGTAGACATGTGGGGGCGTGTTAGAACGAGCCGTTTTAGGTAGGTGTGGTTGACTCTTAACTTTTATAAAGAATATCTCTTTGGATTGGAGACTTTAGTCTTTGCAACTTTACAAAACTTCTTCATGCACAAAGAGCTTGTAACACTCCAAAAAGAAAAAAATTGAAATCGCATCATATGACACCTTTAAAAAAAAAAAACTCCCATCAAAATGCTTTGTGATGCAGTTGTGGTCAAAATCTTCCTATTAAACTATACCAAAGGTTTCCGTACCTCAAAGAACTCAAAGGTGAGCTCTAGGTTGTCGGGGTCCATGGTGTGAATACTGTATTCGGTCCACTGGGAGGGTTCAAGGGCGTATCCACATTCTGGCTGGGAATGACGAGACTTATAATCGCTGTCACTGATCATACTGGTCTCCAGCGTAGTGGTCATCTTATGCAATGATGAAGGGCTTTCCTCTTCATCCTCCTCAAAACCTTCAAGCATCAGCTTCAATCTAAGGCAGCCATTGATTGGATGAATTATATTTTATTATTTTCTTTCAAATCGGCCATCAAAACAGTATAAAGTGAATTTGAAAAGACAAATACATGTTTAGTACGTGGTCTAGAAGAAAATATAGTGTTTGAATTGGAAAAATAAGCACTACTAAACTGCTTGCAATATTTTGCATCCCTACCATTAATTAACAGATCAATTTGACTACTAATTGTTTTTTCAGGTGATTCTTACGGATTTCTAATGACCTTTATGAATAAATGTGACTGACTGACCTTGAAGTTTTCTAGGAGTTAAATATGTATTCTGTGAAGGATATTACCTGAAGCGTGATTTCTTAAATTGTTTCTTAGTAATAGATACTGGAGGTTTCACAGAGTAATGAAGCCTGAGACGAATTTCTGTCTGGCACGTCAACCAGCCAGAGTCCACACACTCAACACCACCTGCAGATCAAACAAATTGTATTTGCATAATTGTATAATGTTTTGTTTTACATTAAAACTAAAGTTTATTTGTTTAAATGATCAAACTTACTATGGATTCCAAAATGTCCATCGTCAATCACAAGCTCTGGTTCTGCAAGACATAACTAAATTTAATATGGAAAGTCAACTGCTCCTGTTACACATCTACAGTTATATATAAGTTGAGACGTACCAGTACAGAGCAAACTGACACCAACACATTTTCCAGTGCTGGCATGAGACATTCATTTTCTGGTTTGTTTCTTAAACAATCAAAATATACAGATAAAAGAAGTACATACAGTTTATACAGTTTGCTCTGTAATGCCTGGTGCTCTAAACGTTTGTAGCCTGTATTTGATACAAGCAAAAACTGGCCATGTTAGAATTTGAGTGTAACACTAGAGATAATTATAAAAGGATTATTAATTGGTTGCCAAAAGGTAACAATAATCTAAATGCATAATTCGGCAAGTGTTACCATGCAAGCAAATTGTTTTGTGGCAACACAAGCATAAAGAAATGCTGACAAACTTTTAAGGAACATAACACATAACATCTGGAGTAAACAGTTACATGATTAAAATGATGGACCCTGCCTAGTAAAAACAAACAAAAAAAACTATAGATGCCATTAAAATATATTGTTTTGCATAGTTTGTTAAATGCATGCGTGTTAAATGTCCGTTGTGCATGTAAATGAAGAAGCGTTAAATACATGTGCACTTTACAATACAGTTTAATGCAGTTTGTAATATAAAAATCAACTCAAGATAATTAAAGCAATTATTTAACAAAAATAAATAAATTTCAAAGAAAAAAATGCATTGTGCTTGTAAATAAAAGAGCATTTAATACAACCTTTACATGGTTTAAATATAAAAATGAACTCAAAATAATAAAAAAAATGTGTGTTGTGCATGTAAATAATGGAGTGTTAAATGCATGTGTGCTTTAAAATCTAATTTTTTCAAATGTAGTTTCTAATGTAAAAATCAACAATTAACGCAATTATTAAATAAAACAAAAACTTTTTTTTTTAAATAATTAAACAAAAAAATGTAAAGTGGCTAAGGTAGGGGAAGGCAAAAGAAAAAAAGCATTGCTTGTAAACCCAAGAATGCACCAGTGAAAACTGCTTCGCTCTGTTTGTCTGAGGAGTAATAGTCCACTAAATGTTATGATTTCTAATAATTAGGTTCCATTAGATTCCCTTAAGTGGCTTTTATTGACATTACATCTGTCCATGACAAATAACACTAAAATCAACATTAAAGACAACATGAAATCAATATGTATTCTTTTCTTTAGAACATGCATCAGTGATTCATGCGCATTAAGACCAGATGCATTTATTTATAAAGTAAATAGGGTTATTTACTTTCAAAAATAAATGTTGCAGTCTTAATGTGCACGATTCATTGATGTATTTTATGAAGAAAATAATACATTTTGATTTCATGTTGTCTTTAATGTTGATTTTAGTGTTATTTGTCATAGGGGAAAATAATATTAACCAACAACAATCATGGCCATTCTAAGATCCAATGTTCTGAGAGGTAAAATCAAGTCCATATCACATTACTTTCCACTAGTTTCATTAGGAAATAAGTGGAAATACGTCATATTTCAAACGTGAAATGTGTAGTGAATGTTTCATGTTGTCTTTAAAAAAGCTGAAGTCTGCATGTATTGATAATGTACACTTAGAGTTAAAGGGGACAAACTGATCTGAATGTAATAAGAATGAGGAAGGAGTCTACGGGTTGCATTAGACACTCAAACGTGTGGACTATTCTGGGATCAGATACCTGAGGGACTCAATGAGCGTGGCAGCTGATGGGTCTCCCATCTACTGACTATGACTTGACATGGCCCACCTGCATTCTGCAATTCCAAATGGGGGTTATGATTATTGACAGATTTTGGAAAAACAAAGCCCACTTTGGCCATTCAAACCAAAGTCTCACTCCCGAAAAAAGAATATGAGATATAGTCACCACTTTCTGCCAGCCAGCCAGTTGGTTGACATCTGAAAAGTGAACTGATTAGTCAGAAGAAACACATTGGCATTTTTCAGTGTTTAACAAGAGATCTCCCGGTTATTTATATATACATAAAAAAAGCTTTGAAAATCCTTGTACTTATCACCTTAAAATGAGATTACTTTTCTCGCTAATATTGCTTAATTCTTGGTGAAAATATTTCCGCTATAAATTCTAAAAGAATATTTCTGGCCGTGAGATAACAGCTAAAGTGTAAATATTATGTATGAATGACACCGCATGTTAGGAGGGGCTCGCAGGAAACCTGTTCCAGAAATGTCATTCTCCAAGAAAAACAAGAAAAACTCAAACTACCCAGAACTGAGTGGAGTCCAGCTAAAAAGAGATTAACAGCTTTGGGGAGAATGACCTGGAAACCTCACACACACTCACACGGAAGGATTTCAACAACTTAAAGAATGTTACATTTAATTACTTGTACCCTAAGAAATAAAGATGATTAAAAGAAAGCCCGTGAGGAATGTTTGAAAAAGACAACCCACATATCCCACATGTGAAAGAACTCTCTAAAGAAAATCTACAATCATACAGGTATAATAAAACAGCTGGACATACTCAAGAAAACCACAAATGTATATCACAAACAACAGATACTGCATATATTCTGATATGCCTTTAAGAGGCCATTCACACAGAACAGATTTTTATATTTCATTGTGCTGTTTTTCCATCATTTTGCATTCGTGCTTGACCGGTGGTGATATCTCTTTCAGCGTCTCTTGCAAGACATGTCGCTCTATAAACACGGCGTTCAAGTTCAATAAGTTCAACTTTTAAAAAAACATGTCTCAAGGCCAAGAGGTTTTTTCTTATTCCACTGCCCACGTCTCATGTTTTTGAATCTGTTCGGTGTGAATGAACCCTAACAGAATTATAAACAACAACATCTATAAATACATATACACAAGCTGAGACTGCTCTTTAAAGGTGTTGGGTAATCAATTCATTATTGGACCTTTAAAGATTAATGTGTGTCAACCTTCCAGAAATCACTTCTATCATGTTTGTTTACTAGGAAAAGAAAATCTCACCTTAGATTCCAAAATGAATCCCTTGAAATAGCGGTATTTGGTTTCACCCCCTCTAGGAACCTGAACGGTTGCTCTCCACAGGGTGCTGGGGTGAGACCAGACACAGAAGACAAATATGTGGGTCAAGGGTAACTGTGCATGTGCTGGAAGGCAAACACAAGATGGCATTGCACTTGTACCCATCCTCCTTTGCTGGCTGTAGGGTCACGGCTTTTTGATGACACCAGCTTCCCAGGGTTTCACAACTGCCAACTACTGCGATCACCTCACCTGATAAAGAAACAAAATAGTTTATTTCTCTTCTTTGTGCTAAGCAAAGGAATGTGTCTCCAGGTGATACAGAATATTACATTCTTTTCAACCTTTTTATCATATTTAAGTATCATATGTCAAAATTTGCAATACAATAAATACAGACACGGGTTGTATTTGTGATGCAATAATGCATGGTTAAAATAATAATGCTTATTATTACCAAAACATTTCTTGTATTATTAATTTCTATATTACACCTATACCAAAAATACACTTTTAATGGTGAGACTCTGTAATACGTTTCTTTAATAGCATTAGCACATTATTAAATTATTTTATTTATTTATTCATTTAGAATAAATGCCACATCTATGGCTAAATCAGCAGTATTATGCTTACAATATCATTTCAATACATTGTTTAACATAATTTAACAATTTTATCTTAACAACCAAAATACAAAACTATACATACATATATAAATCATCAATAATAACAAAGGTAATAATAGCAATAATATTGCATTTTTCAATGTAATGTATGTTTAAAATTCTAAAGCTATTCCAGGATAAACCTTTTTAAAAAATGGCAATTAATATATTTTCTGAAAAAAATTGTTTTACTTTAATAAATGTTCATCCATAAAAATTTAAGTCAGCATTTGTTAAAAATCCACAAAAGATTACTGATCTACCCTGAAGTTAATAATAACTTAACAACACTTATTATTAACTAAACATTACTTTATTCAACCAAATATTACATTTCAATTGTTAACATTTTATAAATGCTTTATAACAACACTTTATAAAAACCTGTTACTCTGTGGATAAGCGTGTCTGCTAAAATAATCAAAATGTAAATGTAATGTATAAAGAAAACTTTAATAACAATCACATTCTTCATACATTCTATACGGCTTTACATCACAACAAACAGTATTAAAGGGGTCCTATGATGCTATTTTAAAGATCATTATTTTGTTTATTTGGTGTAACAGAATATGTTGACGTGCTTTAATGTTAAAAAAAACATTATTTTTCAAATACTTTACATTATTGTAGGTCCTATATGCCCCGACTCTCTCAAACGCTTTGTTTTCTACAAAGCCCCCTCCTTTGACAAGTGCGGTCTGCTCTGATTGGCCAGCTGACCCAGTGCATTGTGATTGGCCGAACACCACAAGCACGCGTCGGAAATGTAACGCCCCTTACCATAATCGCCAGCTTCAGCTTTCAAAGTAAATATCAAGAGAGTTACAAATGTCGTTAGTTTTACCATCAGTTCAACCCCGAAAGGGCAACAGAGTACTGTCGCGTGACAGACACAGTGATGATGCAGTACAAGCCGCGGTTAAGACAGCTGACTGCTATGATTTCTGACAGGTAGTTCACTCTCCTGTGAAGTGACCCTGTTCCCCTCACACACACACACACATTTGAGCAGTCAATAGCAAATACTTAACTATTAACAAAACATACTTACAGTCGCTGATTCAGAGGCGCCAGATGTCATAGCAAGTCGGAATGACCGGGGGTTTTTTTTTTGAGAAATAGCCTTTGTGCACAGCCAGCCTTATACTCTTCTAGGTTCAAAAAGCTGTCGTCCATAAAATGCGTTGCACAGATTTGAACATCTGGGTTGTGCTGTTCTATTGTAAATAAATCTTAACCAATGATTCATAAATGCATCTACTTCCGGAAGGCCAAATAAAGTGCTTTTGCGTTCGCACTGAAACACAGCGTCTCCCTGACATGCTGCATCAAAATGACTGCTGTTCCTGAAACCACGCCATCTTTCTTTGCATGAACATTTGAGCGGCGTTACGCAAATATTTCCACATAGTGAGGTAGATATGTGGGGGCGGGTTAGAACGAGGCGTTTTAGGTAGGCACGGTTGACTCTTAACTTTTATAAAGAAAATCTCTTTGGATTTTACACTTTAGTCTTTGCAAATTTACAGATCTTCTTTATGTACCAAGAGTTTGTTACACTCCAAAGAGAAAGAAAAAACTTGAAATCGCATCATTATGACCCCTTTAAATAACTCGAACCATAAAACACGGTTTAAAGTGGTTGACCTAGTTTAAAACAGCATGCAAAGCGAGTGACTTACAAATCTGAAATTGTACTTTTTTACTCAAGTTCAACGGGATGTTCTCAGTTCTATGAATAAAGCATCAATTTTGCAACTTCTTTAAACTAAATTACCTCAAAATATTAAATCTATATAGCATGTTGGTCAATCATAGTATCAGAACACACTCCAACAATGCCAAAATGTCACATTTACATTACTTTAATTAAACTGTCTTGATTGTTTTTATTAATAACAACTTTTAAAATTACACTATTAGTAAGTGGCTAAAATAATATGAATACATATTTCACTATTGAACTTCTGACTGATAATATAATTGGTAATGACTTATTGTTGAAAGCTGTACACGGTGTTATACTTTTATTGAATTATTCCTCTTACCCATCATTGCTGTGGTCCCTCTCACTGTCAGAGTGACTTTAGTGCTGTCCATGACTGACACTCAGGCGGATGGAGAAGAGAATGAAGTGACCTAAAACACAGAGAAACACATCTGATCCCCGGTGCAAAACAAATCTATGTCAAGTTAACAGCATCAGATGATCTGTGGTCTGATACCTGCCTGTAGAACTGCTGTGCACTTTTAAACCACCTCCTGTTTCTTTAAGAATACGTTACATTACAAATGTATTTTAATACGCCCTAAACATCAACATAAATAGTTTCTACTACTGCTGGACGCAATATTAGAGAGGGTAATGCTGATATGGCAGGTCCTTGAATCTAAACACGATCTTGAGAGCTGAAAGGAAGCTTTCGCCACGTTTGATGAAGCTCGACTGTTTGAGTGGAGGAAGCTAAATCAACACGGTCTGAACCGGTTGCAGCCGGTTACTGTCAGTAACAACAACACCCGGTATCCGAGGGTGTTGCTCAAAACATAATAAGCTGCCTACATAGAAAACACTGTTAAATCTAAAAACGCTAACTTACCCAGATAGGGAGCCCACTAGGTTTTGAGACGCAGCCACTTTTTGCGGAGCGAAAACGTGTATGCGTAGCGTAAAACGAAATGTTTAGCGTACATTCAGTGTCGAGTCCAGCCGATACAGTAATTTTATAGCATGATAAGATGACAATTACCTGAGTTTAAAAACTAATATCCATCTCCAGTACCGGGAAACGTTAATCGCGCGCTGACGTGCCCATGTTTATTGCACGCGGATCTCCGCGCGCCCGGTAATGCGGCACTGTTAACAGTGAACTATTTCTTAAAATAAATGTATCGAGGTATTAGGCTTAAAATGATTACGTATCCCAGTTATGTGAATCTATGTGCTGATTGAAATAAATAATGATAAAAAATATTTAAAATAGCGTTGAGAAGGTTACTTGGAGATATATCCAGCTGCAGACCCGCAGCCACAGAACCGGAAGTGAGGGGCGGAGTTATTGACAACGAGAGAGCACGGTGAGTAGTCTGTAATGTTTTTGCGATCATATGTTTAATAATGATCGTATATATTACGTTAAGCATTTATCTGCTAAGTACTTAATGTGTGCTTGGCTTTATTATCTTATATTGAAACTTGAATTTGTTGTCACACTTTATAGTATATAACTTTTGTATGTGGATGTTTCGATTTATTTTCGGATGCATGCTGTAAATTGGCCTTGTGGTGAAGTTTTGAAGACGTTTATTATTCATAAAAATAAATAGTTTGCTTTAATTCCCTCTGTAATATGCATTGTTTGTGTGTTAATATTACCTTGTAGTTTAGTTATTTTAATCCCATTTGTCATCATTGAGATAATTGTGTGGTTTCATCTCTTGTAGAGACATATAAGGATTCAGAGAGGTGACACATTACCTGAGCTGCAGCAGTACAACAAGTGTTACAGCAATCACCAGCAATTAGGTAATTAATTAAGCCAGCCAAACTGGTCAAGTTAAAAAGTCATCTTCAAATCCACTTCAACATGCAGTTGTCTGTGGAGGTATGAATATCTTGAGTTGTTTGTTTAATGTACTCACAATTTATTATTGCATAATAGTTTACCTGTGTACTTATTTATTTTAGACTATACTATACATTTTTGCAACCAGTTATTGGTGTGATTATTTAGTTGTTAAATAAGGAACAAGGAAGGTTTTTTTTGTGCCATTTACAGGGAGAACATTCTTATTTTTTGTTGTTTTCCAGTACATCTTGTCTCGGGAGCACCCTTTGATTTTACATCTGTAAGTAGTCATCAGTTAAAGTAATTGACCTTTATGATGTTGTAGCAGTTGATATTTAAAGATTTCTCTATGTTTGTGTCTTCCAGTGTGACATTCCCATCATACGGAGATGATGGACTAAGAGGGGTTTCTCTGAAAGTATGGACATTTCCTCCAGCACACAATAATTGCCACCCCCTTTCTGAACCAATTTGA
This sequence comes from Sinocyclocheilus anophthalmus, assembly GCA_018155175.1. Taxonomy (NCBI): domain Eukaryota; kingdom Metazoa; phylum Chordata; class Actinopteri; order Cypriniformes; family Cyprinidae; genus Sinocyclocheilus; species Sinocyclocheilus anophthalmus. Next base: position 97,700 of record JADLZN010009390.1, on the reverse strand, counting down.
AATTAACAGAAACATGGATATATTACAGTGCGACCCCTACCGAGGCCCTTCCAATGGATACAGGCTAAGCTTGTGGGGAAGGGGTTTATGTCTCAATCTATCTATTATCTAGCTATCTATCTATCTATCTATCTATCTATCTATCTATATATATATATATATACACGCATTAATAAGAAATATTAAAGTTGCATTTTCCTTTAATATTCTGTAATGAAGGAGATCCAGTAATCTCACAGAAGTTGTGAAATAGCTCCATTAAACAGACATCTGCTCAGGGGGCCAGTGGAAGAGACTCTTTTCATTATAATGGAGGAAGAGGACAAGGAAAAAGCCATCAACAATCTCCTGGAACAGAAGTTTTTAGAGTGCCCTTCATATTTCATCTTGTGTTCAGTGGAGTTATTTTTGTAGGATTGTCATAACAAAAAGGGCCTAAGAGTGAATTAATTTGATACGTTTTAATTTGAATTCATGCAAGATTGTCATGGCAAAATGTGCCCAAGAGTGAATCGTTCATTTTGTAAGTTTTCATGCAGGATTGTCATGACAAAATGGGCTTAATAGTGAATTGTTCATTTTATAAACTTCAATTTAATTATTGTGTACATTTTGATTGTTACTTTTAAAATTATGCTGCTGCTGTGTGTGTGTGTGTTTGTGTTTATTGAAATGTTTAGGTTTCATATAGAAAAAGATTAGGCAGTGACTTTGGAGTAAACATTTATTTTAAATCTTGTGATTAAAGTATATTTCATATAAAATGCCCAAGAAGTTTAAAACATTATTTTTAATTCAAAAAACAGGAAATACTTGCATCATCAATGAAACTAATAACTGTATGGTCTACAACTAAATTTACACAAGATGTAATGTTTATAAAATGCTTAATATGTCATTATAAAATGCATACCTGCATAAAGGATGACGTATCGTGTGTAATACTAATAAATTACCCTTTAAAAAGTAGGTGGCGCTACTTATTGTAAAAAAAAAAGTAAAGCTCCGACCCTCACTTCCGGTTCTGTGACTGCGGTTCTGTGGCTGTGGTTCTGAAACTGCTGTGCTGCGGGTCTGCAGCTGGATACTATTGGTTACTTGAGGGGGACAACTTGACTCCGCCTTCTCAACGTTTTCTGGACACATGTGATTGGTGGAAGAAATGATTGACGTTCGATGGGCGAGGCTTCTTCACTGACGAACGTGTTGGGTGGAGTTTATCTGCGCAAGCTGATGTAACAAAGTAACTAATATTAAAGGGGTCCTATTATGCTCTTTTACAAAGTCTTGATTTTGTTTTGGGGGTGTACTAGAACAGGCTCTCATACTAGGTTGTTCGAAAAACACATTATTTTTCACATATTTTACATTATTACAACACCTCTCTCCCCAGTCTGGCATGAACGGCTCGAAATAGTTCCTGTATCAAATGAAGGCCCGCCTTCTGAAATACGAAATGTGCTGTGATTGGTTAGCTGGGTCAGTGTGTGTTGTGATTGGTTAGCTGGGCCAGTGTGTGTTGTGATTGGCAGCACTCGGCGCCTGGTCGGGAAATGTCACGCCCCTTACCATAGCCGACTGCTGCCAGCTTTAGTGTAAATATTGCGTCAAAATCAAATCAATTTGAGCGTGATTTAAACCCGGATGATTGTAACCACTCTAAGCTCGTCTGCCTTGGGAAAGCTAGCGTGTCTCCGACATAGTGATAACACTCGTTGCCTTCTCTAGTGCAGCTCAACCAGGTCTCGTCCCATTCGTCGATATTTGTGATGTCACAAATCCCGGAAAATATGCGTTGTAGTCCACACGAGTCGTTCGTTGTAGTTTTTGAAAAGTGATTTCTGTTAAATAAAATATCTCCTTTTGAAGTGGACTTTGAGCTTTGTAACTTTGCAGATCTTTTTTATGCTCAAACAGCAACATTACAGACTAACTAAAGTTGAAAAAGTGAAATAGCATAATAGGACCCCTTTAAATAAATTAATAAACAGCCATTTTTTTTATTTTTACCTCATGACAAGTCTAGATCCGCGATTTTAACGATGGTAGGCTCTGCTTGTTAATTATATTAATGCGAGTTATAATACAGTGTTACTGCTATAGTATTTTTATATTGAGATTATCCTTGCAGGAAAATAAATTCACTGCCATCCAATTGGGTGCATGGCCATTAAACTTGAAAGCACTGATACTTCTATAGCTCAGGTCAGAGGTCACCTCACAGTGTTTCCATATTTTAAGACTAATTAATTCCATAGCTGGTGAACTAATAAATAAATGAAGCAGATAAAGTTCATGTACTCAAAGAAACAAGGCAAGTGATATTTGAAATTAAAATTTAATAGTATATGTGTGTGTGAAATTGAAAACGTTAGAAAGGTCAGATGAACTTTGTAACCTGTAAAATGAGGATAACGGAGACATTGATTTTTCCAGTGGCTCGTCTTTCAGCAGAACTGGTTGCGTAATGACGTGCCTCAGCAGGACAGAACACAGTCTGGAACTCTGTGTTGCACAACAGAGGTCAGTCGGGCACGTATGCATGTTTAAGAAAAAGTTTATGGGAAAACAGAGTGATAGAGTGAGAAAGTTCAGAACAGCGTGACATGAATTTGTGCAATGCAAAGATAAACAATTTCTTCAGTCATAAATTACTTTTGCTGTGTCCTTGATTTCTTTATGATGGATGTTTGCTGGCCCCGGTAGCTCTTCCTGTTCCTGCGTGAGCCATTGAATGGTAAAATACAATTGGTCTTTTGAAAAGAGGGCTATTGCTCCCAAAATGGTGAATGCTGGGTACTAGCACAACTGAATGGATGAGCCCGCAGGATTATAAATATTTAATGAGTCAGTCTCTTTCTCTCCCTTACTATGTTTTCACCCTCCCACTATTTGCCCTGTGAATGAGAAAATAGACAGATAATGAATAAAGTGTGTGCCTAGAACCGGATTTAAATGGTGAATTAGTACAGTGCCAATTCCACCCCCAAACGCATACAAAAGAAAAGAATTATAATGAAGCTTTTCAGAATGCAATTAGTACAAATGATGTTTTTCTTGGTTATTTTCATGCATGTATTTTCAAGAAAGGAGAAGTAGTGAGAACTCTGGACAACTTTCATGTGCGATAAAGAACGCTGAGTTCTACTTTTCAACGTTTCAAGACTTCTTTTGGAAATATGCTGGAAAATGTGATTAAGGGGTTTTTCTGTCTGAATAAGCCTTTTAATACCAAGAAACTTTTACAGAATAGTATACGTGTGAAATTGAAAAGGGTAGAAAGAGCAGATGAAACGATAACGGAGACGTTGTTAAAACTTTTAATACAAAGAAACTTTCACAGAATTACATGTATATATATATTTTTTGCCTCTATTCAAAAAGTAATATGAAGAATCGCAACATATTATTAAATATTTCTTTCTCTTTCAATTTGAACTATTAAAACTATAATTTAAATTGTGTTGTTTTGTTTTTAAAAATGTAATTGGATTTGCATCCATTTATGTAATAACTCTTTTTCACACATTAACATTTTATTATTATTTTTTATAGTTTTCTATTTTAACCAGTGCAAGATCTGTTTCTTATTTAAGTAATTATGGGCAATTCAATTGCAAGTAGTTAAATCTGGTGGGTGTTCATATTTTGACCACCAGAATTAGAAATACATGTGGTTATATACACTATCCAGGGGTGTCCAAACTCGGTCCTGGAGGGCCGGTGTTCTGCAGAGTTTAACTCCAACCAGCTCCAAAACACCTGCCTGTAAGTTTCTAGTATGCCTAGTAAGAGCTTGATTAGCTGCTTCAGGTGTGTTTAATTGGGGTTGGATCTAAACTCTGCAGGACATCGGCCCTCCAGGACCGAGTTTGGGCACCCCTGCACTATACCTTTCAAAAGATTGGGGTCAGTAAGATTTTATTTTAAAGATATGAATACTTTTATTCAGCAAGGATGCATTCAGTTGATTAAAAGTGACACTAAAGACTGCAGTAATGATGCTGAATTCAGCTTTTCATCACAGGGATAAATAACATTTTAAAATATATAAAAATATGCAACAGTTATTTTAAATTGTAATAATATTTCACAATATTATACTGTATTTTCCCATCAAATATTTGCAGTCTTGGTGAACATAAACTATATTTACACGTTTCTAAGAGGTGGTTGTGGTTCTAGTATAATGAAAAAGTTGAAATCATATATAAAAGATTTCAGATTTTGGAAGGAACAGCTTCACCTAGTGGAGCGATGGGTATATGGCAATCAATTCATATGCTGCAGTGTAGCCTATCCATTTATGCATACGTTTGCAACATTCATTCATCTTTTTCCTAGAGATGGTGAGTGTGAAGATGAAGTATCATGGTTTGTAGCCTTTAAACCAAAGTACCTCTAATGTATTCAGAGTTCAGTGGAGTTTCATAGCAGTTTGAGCAGATACTGTGAAGATGAATTCAAGGCATCAGCATTCACTTGAGCCGTCCCTGTAAGAAGAGCTGAAAACCACCTGAACTTTTCAGAAAAAAAGTATTTGATCTGCCACACCTCGGCCCTAAAAGTCCTATCCCGTTAACAGACTACTAGTTTTAAAAAGTTGTCTCTTTTGTGGTTTCTTCACCAACGTTGTGAGTGTTGTACATAACAGGAACAACAACCATTTTAAGCAATTCTAATAAAGCTGATTTGCTCTTTTGTATTTTTGCAGAGAAATGCACAGATCCACATTTTGCGAACCACCAAATTTAGAAAGATATTCAATTCTGCAAAAAGTAGAAGTAGAAGCTGACACAGTTAAAAGTCTTTTGGATTGACATTTTATATCCCACTTCTCCACAAAGATTGCATATTATTTTTTTTTTTTTTTTTTTTTTTTTTTTTTTTTTTTTTTTTTTTTTTTTTTTTTTTTTTAAGCAGTATCCAGTTTGATCAACTCCAACCTCCAACTATGATAAACTTTAAATTATTGGATAAAAACAACAATAATAATATCACTATATAGGGTATAATAGACTTTTATGATATGATAAAAATATAAACATGCATATACAGTGGGTACGGAAAGTATTCAGACCCCCTTAAATTTTTCACTCTTTGTTATATTGCACCCATCTGCTAAAATCATTTAAGTTATTTTTTTTCCCTCATTAATGTACATATAGCACCCCATATTGACAGAAAAACAACAGAATTGTTGACATTGTTTGCAGATTTATTAAAAAAGAAAAACGGAAAATACAGTCTAAGTATTCAGACCCTTTGCTGTGACACTCATATATTTAATATGAGCTGTCCATTTCTTCTGATCATCCTTGATGGTTCTACACCTTCATTTGAGTCCAGCTGTGTTTGATTATACTGATTGGACTTGATTAGGAAAGCCACACACCTGTCTATATAAGACCTTACAGCTCACAGTGATTATCAGAGCAAATGAGAATCATGAGGTCAAAAAGAACTGCCTGAAGAGCTCAGAGACAGAATTGTGGCAAGGCACAGATCTGGCCAAGGTTACAAAAAAATTTCTGCTGCAGTTAAGGTTCCTAAGAGCACAGTGGCCTCCATAATCTTAAATGGAAGACGTTTGGGACGACCAGAACCCATCCTAGAGCTGGCCGTCCGGCCAAACTGAGCTATGGGGGGAGAAGAGCATTGGTGAGAGAGGTAAAGAAGAACCCAAAGATCACAGTGGCTGAGCTCCAGAGATGCAGTCGGGATGGGAGAAAGTTGTAGAAAGTCAACCATCACTGCAGCCCTCCACCAGTCGGGGCTTTATGGCAGAGTGCCCGACGGAAGCCTCTCCTCAGTGCAAAACACACGAAAGCCCGCATGGAGTTTGCTAAAAAAAAAAACACCTGAAGGACTCCAAGAAATAAGATTCTCTGGTCTGATGAAACCAAGACAGAACTTTTTGGCCTTAACTCTAAGCAGTATGTGTGGAGAAAACCAGGCACTGCTCAATCACCTGTCCAATACAGTCCCAACAGTGAAGCATGGTGGTGGCAGCATCATGCTGTGGGGGGTTTTTCAGCTGCAGGGACAGGACGACTGGTGGCAATCAAGGGAAAGATGAATGCGGCAAAGTACAGGGATATCCTGGACGAAAACCTTCTCCAGAGTGGTCAGGACCTCAGACTGGGCCGAAGGTTTACCTTCAAACAAGACAATTACCCTAAGCACACAGCAAAAATAACGAAGGAGTGGCTTCACAAAAACTCTGTGACTTTTCTTGAATGGCCCAGCCAGAGCCCTAACTTAAACCCAACTGAGCATCTCTGGAGAGACATAAAAATTGCTGTCCACCAACGTTTACAATCCAAACTGACAGAACTGGAGAGGATCTGCAAAAAGGAATGGCAGAGGATCCCCAAATCCAAAAATCCAAAAAAGGTGTGAAAAACTTGTTGCATCTTTAACAAAAAGACTCATGGCTGTATTAGAACAAAAGGGTGCTTCTACTAAATACTGAGCAAAAGGGTCTGAATACTTAGGACCATGTGATATTTCAGTTTTTCTTTTTTTAATAAATCTGAAAAAATGTCAAAAATTCTGTGTTTTTATGTCAATATGGGGTGCTGTGTGTACATTAATGAGGAACACAAATTAACTTAAATGATTTTAGCAAATGGCGGCAATATAAAAAAGAGTGAAAAATTTAAGGGGGTCTGAATACTTTCCGTACCCCCTGTATATATATATATACATACATATATATATATATATATGTGTGTGTGTGTGTGTTTTCTTGCCCTTTATGTAAAAAAAAGTCAAATTACTTACTTTATAACCCTTAATCAAACTCAATTTGTATAGATCCAGCAGATGGCCTGCCATGCATAATGTCACCATCAATAATAAAGAGAGACGCTGCCAGTGTGAACAACAGCATAAGTGTTTTAATGTAGATCAGATGCCATTATAATGGATCTGACATCACTCAGAGGCCATTTGCACTTCAGGGCTGCATGCGGTTTGCTTCATTTGCACATCAGATACTAGACGTTGATGGCAAACCTTTATATGTGACCTTCACATTTCCATTATTTTGAGAGGGGCAAGCAGAGGAGGCTTCAAACTATGCATGCAAACAAATAAATGCAACTGGAAGTCCAAACATACACAGAATAACACAACAACAGAAACATGCTCACTTTGTTCGTCCCTTGCACTTTTTTGTCGTAGGTCACACACACAAAGAATAACCACAATGCGAAAAGCTATCGAAATCAGAAAATGAGAGATGTGATTAAATGCAGCTCACATTCATTTACATGAACAAGTGGTGTGATTCACTCTGAATGCTCCCATTGGCATTTTTAAGACTAACTGATGTAGACTGTTCACTGAATTAGAATTAGACTGGTATTCATGTAATTGAATAACAAGGACAAGCCAGAGGGCTCGTTTCAATCTTAATTTTGCTCTGTTTCAAGAGACTAAAGTTGAACGGCCAAGTTTCTTTCCTGGGTCATTGCGGTTATACAGCACCTTTGTAACTTTATAATAATAATGCTAATAATAATAATAATAAGCATTTATTGTAAAAAATTTAAATATGTCAAATTAATTTATATGTGCCAAACTTCCTGCTGCCAGCTGGTGGCGCTATGACTATAACTGAATATTGGCATGTAGATGTCTTCAGGCCAGGACTCTTACCTAACTTGTGAAGTGCAGATCGAACCATGGTTCTGTGCTTGAGTAGTGTAACCGTTGACACTTATCCTGTTGCCAGTAGGTGGCGCCTAGGATTTTTTTTTTTTTTTAAAAAACTGAATATCGGCCTTCAGATGTCTTCAGGCCAGGACTCTTACCGAACCTGTGTGAAGTTTGGTGCAGTTTGGACATTGCATGTTTAAGTTAGTGTAAAACAAGTCATTTCCTGTTGCCAGCAGGTGGGGGGGGGAAAGTTACTTTTAAAAGTTAGATGCTTTACAATTATTGCGTTTCTCCAGAAATAAAAAAAAAAATAAAAAAAACAAAAAAGTAACTAATTACGTTACTTTTTATGGAAAGTAGTGCGTTACGTTACTTTTGCGTTACTTTTTAAATCTGGACAGGGCTTGCTTGTTTGTTTTTAAAATAAAAAAGTTATATTTTTGGCAAATATAAAAGCCTTTTCACACCAAAAGTGAAAGGAATAAACCTCAGGCTGAAGGGAAAGTAAACTTACGTCCGTACAGTAGAACGCAGAAGAAGAAATTTCAAACCACATTCAGCAATAAAAAAAAAAAAGCACAATTGTTAGTTTATCTAAAGTCATTTTTTGCTTATTAGTATGGTTGAACTGGATCATCAAAGGTCAGAAGCAAAGACATTGATTAATAGAATGGAATTAAATACATAAAGAATATTTGTGTTGTTTAACATTTAACTATTGCAGGTTTGTGTCATATTCTGAGTTGCATTATTTTTATTCATTTTGAGGAATACTGAATCTGTTTATTTTATTTTAAATTTTGTGAGTGAGATTAATTAAGGCATATTCATATTTATTTTAGAACTATAGTAACATCTGATTTCTCTCAACATGAGTTCAGGAGAGCTGTCAATCAATACATTGGAGAAAAAAAAAAGAACTTGCGTTGCTTATTTGAAAAAGTAACTCAGATATTCTCTTGTAAATTAAAAAAGCAATGCGTTACTTTACTAGTTACTTGAAAAAAGTAATCTGATTACGTAACTCACGTTACTTGTAATGCGTTACCCCCAACACTGGTTGCCAGCAGGTCGCGCTATGATTATAATGGAATATTGGTCTTTAGATGTGTTCAGGCCTGGACTCTTATCAAACGTGTGAAGTTTGGGGCAGAACGGACATTGTACGGCTGAGTTACAACTTTTTCCAAAGCAAAAAATTTAAATTTGTCAGGCCACAACGGACACGCCCTTTAGCTAAAACTCAAGATCTTCACAATTTAACATCGCAAAGGCATTTAGATTAGACTGACCAAATATAATATTGATGTCATTAAATCTCTAGAAGGAGTTGGTTACAGCGTAAAAAATGTCACTTCCTGTTGCCAGCAGGTGGCGCTATGACTATAACTGAAAATGGGCATGTAGATCTCTTCAGGTCTAACATATACTTTTCTCTTCATTTAGTTTCACACAGCAGTGAATGCCGCAGGTCATGCTGGAACACCAGGCTGATGTTTATAACCTCCTCAGATCATATTATCCAAATGGGAGATCACATCCGTAACCTGGAGACATGAGGGATCAGTCTGGTGCACAGTGTTCAAATGTCAGATCTCAGTTAAACACCTCTGCCACTGCGAGTTCTCATCTGGATCAGGACTGCAGAGGTAATCAGTGATGTCTGATCGATTTCAGATAGGGCACAGGGGCTGCGATCAGCTGATAAGCGTGACTTCGGAGGGTAATTGATGAATTAAAGGGGATCAGCAGGTCATCTTTGATGTGGAAACTTTTGGAAGGATTGGATTATGTCACTTAATTGGCTGATATTGTCTTGTAAGGCAGATGCTGCTTATCAGAATCTCTCGTTTCATCACCCTCTCCCTCGAGTCCTTAATCCATCAGATTATCTGAAAGACTCGAGGCTGAGATTATGAACTCTCTGTAAAATACAGTTATTCTCACATGGTTCTACAGAATGTATTGCAGTTATATTGCTGTATAACTGTTTCTGTTGCTGCATGTTTGATGATTTCCAGTGTGACCAAATCTATTGGTTTACATCAGGGTTATTATAGTAAAACTAAAACCATTGAAAACATTTTTGCTACTTAAAATAATATAAACATGAACTAAAATAAAATCTGGTATTAAAAAATCCTCACTGTACTTCAGCTAGTTGTCCAGGCAACATTTCACATTTTCATTTAGATAAACTCAATGTACTAAAATAACTAAAACACTATATAGAAATTTTTTAATATAAAATGATAAAAGCACAATGCAATATTATTAAAACGAACTAAAATTACAATGACCAGAACATTATAGATATAAAAAAAACAATTCAAAGTATTTCATATTAGAGTTTTCCTTATAAAAATGTTATTCACATATTTATGGTTGATTATATACATGATTAGTGTATATAGAAATCAACTGAAAGAAGTTTTACGAAAGATATTAGCATTTTCTAAAGCATAAAGTCGTTTTTATTGCACTTATTTTGGCGAGAAAAATTGCATTGGTCCAATTTGCTGGTAAAATCCTGTCTGCTGGGAATAAATAATCTAATACAGAATAAAAATATCAAGATTTAAATTTTAATGATGGATTGGCACTTAGCCATCTCTGCTGAAAAAGTAAAACTACAAGATACTGACCTATAAAGACTTTTTAAAGATTTCTGGATATTCTGACAGTACAATTTAGATCTTGGTATATATATTGTGGCATATATACAGATACAAATATTGTATGTGTGTGTGTGTGTGAGTATACATTATATACAGTATCTCACAGAGGTGAGTACATCCCTCACATTTTTGTAATTTTTTTATTATATATTTTCATGTGACAACAATGAAGAAATGACACTTTGCTACAATGTAAAGTAGGGAGTTTACAGCTTGTATAACAGTGTAAATTTGCTGACCCTCAAAATAACTCAACACAGCCATTAATGTCTAATCAGCTGGCAACAAAAGTGAGTACACCCTAAGTGAAAATGTCCAAATTGGGCCCAAAGTGTCAATATGTTGTGCGCCCACCATTATTTTCCAGCACTGCCTTAACCCTCTTGGGCATGGAGTTAACCAGAGCTTTAACAGGTTGCCACTGGAGTCCTTTCCACTCCTCCATGATGACATCACGAAGCTGGTGGATGTTAGAGACCATGCGCTCCTCCACCTTCCGTTTAGGTCTGGAGACATGCTTGGCCAATCATCACCTTTACCCTCAGCTTCTTTAGCAAGGCAGTGGTCATCTTGGAGGTGTGTTTGGGGTCATTATCATGTTGGAATACTGCCCTGCGGCCCAGTCTCCGAAGGGAGGGGATCATGCTCTGCTTTAGTATGTCACAGTACATGTTAGCATTCATGGTTCCCTCAATGAACTGAATTCCCCAGTGCCGGCAGCACTCATGCAACCCCACACCATGACACTCCCACCACCATGCTTAACTATAGGCAAGACACACTTGTCTTTATACTCCTCAATTGGTTGCCGCCACACACGCTTGACACAATCTGAACCAAATAATTATAATAATTATCTTTGTCTCATCAGTAATCCATGTCCTTAGTCTGCTTATCTTCAGCAAACTGTTTGCGGGCTTTATTGTGCATCATCTTTAGAAGAGGCTTACTTCTGGGACGACAGCCATGCAAACCAATCTGATGCAGTGTGCGGCGTATGGTCTGAGAACTGACAGGCTGACCCCCCACCCCTTCAACCTCTGCGCAATGCTGGCAGCACTCATACGTCTATTTCCCAAACAAAACCTCTGGATTGACGCTGAGCAAGTGCACTCAACTTCTTTGGTCGACCATGGCGAGGCCTGTTCTGAGTGGAACCTGTCCTGTTAAACCGCTGTATGGTCTTGGCCACCGTGCTGCAGCTCAGTTTCAGGGTCTTGGCAATCTTCTTATAGCCTATGCCATCTTTACGTAGAGCAACAATTCTTTTTTTCAGATCCTCAGAGAGTTCTTTGCCATGAGGTGCCATGTTGAACTTCCAGTGACCAGTATGAGAGAGTGAGTGGAGCGATAACACCAAATTTAACACACTTTCTCCCCATTCACACCTGAGACCTTGTCTAATGAGTCACATGACACCGGGGAGTGAAAATGGCTAATTGGGCCCAATTTGGACATTTTCACTTAGGGGTGTACTCACTTTTGTGGCCAGCGGTTTAGACATTAATGGCTGTGTGTTGAGTTATTTTGAGGGGACAGCTAATTTACTGTTATACAAGCTGTACACTCACTACTTTACATTGTAGCAAAGTGTCATTTCTTCAGTGTTGTCACATGAAAAGATATAAAATATTTACAAAAATGTGAGGGGTGTACTCACTTCTGTGAGATACTGTATATATAATTGATTTATTTTGGCAGCATTTATTTTCCCCTCTGGATATGACTGGATCCATAACTGCATATTTTTCTAAGATAAGGAGTTCCTTCTTAATGAAAAACTCTCTATATTGTAATTTTCCCACTACAAGGACCTTTTGTTCCCAAGTGTCAAGTGTCAACATTTCTATTTAATAAACCCTCCACATATTATTACACTTAGCTCGAGTAATTCTCTCTGGATGCTCATGTACTGCACCAAAGTAAGTTTGCTGTGAAAGAAACTGCTGCATGCGTCTTAGATCAAATATAAAGCGATTTCAGTCGATAAAGGGAGAATAACTTCTCTACTGGGCAATTCTACTGTCTACTTCAGTTTCTCTATTGTAGTCGGCATTATCTAGTCTGTCTGAATGCTTCAACTCTCACACATATTCCTCCCAAGGGCTTTTATAACGAGAACAGGACTCAAGGCTGGAAAAGTGCAGATGTTTGCAGTCTTTCTCGGCACCTGCCTGTCTCACTTTGCCATTGTATATCTGCTTACTGTATGCATTTCTCAGATCAGATGCTGTGGTACATTAATAAATACACACAATTGCCTGCATCATCAGTCTAATTGAAATACTACTGTAAACTTTTATTTTTTTCAGCAAGAATGCATTAAATTGATCAAACATGACAGTAAAGACTTGAAAATTGTTACACAAAAAAATATTTAAAATGAATGCTGTTCTTTTGAACTTTCTATTCGTCATAGAAAACGTGACTGAGCACAACGGTTTTCAACATTGATAATAATCAGAAATGTTTCTTGAGCAGCAAATAGAATTATTTCTGAAGGACCATGTGACACTGAAGACTGGAGTAATGATGCTGAAAATTCAGCTTTGATCACATTTTAAAATACATTCAAACAGGTATTTTAAGTTGCAATAATATTTTATATATATAATTGTTTTACTATATTCTTGATAAAATAAAGGCAGCCTGGGTAAGCATTAGTATACACTTCTTTCAAAACATTGAAAATGATATATACTCTTACATTAAGAAAAGTCCAAATCAGCTCTGAAAGGTGTAGTAATTGATTGCTGTTTAAATCTATATTTGGATGCTTTTAATAAAATACATCAGGGTTTGGTCTGGCAGGGATATCTGCTGAGGTCCTGATCTATGTTAAAAGGATGCTATATTTGTGTGTTATGGGACAAGAGATTATTCAGTCCCAGATGATCACAGAGCAGGTTGCAGCAGCTTCTCATCGGTGAATGCATAAAAGAGCAGTGCTTTCACTGCACACCTGCAGCGGTGCTTGTACTAGAACAGAATGCACGCGGGTCTATTTTTTTTTTTTTTTTTTTTTTTTTTTTTTTTTTGTTTTGCCACCATTTACCCTATAAAAACACCTGAACTCCCTAAACCTGCTCAAAGACCTGTTGTGGTCATGGTTTCTTTTACCTAATTTCTCCCTGTTTTGTTTGTTGGATATCCGTCTGATGCAGACCAGAGACTCACAAGAAGAGAATGATCTGTGTGTCAAATATAAATAAAGCCTGAGGGTGCCATGTTGGCATATGAAATATAGGCTACTATTTGATATTGTAAATCAATGAATAACTCTTACCTGTGGCAGTTCTTAAATCTTAAAAGAGTTCAACACAAAAACGAATACAGTATTATATATTTTGCATGTATCAGATCTGAAGCAGTTTGTGATCAAATCCTCATTTTAAGAAACTGTATGTATTGAAATATGAGTTTTAAAATAATTCTAATGGTACACTGAATTCTAATGAGGTGAATGGCTTCTGTTTCTTTGCCAAACGTCTGTTCTGGAAGAATGTAAGTTTGGTGAGCTTATGGCAGCAACAAATGCACGTGTACAGCTGAAATGCCACTCACTTAACTGTATGGGCGCCACAGTCTCAAAAACACACAAAACTACATACAAAAACTAATTAATGGTCATATAGCATTTTAGTATATGAAAGTGAGTGTATGTACAATATTTTTTATACGCCGTATTTATTTAGGAGAAAATAGGAGCTTCTTCTGTGCCACATTATTTTATAGACTGTGACATATATATAATATCTGACATATATGCTGACAAAGCGCTTTGGAGTTTCATGAGGAAACTGTCACACAATATACTACCACCCAGCCTCAGACCACAGACTATAGCGAATAAAAATTCAGCAATATAGCTCGTTTTATGATGCCGAGGATCCAAAAAAATAAAAAAGGAAGAAGATCAAAGCCAAGAATCTTCTGTCTACAATATTCGGGGGAAGCATCTGAGCTCAGCTCAATTAGTAAATTAGCTAGTATGCACTAGGTAGCCTACACTTTGCACCCTGCATTTTATGCTCCCTGTTTATCGTGTCTATATGCACAGCGATGACTCCAAAAGCTTCACTCTTTTTTGACTGAATAAATTATGAGCAGGGATTTCGGCTTTAGAGGAAAGATGTCTGTATAATTCATTGCATTCGAGCTTCACAAGCATGATGGATATGTTGTGTTTTCGTTTTCTAAGCGTGCCAGAGGTCCGGATTTCCCCGGGGAGGGAGAGAGATGACAATAAATATGATAAATACTGGGATGCTCCAGATATTACTTGCTTCGTGTTCCGGTTTATAACACAAAACAATAATGCATGTTGAAATCCACTAGTATGGTGAAACAGGGCTATGTAATTATCACTTATTTATTCATGAGACTCATTATGCTGTCTTTAATTAAAAGACATTTATCAATGCTTCTCAGAGTCAGCCTGATAGTATCATAGCTCAGTCAGATATCTCATATGTCAGGTGCAATGCCGAACAGCAAGTTGAGTTGTCATAAGAAATACTTTTAAGTTTTTGATTATTAAGAAAATGTTTCGTTTAAACATCTGCAATTATATACATCTTATATTAGCAGTCACTTCTGTGACATATCTGTCACCAGTGTTGGGGAAAGTTACTTTTAAAAGTAATGCATTACAATATTGCATTACTCCATAAAAAAGTAACTAATTACGTTACCTAGTTATTTTTTATGGAAAGTAATGCGTTACGTTACTTTTGCGTTACTTTTTAAATCTGGACAGGGCTTGCTTGTTTGTTTTTAAAATAAAAAAGTTCTATTTTGGCAAAAATAAAAGCCTTTTCACACCAAAAGTGAAATGAATAAGCCTCAGGCTGAAGGGAAAGTAAATGTACGTCCGTACAGTAGAAAGCAGAAGAAGACATTTCAACACTTCAGCAATAAACAAAGATGCACAAATGTTTGTCTAGAGTAATTTGTGCTTATTAGTACGGTTGAACTGGATCATCGAAGGTCAGAAGCAAAGACATTGGTTAATAGAATGGAATTAAATACATAAAGCATATTTGTGTTGTTTAACATTTAATTATTGCAGGTTTGCATCATATTCTGAGTTGCATTATTTTTATTCATTTTGAGGAATACTGAATCTGTGTTTAGTTTTTTTTGTGAGTGAGATGAATTAATGCATATTCATATTTATTTTAGAACTACAGTAACATCTTCTGATTTCTCTCAACATGGGGACAGCAGAGATGTCAATCAATAAATTGGGGAAAAAAAAGTTACTTGCGTTACTTATTTGAAAAAGTAACTCAGATATTTCTTGTAAATTAAAAAGTAATGCGTTACTTTACTAGTTACTTGAAAAAAGTAATCTGATTACATAACTTGCAATATATTACCCCCAACACTGTCTGTCACCCACACTTAATAATTACAGATGTACTGTAATAAATGTGAATGACTAAACTCTTAAGGTGAATACTTATATTTTGTGCAAACTAATGTTAGTCAACACAAAACATCCTAAAGAAACATTAAGAAAATGAAAGATAAACTTTAATAGTGACTATGTAAACACACTAAGAGATGCTATTGAAAACATTTTTAATAAACATACAGTTACACTGATAAAACATTTTAGAACTACAAAATTAGGCTAAAAACAATATAAAACATGTACATTTTAAAGTACAGCTAAATGTTTAAAATTATCATAGGTTACAAAATATTACTCTAAAACCAATTAGACATTTTATTTAAATGTAAGTTGTACCTTGAAATATCACTTTTGGAGGAAGTAGAAGACCGAGATGTGCATTTCTTAGCGTTACAATATAATTACACCTGCTGTCAGTTACTTAATTGAATTGTCTCACATGAAAATGTAATGGCAAATTACCTATCCTTCTGGCGCGTGTACCAGAAAACATCGCCACTAGCTTCCCCGTCTGGTTTTGACAGACTAAAATGTAGCCCTTTCCTTGTTCTGCTTGTGTGGATGATAAATCAAAGCTTCTTCTTTTTTTTAACATTCTGCATCTCTGATCAACTCTGACTGCCCCGTGACGGTCCGGTTACCACAGCAACTACAGCATCCTTCTGCTGAAACTCAGAGCACCTGTACCAAACATTAGTTTGCATTTTCACAATTCCCTCATGACACACACCATCCATGAATGAAGTGGGCGTCTAAGAGTTGCACAACATTCTGTCCGATTTCAAGTGAGATTGTTTATTATTATGTGCGATCATTTACAATGAGCATTATTCAGATACGATAAACAATTAATTAAATGAATAATATTGCACTGCAGGATCTCGCAGAGATTTAATGAATTCTTATTGAGTTGTTGGTATTATATTTTTTTCTTGTGACTAAATACACAAGATCACTGGCCTGAAATGTATCACAAATGACTGGAAGGTCACATATATGGTTTATAAAATAAGTCACAAAATATATAGGGAAGACCAGGATTAGTTTGCACACTTATATACCCTACTCTATACTGTTTTATGTAACTCAACACATAAAACTCCTGGGCTGCATGACACAGCTGAATAGGAATAAAAAAATATAAATAAATGCACCGACATGACAGCCTACTTTTCAACGCCATACATAGGCTAGAGTGGAAGATTAGAAAATTTCATTAAAGTGGGGGTGGTGGGGTCTCATTAAGGCTTCACTTTAGTCGTGACGTAAGCAACTCACGAGCTCAGACCCCTGCGTGTCCCACCTCGAGCTCAAAACAGACGCAGCGCGCGCTCCGAGCTGCAGCACGCGGAACGGAGCTCCTCTCTCTGCTGCTCTTCATGTCTCTTCGGCTTGAGACTCTGTTCTGCCTATCTATAATCTGGCAACAGCCAAAATCCGGGACTTTTCGCGGATAACGCCATCAAAGCATTGCATAACCATCTGTGCTGTTGCCTGCATTTAAGTTTGCCGCTTTAGTCTGCTTGGTTGTTTTCTTCGCTGCAGGTAAGTGTACAACAAAGAATCATTGCATAAATCATTTCAGCACCATGGTCAGCGACAAGACAGTTTGCTGCGGAACAAATAGTAGATCACGATGGAAATGTTCTTTAAGCGGTTTTTGCACGAGTAAAACGTATGGATAATTGGTGATATCGAGATGAATAAGCTTTCGCATTGCGATTTGCACAAATATAATTCAAGGCTTTTACTATCCCAGATGGAGGGTCCATACCAGTTGAGCAGGACAGCCAAAGAGAGGACCTGGTATGCTGTAGCTTCTATGTCTATAAAAAAACAAAATGCATTTATCGTTCTACTCCTTTTGGTTAAAGTACATACTTTAATTTCAGCTTATCCAGTGTTTAGTTCACATCCTTTCAAAGGCGCTGTATAATACCGATGATACTCCACTGCATCCAGAATGCAAAAACATCCTTACACCAGGTACGTTATTTTGCACTTTCACACTGTGTTGCTTTATTGTGTTATTGAGGCGAACATTTGATTTATTAGCAAATGAACTCAAATGGAGAATTCTTATCCAGGTTATTTCTAGCATAACTCATGTTTGATCTTACATCTAAATCCATTAAATTTATCATTTGGACATATAACGTGAGAACAGTCATTCTACATTATCGTCACATGCAGTTTCTAATCTCAGTACATCGTGCTTGGTGGATGAGACTGTTATGGGTCAGTGGTTTCACTCTAAGACTGTGGAATAATAATTGGATGTATTAATGCAGTGTATAAGCAATGGAGTGAAAATTAGTTACAAGTCATTTGCATGTGCATTTTTTGTGCCCATATTTATCTCTCCATGAATTTAGGATCAGGTCATTCCTCAGTTGGGAAAAAGGAGGAAGACACTCTAAAACCGGCTCAAGAGGAACTTAAAAAACTAAGAGAAGAGTCTAAAATTAAGGAGGAGGAACTCATAGAGGATCTTCTCAAAGCTGACAAACGGGAGGAGCTGGATGACGAACGTAGCCAGGAAGAGTTCCCAAGTTTTGTTAAAAGAAGAATCAAAGACAGGCGTGAGGAAATGGATGATGAACGTAGCCAGGAAGTGTTCCCAAGTTTTATGAAAAGAAGAATCAAAGAAAAACGTGATGAACTGGACGATGAACGGAGCCAGGAAGAGTTCCCAAGTTTTATGAAAAGAAGAATTAAAGAAAAACGTGATGAACTGGATGATGAACGAAGTCAGGAAGAGTTCCCAAGTTTCTATAAAAGAGGCAACAAGCATAAAAGAGAAGATCCTGATGATGAGAGAAGCCAAGAGGAATTTCCTCAAAAAAGACATTTTTCCGTCCTTTACAAGCGTGATAATCCCGATGAGGAGCGCAGCCAAGAGGAATTCCCTCTATATGAATATAAAAGGAGTCGTCTTCAGACCAGCAGAGAAAAACGTGAAGAGCCAGACTATGATAGAAGCCAAGAAGATTTCCCAAGTTACACCCACAAAAGAAACCATGGGGATGGAGAAGAAGAGGATGAGGAGAGTGAGGAAAGAGAGAAGCGGATCTGGAAGCCATCACATAGATACCACCACAAGAAAAAGCACCACAAACGCAATGAGAATGAGGATTTTGAAGAACCAGACTATGATAGAAGTCAAGAAGACTTCCCAAGCTACAGCCAAAAAAGGAGTCATTGGGATGGTGGGCACTACGAGCCAAACGAACACTTGCTGAACGAGCAACTTAATGAGGACTTAAACTCTCAGGAAAAGAGATCTGAAGAATCAGAAGAGGTAGATGAGGATATCGCAAAGCGATACTGGAAACCCACCCATAGATACCACCATAAGAAACACCACAAACGTGACTCATCTGAAGAGGATTATGAGGAAAGACCCCTGGAAAAAAGGAATGAGGACTCAGAGGAGAGGGAGGAAATGGATAAAAGGATCTGGAAGCCCACACACAGATATCATCACAAGAAGCTTCATCACAAGCGTGGCGACTCCATAGAGCTTGAGGATGAAAATGAACCCATCTCAGAGAAGACTCACAGTCTCCATGACTCAACAGACAACGCCTTCAAGCGCCATTCACCTAAAGAGGAAAAACAGGAAATTGTCCATGAGCTTAATGAAAAGAGGCATCCTTTAACCAGCCAAGAGAAAGAAAATGAGCTGAAGAAAGGGCAACAGAGTTCAGCAGAGGAGAAGCAGGACAGGAAGTCTGCATTGAGGTACCTAACCAAAAAGAAGAATGAGTTACAGGAACGTCTACTTAACAAAGGTAATGTCTATGAGAAGCGTTCCCCATGGATTTACAGAGGATACTACCATCCAGCCTGGTACAAAAGAGGCCATAATGTGGCTGAAAGTACTGACCAGCACCCCTACCATAAACTAGAGGACCTCGCCGAGACTCTCCGGTACAAAAGAGGCCTACTTACTCAGGAGGAGTCACCCGAGGAGGAAAAGGGTGTCCCCCAACAGAAGCTTCTCACACCAGAGGAGGTATGGTCTGATCTGTACAAGTGACAGTACACAGTTTTTGCACATTTTGTCTGACAACACACACATTTTTGGCGTCTACCTATTCTGATTCAACTCAGAAATTTGTTCGTGGAGACACCAGGTACTGGACGGCTGTGTCAGATAAGAGATATTCAAAATGTGCACTGTTAGGGAAACTTTGGGAATGGTTTGGGGACCAATGCACTAGGTCTTCAAACCTGCTCCTGGAGACCCACTGTCTTGGACAGCTTATTTCCAACCTGCTACAACACACCCGCCTGTGATTTTCAAGCAATCCTCAGGTGTATTTGATTAGGTCTGGATCTAAAGTCTGCAGAGCAGTGGAACTCCAGGAGCAGGGTTGAAGACCTCTGCACTAGGTTTCACAATCCCAGTTTAACAAATGGACCCACTGAGCCCTAAAGTCTACATGTTAAATTACAAATGGGAATAAAGAAAGCATTCACTCACCTAAGTCGTTTAGTACTAGACAGGGATGTATTGGAAGCAAAGAACAACATTAACACAATCAAGACTTGCTTCATGGAGCTCTTGAAAAACAAGGCCAGATTTTCCGCTTGAAGTAGCTTTTCAGTATCTCTGCTTGCTAGACTTCAACATGGATAAGTTGAGTGACTAAGAGAGGACGTGGGAAGACTGAAAGGAGAGTTACAGTTCTTTAGACCATGCAACTCTAGCTGCACCAAAAAGCAGCAATAACCTCCTAGAATATCTCCGGTGACTACTTAAGCCAAATGTTGTGCTATTACAAGGACATCTGAGTTATCTGATATACCTGCAAACTACGAAGTAACATTGCATTTACTTAAGGGTTTAGAGGGATGTGCTAAGAGCATAATTCCTCATCATGACAGGGATATTGAATAACTAAAGGTACTTCCATATAACTTTCCTACTGGGAATGTGGAAACAAGAATATTTCATTGACAAGAGCAACCACATTTCTTTCAATCATAAAGAAACAACCCAGTTTATGCCAGACTGCAACAACGGCAAAAACAACACAAAACAACTCTGGGGACTGATTAAGGCAATTGTTTTTAAGCATCACTTAAAAGAGTTATGAAACATAAGTATGTACTGCATTTAATTCTTGTCCTGTTCTTTCATTTAAAGGAACTTGAGAAACTGGCCTCTGTGGATCAACAGATGAAAGAGACAACTTAATCATTCCTAGAACCAGCTGAAACATCATCTTCTTTCGCTGCCTGAATTGATTTTCAATACGCTTTATGTGTGCTTACTTGGGCTGCTTTAGATGAATGAATTATTATATGTTGTACCCGATTACAACTGCATCATACTTGTTATTAGTGTAAATCAGTATTTAATGTGAGAGTCTTAGAAGCAAGACAGTCTATAAAAGGGAAAAAAAGCTTGATAACATCATGTGCATCATTTTTCTCTTTATTACATTCTAAAATAACATAAAAAAAACAAAATGACCAAGTACTATTGACTGCAAATTTGACCGCATTTTTGAGCATGCTACTTTACAACTGTAAAAAAACACAGTATGTTGAAAAATTACTGTTGTTCTTTATAACCTTCAACAGAACCTCTGCTTACTTGATTGTTTGCATTTAATAAAATGTGTAATTATGGGACCAAAGCTGATGAATGCAGTTATCATTTGTGTTTTGATGCTGGAAACCTTTTGAAAATGATTAAAACAGATAAATATACGGTTTATTTGTGCAATGATGCATTTTGTAAGCAAAACTTGGTTATTCGCCAAGTGCAGAGGATGCCGAAAAAGCAGCATGTCTTCCTTCCTCCACATCTTGCTAAAAAAATAAAAAATAAATAAGGATGAGAACATTTCTGTAGCTCTTAAATGCAAAACTTTTCAAAACGAAACAAAAAACAGTAGCTAACAGACTCTGAATAATAAAGTCGTGCAAATCATACAGAGAATAAAGCACTGGCTGAATGTGTGAGTCCAACACTGATTTGGTTTCTTCTCACTTAAATAAGTTAAACTAAACTAATTGCCTAGGCAGAACTAATCTCATCCAGTTTCAGCCTCTTGGCAACAGGCTCCTCTGATTTGTGCTGATTCCTAGCTTTGGCAGCGTCTGCAGCGACCGTGGTTCCTGACAGGAGATACCCTCCACCTCCACTCATGAGCAGCACTGGATGAGTCCGGTTGGGCAACACCTGAAACAATGATACAGAAGTGATTAAGAAGTCAAAGCCTTCTAGGGGTGGGTGGTAAGACCAAAATCTTATTTCACAGCACGAGTCATCTAATATAAGAGTAATTACATCGAAATGTATCTGTTTTTGCTGGAAATACAACAAAAAGGGTTTACACATAAATAACCGTGCTAATGCAAATTTTAGCATAACTGAGCAAATTAAATAAATACATTTCTATTTTTTATATTTGGAACTTGATGTACAATACCGTTCAAATTTTTTAAAAATGTTTTATGCTTACCAAGGCTTCATTTATTTGATCAAAAATACAGTAAACACAGCAATATTGTGAAATATTATTACAATTTTAAAGAACTTTTTTCTATTTTAATACATTTTAAAATGTACTTTATTCCTGTGATACAAAGCTAATTTTTCAGCTCATAGTCCAGTCTTCAGTGTCACATGATCCTTCAGAAATCATTCTAATATGCTGATTTGCTGCTCAAGTAACATTTAGTATTAATATTACATCAATGTTTAAAACGGTTGTGCTGCCTAATATTTGCCATACATTTTTTCAAGATTAATATAAAGTTCAAAAGAACAACATTTATATGAAATACAAATAAACAAAAAATTTTTTTGGAACAGTGTAAGAGTTCTTAGTGCTCAATACAGTTTTATTGTTTGCAGCTCAATTTAATGCATCCTTTATGAATAAAAGTATTATTCCTTTCAAAAAAAAAAAAAAAAAAAATGTACTGACCCCAAACTTTTGAAAAGTAGAGTAACCAAAAAAAGATTAAAGGGGTCATATGATGCTTTTTTAAAGATCATTATTTTGTGTATTTGGTGTAACCTAATATGTTGACATGCTTTAATGTTCAAAAAACACATTCAAATACTGTACATTATTGTAAGTCGTCTATGCACCGCCTCCCTCAAACGCTTCGTTTTCTACAAAACTCCGCATTTGAACAGTCAATAGCAAATACTTAAAACTAGAAACAAAACATACTTACAGTCGCTGATTCAGAAGCGGCAGATTGTCATAGCAAATTCAGAATTAACTCCTCTCCTAGGTTCATGAAATGGTCTTCCATAAAATGCATTGCTGTTCTTTTGTAAGTGATCTTAAAGATTCCTAATGCATCTACTTTCGGAGGCCAAATAAAGTGCTTTTTGCTTTCGCCTAGAAACACACAGCGTCTCCCGACATGGCTGCTTCAACACTAACTGCGGTTACTGAAACCATGCCTTCTTTCTTTGCGTGCACATTTGGCGGAATATGTGGGAATTAGCAATATTATGCTAATATTCCCACATAGTGAGGTAGATATGTGGGGGCGTGTTAGAACGAGCTGTTTTAGGGGGGTGTGGCAGAGTCTTAACTTTTATAAAGAATATCTCTTTTGGTTTGCGACTTTAGTCTTTGCAGCTTTAGGGATCTTATCTATTCACGAACAGCTTGTAACACTCCAAAGAGAAAGGAAAACTTGAAATCGCATCATATGACCCCTTTAATAACAAAAAGTCTGGCATTAGAGCAAAAACAACAGTCTGTGTACAGGATGAAGTAGAGAATTACCTGGTAATGCCTGAGCCAGGAATCTGTTAATCTGAGACTGATTGCTCCTCCTTGTTCCCTGAGTTTTGTGTAGCACTCGATCAGCGGCTGTCCAAACCAGATCAGACAGTAAATATTGCAGAAAGCACTGAACTCAAACTGAATATACAAATCTTTTTAAAACGATGGTACACCCTGCTTTTATGGTACTATGGGAACTTGACAACAACTGGCCAAATCTACTTCATGCAAAATACATGTTTAGACATTTTGCTAAATAACAAGTTTGGAAGAACTGCCTCTTGAACAACACTTGCTAAAGCAATCCGTTTTACCTCTCTGTACTGGCAGTACACTACGAACGGTCGTGATGGAGCTATGAACTTCAGCAGACCCATTAACACAGGACAGGGGTGGAAGCGACTAGCAATCACCAACCTGAAACAAACATTTCAATCAGCTTGCCCATATTAACTAGGCGAATCACTGGAAGACTACATACAAAACAGCTTAAAAATCAATACAAAATATGACATGTCAAGACTCATCAATATCCCCATACATCACTTTCATGAACAGTCAGTCGCATGTTTTCCTCTTTTGAAATCATATACAAAATGTGCACTTAATCATGCTATGGACTACCAAGAGATTTGAAATGTTTATGAGTTTTAAATGCATTTAGGGCTGGACAATAGAGTTAAAAATAATATTTTTGCTATACACCACAAAACATACCCATCTGCATTTCTGCCCTCTAATAGAGCTGCAGCTGAAGCTAACTTCTTCCTCTTCTCCTCCATCTTCACCTTTTTCTCTTGAGCCTGTAAGGTTAGAAAGACCAATTAAATAAGTTTGACATTTTAAAATAAACTCTTAAAAGACACTTTTCCCACCATGACTAGTTTCCCATTAACAATGTTCAGAAGTGTAAATACAGGCATCACACAAAAAGTTTTTGCTTGTTCTGTTTTCTTCACACATCCCTTTTCACACATTTCACCTCAAGCTGCTCTTCTTTTAATCTTTAGTCTCCTTGGCAACGATGTCGAGTTTTGAAAACTATCAAAAGGACAACATTTTTGATCATTGTGAAAATGACATCACAACAGAGGAACAGTTGTAATTTGGGTACAAAATAAAAAATAAACATTTAGTTTGTTTATTCAGCTGTTTGTTTAAATTATTAAAAGAAAATATTTATATTTATTTAAATTATAATACTATTTTAAAATGGAAAGTTCTGGGCTTGGATCAAATACAATGCATTTGTAATAGCTTGTGTTTTATTTAGATTTTGCTAAATATAAAAAACAAAAAATTTAATAATAATATTTAGAATTATTTAAATTATATTATGTTAAAAGAGGGCATTTTGGTTTTGGACCAAATGTAATACATTTTTAAATAGTTGGTGTTAATTTTATGCTTTTATTTTAAATGCACATTTTTTAATTAATAATTATTATTTAGATAATTTAAATTAAATTCATATTTTATAAGGGAAAGTTTAGGTCTTTGATGAAATATATATTTTTTAGCTTTTTGTTTGAATGATCATATCATTTTATATAAAAGGTCATTAATTAAGTTTAGAACTATTTCAATTATATTTAGTATTTTAAAATGGTATTTTATAAAGGTTTGGCCTTAGACGACAATAAAAGCAAAAGCAGGTTTAATGATGTAGGCATGGAAAAAGTTTCCAAGACAGTTTCCATGACAAAAACTATTTAAAAAAAAAAAATTTTTTTTAACAATAATCATAATTATTATTTTTTTATGTAAGTATTCAAGTAGTTCCAGAAACACCCAACCATGATGCGATATATGCACATAAAAGTCATGGGAAAAATCTAACCTTCTGTCCTCGCAGTCTTTCTCTCTCCGCTCTCCTCATTTCTTCTTGCGGGTCAACGCTGACCTCCATGCTCTGAGGTTCTGAGCTCTTCTCCTCAGACACACCTGAGGTTTCCTGAGAGGACTCAGATTGACCGTTCCTGCTGCTATTGGCCTCAGAATCTGCGTCCTTCTCTGACAGATCCAGGGTTCCCGCCAGAAGAGCGTTAACTTTGCATAAAGGGAACTCATGCAGCATCTCATGGAAGTGTGACGGAAAGCCGAAGCTCTCCATGCCGGCTCTCGTTGGGCCTCCACCGGGATACATCTGAATCACTGAGCCAAAACCTGAAAAACAGAAACATCTGGATCAACAGCACAGTGTAATAGTGGTTGACTAATACAAGATTTTCTAAATACGAGTAACCAAACAGTTGATGGTCTCCACTGTTTTTTGTCATACTATGGATGTCACCAGCCCATATTCTTCAAAACAGCTTTTTAAGTTCAACAGATGAAAGAAACTCATACAGGTGTGGAGCAACTTGAGGGTGGGTAAATGTGTCAATTTTCATTTTGGGGTGAATGATCCCTTTAAGTAAAGTGTGATTACCTCCCATTCGCTCCATCACCGAGCCCAACACAAGTCCAGCACAGGTCTCAAAAACCATGATTTTACTGCCAGCGTGGATGTTACCCAGAGTCAAAATCTGAGCCATTGTGTCGTACCGCAGGTGACTAAAATAGACAAAAATATTTACAATAGAGTATAAATGTGTGTGTGTACACACGATTATACTTAAAAAAATATTTCACTAAATAAATAATGGTGCAATTATTTCATTTAACTCATGGGTTCTACAACTGCATGAGGATGAGTAAATGCTTGAAGTGTTCCTTTAAGTTCACATGCCATATTTTCCCTGGTTCTCTGCCGTGGTACATCATGGCAAGGAGTCGAGTGGAGGGTTTCAGGATTGTTATGTCACTCTCGTACCTACATACATAAAAGCAAATACTTCTTATAAGAGTTATATTTTCCATGTTATTGCTAAAATATGTAATGACAATGATTTAAACTCACTTTTTCTTTTTCTTCTTGATGTATTTCTCTTGAGCAAATTCAGTTTTGTCCTTGAATGTTGTACTGTTGTCTATGAGCTGCTGAACAATCTCCTTAAACACACATGAAAGGACAATGCAAGCTAAGAACACGTAAAAACCTTCATCAATAACAGCACAAATTGTCCAGCCTGCTGTCGATATATAAATAAGTAAAGACAATAAATGAGTACATAAATATTTCTACAACTTTCTACAATATAAATACGTTGTATTCACATATTTATGTCATGCACTTATAACAACAACTATTAGACATACCTAAAATATTTTTTATTATTAAAGTTATACATAAATCCTTTATGCAATATCAAAAAGGGTGGGAGGTATTTGAAAAATGTATCTCATTAATATTACTTTATATTCTTTAATTTTAGAGGTGCCCATATCTTGTGACAATAACATTGGGAAAAAAGCCTGCGGCTGTTACTACTTTTGCAACTGGACTTAAAAAATGAACAATTCAATTGCAAAAATCCCATAGACTGTGATGGGATTAACGAATTGATTTGTGTTTTGCCGGGTTTGACGATAAATCGTGATAAAATACCCCACGGTTAGTATTACCGTTTCATATTTTAATTATCACTATAACCGTATTCGATTACCGCGATTTGAACAGCTGAGGATAAATAAATACTGTACAGCACAGGGATCCAGTGTGCGACCAAATAAGTGCATTTTGCGATAATTTTTTCTGCCCGTGCAACTAAATTTTGTGTGCGGTCGCACTGGCGCGACTACCGCCGCCTTGTTTAACTCCTAAGCGCTGCCTTTTGTTTTGCTAGGAGAACCATCAAACGGGCAAAACGAAACTGAAAGCATAACGAAACCGCGCTACTCGTTTGAACTGCGCAGAGTTTCGAGTGTAGCGCCTGGTTTATACTCGCCGCATCAGCAGGAGCGCGAAGCTGTGTGCAGCAAAAATGACGCGAATATTGAGGAAACGATGGATGGGTTTCATGCTAAAGTAAAAGACCACTTCTTAAACCAAAGGTGAACATGCTGGTATTCTTGTAGGGGGAAAAAAACATGCAAGCACCCTCACCAACAGCAAGTTTAGTTTTACTTTTCTTTTTGTTTTCATTTTGAAAAGCTTAATTATCTTTACTGTTCATGTTATGCTATGGAGGCTCTCTTTTTATTTATTTCTCAGTGTTTGCTAAACGTTCTGTAATTTATTAGTCGGTATATAATACAGCATGTGGTGTATGCCATGCCTCGTCTTATTCGTTTTTGTTAATAAACGTTTTCTAAGCTAGTTTGTCCTTGTATCTTACCGTTTTATTGTTGCTGTGCTTTTTAATTAAGAATAACAATGAATACATCTTTTGTTTTAGTCTTAAAAAAATGAAAAGTGTGTAGATGTATGTAAGCAAAACATACAATTATCTTTTCTTGTAAAACGTGAAACTAAGATCGCAAATTCGAAAGTGAAAGCACCCAAAGCCCGGCTTATAACATAGCAAAAGAGGAACACCCGTTCATAAAATTCAAATCACAAATAATACTGATGAAAAAGAAGGGGTTGAATGTTAACCACTTTCGTTTTCATATAATTATAAACTATGATAAAAGTTCATCAGCATGCATTGATTAATCCCTAAAAATAAAAATATTGTGACCAAATCATGTGCTGGTGTGACCAACTGAGAAAGTTAGTCGCAAAAGAGCGACCAGTGGGAAGAATTAGTCTGGAGCCCTGAAGCATAAAGCACAGTTTTAAGTAACAGTCCCACGTGAGCACAGCACACAGAGGAGTTTCGTTTTGTGTGAAAACATTGCGGAAAAGCTGGGAGGTTTTAAAAGTTGCTAAGGGAATTATACAAATGAATATTTGAATTAATTAATTAAATGAATGTACCTCTGAAGATTCTGACTGTCTTGAGAAAAGATTTGATGGCATTTTGTTTTCGTCTTCGCTCCATGTAATACCTAATAAAGTAGTGTTTTAAGCGCAATGCTGTTTTGACCTCGGCGGTTACGGGAAACAGCTCTAATTCTACTGTTCCTATAGCGCCACCTAGTGTCAGAGAGTGGATTTACAGAGAGTTACATTTACATTCAGCCTGTGTGCAGTTTTTGTCTAGGCCAAAAAATGGACCGAATTTGCATGCCCTGCTGTAAATTTTGACCGGTTGATGAAAACAAGCTTATGTGGATTCTACACGTTTAAACAATTCAGATAAGTTATCTAGTATTATTTATGGAGCAGATAAAATACATATAATCATTTATTAATCAAATATCATTCTGACTTAACCCTTTTCTTTCTTTTAAAAAGCTGAAATGTGAGGTTTACCATTTATGAAACTTTTTCAAAGCATTATTTGAACATTTACATTAGATATTTCAACATGCTATTAAACTGTTGTCAGTCAAGTTGTCATTTCAAATCCGAACATCATTGATAATGTTATTGTTTTAGTTATGCAAACAAAAACTCACTTTATTTGTTGTTTGTTGATTTTTAAATGTGATTTATTTGTTGTGGGGTCAGTTACTTTTTGAACATTTCCAGCACATTTGAACAATACTGTGATAATACTGATAACCGTGATCATTTTGGTCACTATAATCATGATAAGAAATTTTCATATCGTTACATCCCTAGACTGTGACTTGTTGAGACCAGAATATACTAAATCTAGCTCAGGACGGTTTTGGTTAACATGCATCCCTAGAAAACTTTCCTCAGGTACATACCTGACCCTTTAGCCCTTGCTCTTTCAGTGTTTCAATATCATCTCTAGTCAGTTTCTGAGATCTGCCATCATCCACTATATGTCTGTTATCCTGGCCTGCTTCCTTAGAATCTGTGACAGGAGAAACACAATATCATCTCATCAGCAAGAAAATTAATGAATCCACAGATAACGACATAAATCCACAGCACCATTTACCCAAAGAGTCTCCTGTGTGTTTTGCTGCTTTGAGTTTGAGTGAACCGCCGGCTTCGATTTCAAACCTGGTCCCGTACAGCTGCCCGACCGCATTGTCCAAGAAGAACCACTGCTTCTCAAAGATCACTTTCCTGAGAGACAAAATACACAACAAGTCAAAGCAAATGAGGTGAGCACAAGCACTTAAAGGGATAGTTCACCCAAAAATGAAAAATCTGTCATCATTTACTCACCCTCATGTCGTTCCAAACCTGTATGAGTTGCTTTCTTATGTTGAACACAAAAGAAGATATTTTGTAGATTGCTGGTAATCAAACAGTTGGTGGTTGCCATTGACTTCCATAGTATTTTTTTCCCTACTATGGAAGTCAATGGAAACCACCAACGGTTTGATTACTAGCAATCTACAAAATATCTTCTTTTGTGTTCAACATAAGAAAGCAACTCATACAGGTTTGGAACGACATGAGGGTGAGTAAATGACAGATTTTTCATTTTTAGGTGAACTATACCTTTAACAGGCGTGAAATGTGAATGTTAGACTTCGTTCTATGAATCATCACATTCAACAGATAAGCCCTTTAGACTAAACATATAGATTTAACTCAAGTTTCATTTGTTTGACTCACTTTTTATTTTCGACCTGCACTGATTTGAAGACATCTCCTCTCTTCAGCACTACATAGTCTCCGTAACTGATTCTGCTCTCAGCATCACTGTCATTTCCACACTCCGCCATTTACTGCGATCGACGTGGATAAAGATCGACCGGAGGATATTTAGAAACTAGTTTACACTTTAACTAGCCCAACGCAAAAGTGGTAATGTATATGACTGCAAACAGAACAGTATTGTCACACAAGCGATGCTTCTCTCATCTTTCCCCACGTGTGTTCTTCTGTCACTTCCTGTTCCGAAAGGCCAGTTAATCGAGCGCTGATTTGATTTACAGAGCCACAGTCAGACAGGAAGACTAGTAAGTCCCAGATCAAAGCGATTTTAGTCAGTTAAAGGGGTCATATGATGCGATTTCAATTGAGAGTGTTACAAGCTCTTGGTGCATAAAGAAGATCTGTAAAATTGCAAAGATACGTCTCAAATCCAAAGAGATATTCTTTATAAAAGTTAAGAGTCAGCCACGCCTACCTAAAACGGCTCGTTCTAACACGCCCCCACATGTCTACATCACTATGTGGGAAGATTTGCATAACGCCGCCCAAATGTTCACGCAAAGAAAGAAGGCGTAACTTTTATTCTCACTGTAGTATTGTTGACGCTGCAGCCATGTTGTGAAGAAGCTGTGTGCTTCGTTGTGAAAGCGAAACTACTTTGTTTGGTCTTCCAAAAGAGGACGATATCCACTTCGTCATGCCTAGAGCTGATCTGTGCTGGTCGCTTAGGAAATACATCAACTTTCATATTCAATTCACCGTGGACGAAGCGGAGTCCATCCCGCCTCAGCTCACTCTATCCTAGCCTCAGCTCATGCTAAGCCGGGGCTTCCCCTCACGCTAGGCCGCTGTGTTTTTAGTTGTCACTGATGATTCAAACGCGAGTTTTTGGCAGTGTGGAGTAGCACTTGTTGTTCGTCATTTCATTGATCACAAATGCAGACAGGGTTTTATGTTTAACTCTTATTTTTAAAAAAGACAGTAAAGTCCATTATAATCATAATTATGTCCCCCTGGATCAAACACCTGCGGTCGTTTGTAATGTCTCTTCGCTCCGGCCGGGACAGGGCATCAATAGTATGGTAAGGGGCGTAACATTTCATTGCTTGAGGTATTCGGCCAATCACAAAACGCACTGGATAGCTGGCCAATCAGCATGCACCTCGCTTTTCAGACCGATGAGCTTGTAAAAATCAACGCGTTTCAGAAAAGGCGGGGCATAGAGAAACAATAATGTACAGTATGTGGAAAATTTGTTTTTTGAACTTTAAACTGCATAAACACAAAACACAAAGAACAAAATTTCATTACACCAAATACACAAAAAATGTTTTTTTTAGCAGCCTCTCTGAACCCCCTTTAATATAAACGTGTGTTTAATGCATAGACTGTATAAAAACATGGACGTAGTGTTCGTGACGTCACCCGTAGATTTCCGAAGAGCGTTTTTGAAGCGCGTCACTCCTGGATAATCGAAAATGGGCAAAAAGGCGGGAGCAGGTTGCTGAAGCCACGCCCACCTAGCTAGACGGTGGTGATCCACCTGTCACTCAAGTGGCCACGCCCTTAATTATGTAGAACTTTAAGGCTTAATATAATTTAAACGGATGGGTTATAAAAAAAAAATTCCGCCCCCCTCCACCTCACAGTTGTCATGAAGGGCAGCTATATAGACCAAAATAATTTTTTGAACCAGGCTGTAAACATGTTTTTTTCTGCTGTAAAGTTGGGCATTTTAACATGGGGAGTATTTTGCAGCCAGCCTCTAGCGGCCAGTTGATGAATTACAGTTTAAGTCACTTCCGTGTTGGCTTCACGAGAGAGAGCGGGAGGTTGCCGCTTGGTTTAATGTATACTCTTCTTTATTGAAGTGAATGAACTTCACATTAAGTTTATACTAATAAAAACTACTACCATGGACATGTACAATGATTATAGCATGGCATTATCACGTGATGTCATTTCTGTAGGCTGCCTCTGTACTTCATTTATAAGGGTAAAATAATTATGATGAGCTTATCCTTACTAAAATATGAATACTTCCAACATAAAAGTGCAAGTATTACACGTACATTATGTATGTACAATACAGTTGTATCTCATTTGGTCCTATTATTAAAAACTAAAGGGTAAATTTATGTATGATTTATAATTTAAAAGTCATATTCGGCACGTGTAGCAGGGTTACTATAGTGAACTAAAACTAAAACCATGAAGTACTTTTCGTTACTTCTTATTTTCATTTAATTTACATTTAAGTGCTACAATACATAGACTTTAACAAATAAAACAGCAATTTTATTAAATAAATTAATAAAAACTATACTGACATATTTAAAAAAAAAACTAATAAAATTGACAAAAACACTACAAAATAACTAAGTAAAATTGAAAGGAAACAGAAAATGTAAAAATAAAAGCGAACTATAAAAACGATAAAAGTAGTGATGATACTTCAAATGAACTGCTATATTGTTTTTAAAAACATAAATAAAACAGCTGTTAAATATATTTTAAGTATAATAAATTGTCAGTGCATGATTACGAATTATGAAAAATTATGAAAGTCAAAATTGGACCTCATAATGAAAGTGATTGGATTTATTTAGACTATTTTTAGATTTTCCAGTCAACATAATGAAAACAAAATGACATTAAACGAAATCAAATTCAGACTTTAAAAGGAACAATTAAACTGAAAATATGTTTTTTCATAAAACAAGCCAAAGGACCTAGACATTTTGGTGAAGCATTTAATGTAAACATATTTACATTTGAAAAACTGAACTGTAAGAAGCACTTTGTTAGTACACATCTTCAAAGAAACCTTCAGTTGGAAACTAGCAAATCGTTTAAATCCAAACCCCACCGTATCCCATATCTATTACGCAAATTCATGTATGGAAATGTGTGCTGTCAATTATGTACATTGTTCAGATGCAAAAACAACTTATAAAGATGTCAAGAGTCAGCAAATATATTGTTTCAGATCCAAAATATGGCTTGAATCCTTTGATTTGTTTACTCTCTTGTGCACAAGGCTTCTGTGCGTCTTAAAAACTAATATAAAATGACTTTGGCAAATTTAAAAAACTCTATCAATTTATTCTTGCTTTTCTAAAGGCTGATGTTGATTTGAGGTCAGTCTTGTCCTCCCGTGAGCTTGTGGAACAGTTCTTCACGTAATGTTTCATTTTGGTCTTTTGAGCGCGTGGAAAGGAAAATGTAGCCTCCGATATACTCGTGAACCACTTTGCAGTCGCAGCTCTGGCAGGAGAACGCAATTGACACACTCTGGTCAAAGTCAATGGTCACCTGTAACAGCAATAACACACTCATAAATCATATGCACTTAACCGCCCAACAATCCTAAACCAACGCGCACTACCACACACACACACACACACACACACACAACAAACACACATCCTCCTTTGTACTTCTCTTCTCTAGCTGGTTTCCTAATCTAGTTGACTAATAAATTTGGCATTGTGCAAAGCATCTGCTAAACGCATACATGTAAATGTAAATATTCACATCCCTCCACGTCCGGCATACAAGTGTTGTGAAGCACTGTATTTCACACTGTTTTAATCTCCCAGTAGTTCAGTGTTTCACGAGAGGGAATATGTTGGAGAACCTCCAGGTGGTCACCGGCAAACCGGTTGACATGTCGATGCGGATCAGCTTGTTGTAGGAGATTCCCAAGAGCTCATCTTTCTTGCTGCCTCTGAATCTGTGGCACAAAGTGAAAGAGATTTAAATCATATTTGTTTTAATCACATTGAAGAGCTCAAAAACGAAATTTAGACTCTGAAGGATGCTCCTAAGCGACACCAATCACAAATCAGTCAGTTGTTCAGCAAAACTGTCTGACAAAATGCCAATTTAGTCTAATTTCTGAAAAAAATAAATAAATTGATGACTGTTGAGTGTTACTATATAGTTTGTACAGACTGCTGTAAAGTATCTGTATATTCCATTTCAAGCATCGTAAACTTTCAGCATTGCTATGAAATTGACAAAACGGTCAAATTGGACTCATACTAAGTGACTGTATTCACAGACAAATTATAAACGCAACACTTTTGTTTTTGCCCCCATTTTTCATGAGCTGAACTCAAACATCTAAGACTTTTTCTATGTACACAAAAGGCCTATTTCTCGCAAATATTTTTTCACAAATCTGTCTAAATCTGTGTTACTTCACTTCTCCTTTGCCGAGATAATCCAGCCACCTCACGGGTATGGCATATCAAGATGCTGATTAGACAGCATGATTTATTGCACAGGTGTGCCTTGGGCTGGCCACAATAAAAGGCCACTCTAAATGTGCAGTTTTATCACACAGCACATTGCCACAGATGTCACAAGTTTTGAGGGTAGCGTGCAATTGGCATGCTGACTGCAGGAATGTCCACCAGAGCTGTTGCCGGTGAATTGAATGTTCATTTCTCTACAATAAGCCATCTCCAAAGGCGTTTCAGAAAATTTGGCACTACACCCAACCGCTCACAACCGCAGACCACGTGTAACCAAACCAGCCCAGGACCTCCACATCCAGCATCTTCACCTCCAAGATCGTCTGAGACCAGCCACCCGGACAGCTGCTGCAACAATCGGTTTGCAAAACCAAAGAATTTCTGCACAAACTTTCAGAAACCGTTTCAGGGAAGCTCATTTGCATGCTCGTCGTCCTCATCAGGGTCTTGACCTGACTGCAGTTCGTCATCATAAATGACTTGAGTGGGCAAATGCTCACATTAGATGGCGTCTTAATCCCCTGTTTTCACTTGACGGGCATATGGCAGACAGCGTGTATGGCGCCGTGTGGGTGAGCTGTTTGCTGTTGTCAATGTTGTGGATCGAGTGGCCCATGGTGCCAGTAGGATTATGGTTTTGGCAGGCGTATGTTATGGACAATGAATACAGGTGCATTTTATTGATGGCATTTGAATGCACAGAGATACCGTGACGAGATCCTGAGGCCCATTGTTGTGCCATTCTTCCACGACCATCATCTCATTTTGCCGCATGATAATGCACGGCCCCATGTTGCAAGGATCTGTACACAATTCCTGGAAGCTGAAAACATCCCAGTTCTTGCATGGCCAGCATAATCACTGGACATGTCACCCATTGAGCATGTTGGGGATGCTCTGGATCGGCATATACGACAACATGTTCCAGTTCCTGCCAATATCCAACAACTTCACACAGCCATTGAAGAGGAATGGACCAACATTCCACAAGCCACAATCAACAACCAGATCAACTCTATGCGAATGAGATGTGTTGCACTGCGTGAGGCAAATGGTGGTCACACCAGATACTGACTGGTTTTTGGACCCCCCCGGACCCCCAATACAGTAAAACTGCATATTTTAGAGTGGATATCCTCTAAGAATATCCTCTCCGGGTCAAAATGACCAGAATATAACAAGGATTATTATAACCCATATTTCAGAAAATAAGCCAAGTGCACCTAAACATTTTTAATAAATATAAATAATAAAAAGCACTTTGTTAGTGCACAGCTTCAAAGAAACTCCTATTTTATGGTTGGGCTCAAAAACCTTACTCAGGCTTAGAAGTCTGTTCTAGGCACAAAATTAATCTGTTGTTCAGCAAAATTACCTGACAATATAGTACTTGATGCCAAATTCGGGCAGGGACTGCCATGCTTGAATAAAACGCATTTTGGCCTCCACGAGGGAAAGCTGGGAAATATTGTGAAGGGCCTCCAAGATTCGCGTGGTCAGCTGAAATGAGAAGAATAAATAGGATTTTTGTCCCCTTGTAGCAAAGCAATGCCAAAACAAATCTCAGATATCTAATGATGGATAAGCCAAATCTTGTCCTTTCTGTGTGTGTCGAGATTGTAATTTCACCTGTTTGGTCTTGTACTTCTTTGCATATCGGGGAGAAACGAAGCACTCGGCATTCATCTCCATTGACTCTACGTCAGGCGCTGCCTGGCCAGGAGGAGGCGCTAGACTTTTCATCTGCAGGAAGGTCTGGATGTTCTTCACCTCGGTGCGGTACGAGCTGTAGGCCATCGTCTTTCCTTTGGAGGCCAAAATACAGGCAGCTTTCCACTTGGCATACTGCGTTTCCTGTTTTCAGGAGACGTTTATTTTAAGCGAAAGAAACAAATGAATGCATAAGCCTCAAATGGAATGTTCATGAAGCTTATGATTATAATTTAACCCTGTAAAGCCTGGCATAGGAAACAACAGTCAGAAAAATCAATTTCTCTTCAAATTAAACAGTTCATTAAATCTTTAGACAAACTATAAAAAAATCTTAAAACACAACAAAAACAAAAAAAACATGTTTTTATGCATAAAAAAACACTTTTTACACTTTATGCAAAAATATGCAATTTGGTGCAGATGTTGATATTTATCTGGATTTTTATACCAGTATAACAACTTACATTAAATGCATATAAAAATCAGTCACTATATCTTCCAAGAATATGTCTTAATAAGCTTGTTTTATGATCAAAACTCTTTGGTTTTAATTGTGGGGTGCAAAATATATAAAGCAATGCAATAAAGATGACTGACAGATGAACAAATAAACGTTCTTCAAAAGCCTGACGAATCATTTCTGATACTCATATTTTACCATATTTTTTCTGAAAAAGGCTGTATGTGTAATCAAGTAACCTAAGTTTCTTTAAACCAGGAAATATTTATCTTGAAATATTTATAACAATATAACAGTTTATCTTACATTTAAGATTCAAGATTTCACAGCAAAAAACACACATGTACCACAATCTGCATAAAAACATCAATATAAAACTCACATTGTCGTAGCGAACATAAACTTCGTTCATTCCATCAGCCGCTGGCAGTAACAGCTTGAGGCCGAACTTCTTCTCAGTGACATTGACATCAGGAATGACCTCACATCCTGTGCAATTAATGATGCATTATCACTATTAGATGCACTGGCTGTATTAAAATTAATAATCTTTTCTCTGTTTGGCTGCTCACCTCGTAGATGGAGTTGCTCAATGGGTTCTTTATTCGCAGACTCTTTGTTTTTGTAGTAAGAAATGGTGGTGTCCCTAAAAACAAACCAGTATTCCTTATACGGCTTTAATGTCAATCGCTTGGGCCTGTAAAGCAAAGAAATGAACAGGTAAGTAAACAATGCGCTGTATAGTTTGTCTTACTGCAGACTAGACAAATGTCACTGAACATGACGGACAAAAAAGTTGCAAAAGGTACTGTTTTGTACATGGAACTATAGCTTATGCTATCATTCAGTATGTGCATCAAATTAACATGGTATTATCATCTGTATCATAGGCATATCAGACAACCTTTGCAGTAAGGGTTGCCTCTGTTGAACTTTGAATGCTTTCAGCTATTTTTTTATTAACCATGATTGTCTGAGAGTTTTGAATAACATTACTTTTTACACAACATTTTTCTCAAATAAACTTTTTTTTAGCTTATTTGAGGACTATTTTGTATTATTTTTAAATAGTTTATAAGCTACATTTCAACAGATTATTCATTAACAATTTGCATCATTTTAAAAGAAAAAAGACAAATCTGTAACATAATAAAAAAAAAATGTATTTATTTTTCTTGAGCAATTTTAATAATCTTAAACTTACCTAAACAATTTAAGTGTATCTTCCAGCTTTGGGATGTCGGTGATGATCTTCCTGAGAAAGTTAAGAAAAAGTTAATACTCAAAAAAAGTTAATTCAAAAGTTTGCGGTCTCCAAGGCTGCATCGATTTGATCAAAAATACAGTACAAACAGTATTATTGTGAAATATTATTACAAATTAAAAAAAATGTTTTCTATATCTATTTGAATATATTGTAAAATGTAATTTATTCCTGTGATGCAAGGCTGAATTTTCAGCATCATTACTCCAGTCTTCAGTGTCACATGATTCTAATATGTGCTGCTTAATATTTTTGTGGAAATCTGATACTTTTTTATTATTTGATGAATTAAAAGTTTAAAAAACAGGCATTTATTTGAAATAGAAATAGAAATGTCTGATGAATAAAAGTAGTAATTTCTTACTGTAGTAATCTTACTGACCGCAAACCTTTCAACAATAGTTTCTAAACTTGGCTTAAATTTCAGCCAGATTGATTCTCGATGTAATAAACTGGATGCTGCAGAGTAATCTAAAATCAGTCTCTACATCTAGTTGTTACTTTTGAAATTAGTGCACAATCATCTGTCAAAACAGCTGATGCGTCCCAAAAGCAGGCTGGATATCGATTTAATGCAAGTACCATTGTAAAGCAGGCATCTTCATGAAAAAAATCAAATCATAATGTCATAAAATCACCAGGATCTTATCAGCGTTTCGTCCTTCCAGGGTGAATTCTAAGTTTGAGAGCGCAGCCTCGACTTCATCAATATCTGGTTCGTTGGAATTGGTCAGTGGCTCCGTTGATAAGGTCAATTTACAGATGTGATACTAGAAAAGATACAAGTATTTTACATCTGAAATGCCAATTTAGATGCATTACAATAAAACAGCTCTCATTTGGTTAGTCAATGACAAATGACACATTTCACCTTTCAATTTTAATATATGGGTAAAAAATAAATTGGGTTTTAGTGGATAATTACCAAGGTGCTCATTAAATAACTAATCAAGTAGGTTACAAACTTTATTATATGCTAACCTCACAACTCTCACCCATTGTGATTTTCAGTGCAATTACATTAACACTGCTTGAGACTTTTAATTAATGATTCAGCAGCCAATACTGTGGAAAACAGGTGGGGGAAAAAATCCCTAAAATATCTGTGCAATGCATAGCGGCATAGTCATCTGAGAGGTAGTTTGTGAAATACTCGGTCTGCTCTCTCATGGATTTGTTCTAGATCTGCAGACACACACGCTCGCTCGGTTTGGTTTGGTTTAT
Organism: Sinocyclocheilus anophthalmus; assembly: GCA_018155175.1. Lineage (NCBI taxonomy): Eukaryota > Metazoa > Chordata > Actinopteri > Cypriniformes > Cyprinidae > Sinocyclocheilus > Sinocyclocheilus anophthalmus. The sequence continues at coordinate 58,729 of JADLZN010009390.1, read as the reverse complement.
TAGTGCCATGTTCACCTATACATTACCTCAATGTGTAATTGAATGCTATCTTGTGTTAGCAGTGGAATGTCACATCCTTTGTCCTCAAAGTATTTTATCTCATAGCTTCAGGTGAGAAAGTACTGCACTAAAGAATTGACTATAATTCAGCACCATCTATGCTATGTAATGCAACCAAATACTATGACACACCTGTAAGATGAGCTAATCAGGGTTACAGTTAACTAAAAATGAAACCATAAATGCATCTATAAATTAAATCAAATATTATAAAAAAATACTTTAATTCAGCTAGCTGCCAAGGCAACATTTCTCATGTTCATTTTTTTAACTTGTGTACTTAAGTAACTAAAACTGAGCAAAAAAACTATTAATGACCAAACAAAATTACAAAAATTTTAACTAAAATCAAAATAGAAAATATTTTAAAAAGCAGTTCAAAATATTAAATAAAAACGATAGTAGTAGGCCTGAGCGATAAAACGGTATCGATATTTATCGACGGTATACCTTCTTCGATATCGATGATATAAAATGTTCGATATAACGCACGATATAGGCACGTGCTATGAGTGACGCAGACAGCACACATAAACACATGCTGAAATGAGTGCTGTGCCTGCCTGTGATGAGGAGATTGTGAATAAAGAATGAATATTAGTCGAATTTAAAATAAACATTTGCATTTGAATGTTAGGTGTGCAATAGGGAGCATCATCAGTGGTGCGTGAGACTTACGGTGATGATTAGGTCCTGGACTTGTTGCGAATTTTAATGTTTTGTTATTCTAGCCCACGAGATGCACTACTGCTGCGTTATTCATTCAAAATATTAGAGAACTATAGAAGCTCAATGTGGAGAAGATCTTGATTTAAAACCGAAACCAAGCCATTCACACAGAACGCATATTCAGTGCATTTTTTAGACGGACAAATAACTGCTGCACTCGCGTCTCACAAGAGATGTATTGAAAGCCATGCAAAGTTAAAACGGTTTAAACTTTTAGAAAACACGTCACAAATTTGTGGAGGTTTATTACTTTTCACTACGTCTCGTATGTTTTTAAATGCAATCTGTGTGAATGGCGCTTCAGCTCTTTGTATTAAGCAATGCATAAACACATGATACTATTTTGTTCATAATTGTTTATACAATTTACAAAATTATATTTGATTTATACAAGTTAATTTAGACGTAATGCACATTTTTATAGAGTTACTTGCTAAATGCGCTGCATTATTTTGCTCATTGTGCCCTCGGGAGACAATTAGACATACAATAAAGGCCTATTTAATCTGCATATAAAACATTAGAAATTAGATATTTGTTGAATTTTTATTGTGTTTGATTGTTAAAACAAAAAATATTTGTTGTTTGTCTCAATAAATTGTGTTAATTATCAATACAGTGGTTAAATGTAAACTTTTTTTTTTTATTGCTCTTTGTTTTAAAAAAGGTTATTAAAATGTAAATAATTATCGATACCGAACGATATGAAACATTATATCATTGATACATTTTTTAGCTATATCGCCCAGCCCTAATAGTATCTCAAAATAACACTGGAGCCAATGACTGTCTGAATACCTTTCTTGCTTTCTGGAGCTCTGAATTAAACTGATGAACAGAAAATCAAGGAATAAGTTCAGTTTATGTTGTGAACAGGCATTCTGTACCTGCAGGGATGCAAACATGAGCATCTCTTCTTCAGTGCAGTCGATCTCCTCCAGCAGTATCGCCCATCTGGCCTGTTCATACAACTGCGTGATTCTCACAGCATCATACTATGAGAAGAAAAAAAAGCCATACTAATTTAGACAGATCAGGGCCATCTAATTAGGGATGTAACGGTATGAAAATTTCTTATCACGATTATAGTGACCAAAAGGATCCCGGTTATCAGTATTATCATAGTATTGTTAAAATGTGCTGGAGATGTTAAAAAAGTAACTGACTATAAATAAAATGACTTTTTGTTTGCATAATCACTAAAACAATAACATTATCAATGATGTTCGGATTTTAAATGACAACTTGACTGATAGCATGTTGAAATATCTAATGTAAATGTTCAAATACATTTCAGCATTTAAATACACATTTCAGCATTTAAACAAAGAAAAGATGTCAAAATGATAATTGATTCATAAATGATTATATGTATTTTATCGGCTCCATAAATAATTCTAGATAACTTATCTGAATTGTTTAAATGTGTAGAATTCACATAAGCTTGTTCATCAACCGTTCAATTTACCACATGGCATGAAAAAACTGAACTGCACACAGGCTGAATGTAAATATAAGTCTCTGTAAATCCACTCACTGACAGCAGGTGGCGCTTAGGGAAAAGCTGAATTAGAGCTGTTTCCCGTAAACTCCATGGACAAAGCAGTATTGTGATTCCTTTAGGTGTTACATGGAGCGAAGATGAAAACAAAATGCCATCGAATTGTTTCTGAAGACAGTCAGAACCTTCAGAGGTACATTCATAATTCATTTGTATAATTCCCTTAGCACTTTTATAAAACCTCCCAGCTTTTCCACCCTGTTTTCACTTAAAACGAAACTACTCTGCTGCTGTGCGCACGTGAGACTGTTACTTAAAACTGTGCTTTATGCTGGACATTATTTATTTATCGCGAGTTGTTCACATCGCGTAATTCTAGATACGTTTTTTAAATGATACTTAAAAGTTAAACGGTAATACTAACAGTGGGGAATGTTTATCAATGATTTATCGTCAAACCGGTAATCGTTACATCCCTACATCTCATGTTGTCGTTTACAAAACATATAACGGGTATTAGTATAGTTAATTTCTCACCTTTGGTTGAGGGTCGAAGAGCTGGGTACTGTGATCGCAGCAGAGTCCTGTCCGTTTTTCCCTGAATTTCCCTGTTCCATCCTCGAGCGAAGATCCTCCACCTGCAGAGCAATGGCTCAGTTAAATTACACAACGCATTTTGAGTTGTTTTGTCCGGATGCATGAAACAGAATATATATACCATGAAGACCACCAAATTCCGTGAGCTACAGTGATTTTTACCATAGCAAATGGATATTTTGGGAAATGAGGTGAAATTAGCTTGTTAAAAACAGTAGAAATAGCACATGCTAAAACCACTTCTTAATAAATTTAAATATTTTCTATCCTCTAAAAAAAAAAAGGTCAATAGCATCACTGGGGTAGTACCCTAAATACAAAAGCTAAAGGTACATCGTTGTACGCTTAGTTACCCCTAACGGTAACTAATTTATCCCTTAAAAGATGTATTAGTGCCTAAGTGTACATATTGTTGACCTTTGAAAGGCACCTCCCCCCATCAAACCTCCCCATTGACTGGGGTTTTGGTACCTTTTTCTGAGTGTACATTTAAAATAGTAACACGTCTTTAGCTCTGCAAACTATGTCCAACAATGTAACACTACATAGTGTACTGGTCACAGTTGTGTGGCTACGGTATGGCTTCAATGAATGTCCAATCAGATTTACACAATCTAACCAGTGTTTAGAATCTTAAATTGAATACAAGATTCTATTAAAACAATCATATGCTACAATTCAAAAGTGGAAAGAAATGAATACTTTAATTCAGCAAAGATGTATTACATTGATCCACAAGTGCCTTTATAAATGTACGCAAATTCTATTTCAAATAAATGTTGTTCTTTCTTGAGCATCAAATCAGCATATTTTCTGAAGGGGACGCTGAATGATGCTGAAAGTAGCTTTGCATCACAGAATAAATGTAATTAAATAATTGTTATGCTGTTATTTTAATTTTTTATTTAATTCATTTAATTTATGCATTTAGCAGACGACTTACAGTGCATTCAGGCTATACATTTTTTCCCAGTATTTGCACTACCACTGAGCCACAGGCACATTTGTTTAAATAATATGCATTTAATATGTACTGTATTTTTGTGGTCAAATAAAGGCAGCTTTGGTGAGCATAAGAGACTTCTTTTGAAAAACTCTTGCCGATCCCAAATTTTGAATGGTTGTCTAATTTTGTCTGTCCTTTCTTACCCAGCATTAATGGCTGCTTTATCCTCCAGGGTAAGAGGCTTGAAGAGTTTGGCCAGTTCCTCTGGTGGAAGGTTGGGTTGGCAGGCCATCAGAGGATTCTCTCCGAACCACAGACTGGTGGAAGATGCAGGCGACCCGCTGTCTGGGTCATAGGTCGGCGTCATAGTTTTACTGTACAGACCCAGGGCTCCTGTACAAAGCATGAATGTAAACTTGTCAATTATTGTTTAAGACTTAAATGTTTATCCGAACACAGCTGTTGTACAATATTTTCTTAAATAAAAAAAACAAACATATATTACCGTATTGTCCCGAATATAAGACGATGTTTTTTTCTTGGAAATACATCTGAAAAAACGCGGTCGTCTTATATTCAGGGTCTAGACTTTGACATGTCAATAATACACCCACAACAATAGGTGGCGCCAAATACGCATAAAACGAGTGTGCCATGAAATACGTAATGTAATGCGTGTTGTAAAGATCGCGAGGAAATACAAAAGAAAAAGAAAACCTTACAGCTGCATGAGACGTGACGGTCACGTTAGCCTGATGGGACCAACTCTACTTCTGTTAGTAAGATTTTGGTAGGCTACTATTAGATGGTTAGCCTAAATGTCCTAATTCAGATGGGCTACCTGTTTTTTTTTTTTTTTTTTTATGGTATATCAAAAAGTGTATATTTTTTAAATGTGATTGTTGGTACATTTGACCAGTTTTTACCATACTTTCAAAACAAAAATTAAAATAGGAAAAATATGCAATATGAAAATAATTGAAGACAAAATGTTTTTTACTGAGAAAAAACAAGATTTGGTTTGTAAAAAGCCTTTTCAAAAGGTACATCTGGAAAAAGGGGGGTCATCTTATAATCGTTCGTCTTATATTGGGGCCAATACGGTATATGAAGTGTTTAAAATATGTACAAAACATGTAATTATTCATCATAAATGTTCTATTCAATTTTATTTTATTATAAGATTTCTATCCGGAAGCCTAAATGCATAATGCTTATGTGACTTTTTCTAGTCTGAAATTTAAAGTGAACTTCATTTACTTATGCAGTTTTTTTTTAATTTAGTTGGTATTTATATATTAGTTTTTTTTATTTTTGAAAGAAAACATAATGCATGGTAAAAAGTGTAAGAATGTACATTTATACGAATGGATATATTTTTTTGTTTGTTTATTGGTTATAATGAAATGTTTCATAGAAGTTTTTCATTGTAATAAAAAAACCACAAAAACAGCAATAAATACCTCCTGCCATGTCCATGTTTAATATGTCATCAAAAGCTGATTCTGTGCCCTTGTCTTTTTTCTTTTTCTTCTTTGGATCATCTGGTGGTTTCAGTAAAGAAAGTTCTTCTGATCTTCTGATGTCTGTCAACAGAGACAGAAAACATACACAGTTTAGTAAAGATTCATGTGCAGAAAGAAATCATGGAAAATTTCATTGCATTTTTTCACACGTAAAAACAAACTAATTGGTAATTAAAAATTTTTATGAATCCATAAATACTGTATATTTAAAAAAAATTCACAAAATATTCTAACCATTTTAACATTAAAAACTTATGTATTAAATATTAAATGAATATGTGATCACAAATTTATGTATTAAAAATATTAGTGGGAAAAAAATGATAAATGTTTACTTATAATGACTATAGGAGATGTATCTAAATTGCACAAAATGACAAATCTGTATTACATTTATATGCTTTACATAATTACAATACTTTCATGTTACAAAAATATTATATTAATAAAAATGTATAAGGTAACAGATATTTTCCTCACTGAGTGCTTTGCAGATCTCAGCCACGGCTTTAAAGACCACACAAGAGAAGCTAACAGGGAGCCTGACGGTCTTCATGTTGGGCAGCTGGATGCAGAGGGGTTTGTGTTGGGGAGTGTAGCGCAGGTCAGCGTCCGCCTGGACTCCATACTTATCCAGAGTCCAGTGAGTCTTCAGCAGCCAGCAGCTCTTCTTCTCCCACCAGATGCCGTGATCAGACCAGTCCTGAGGAGCCTCTGAAACACAGAGAACCACAAACTGTGAGAACATGAGCCTGAGACAATTCACGCACATACACAAATATAGAGTGCGTGTCATTCAACGATTCTACAGTAAAACAGATTATTGGAGCAGGTCATCAGTTGCACTCTTTTTTTTCCAAATGTATAGTATTTATATTATTTACTTTATCACATCACCTATAAAAACATCCGTTTTATTACATTTACTTATTTTAATGAAAAGGCTGAAGTGGATTTATTTTATTGTATGTGAAAAAGTTCTCTTACATACAACCCAGCGCTGGGTAAAATATGGACAAACCCAGCAATTGGGTTGTGTTTCAACCAACAGTTGGGTTGAATGTTTAACCCAACCTTATGTGCAGTAACCCAACTGCTGGGTCAAAACAACCCAATCGCTGGTTTTGTCCATATTTTACCCAGTGCTGGGTTGTATTTAACCCAGCATTTTTAGAGTGTACTGTAAAGACCTAAAACACCAATGTCAATTCAGCATTTAGTTTAAACAGGTCAGTATTTATAATTGCGTATAATTGCAAGTGCTGTTGTTGTTAACTAAACCTATTAAAAATAAATGTTGAAATGTCACAGATTAATTTCAAAAATAAATAAATAAAGCTGCAATGAAATAAAACATAACTAAAAGCTTTTAAAATGAGCAGTGCCTTGGCAACTAACTGTTGAAGTAATACAATTAACAAAAGCTAAAAAAAAGATTTTTTTTAAATTAAATAAAAATGACAAAAGCACATAAACATTACTAAATCCTAAATAAAGCTAAATTATTTATTAAAAAACATAACATTTCGAAAAAATTATTTAAACTGAAAATATGAAAAAAGCTGTTCCAAATATTATTAAATAACACTGTTAACTGCTATCTTCAATTATTTTGCCCATGGCAGAATAGGACTTTGAACAACTGCTTTACAGATGAAGTTTACTATTATATTAAAGAGGTGAACTGGAACATATTTATGTGGAGTGTTTTAATGTGTAGTTAAACTACAACCATGACGTTACACCAGAATAAATCAGTTCAAACCAGTCGTCCATGAGTAACACAAACATGTCTGATGACATCCCAATTCCATAGAAACCTTGATGATTCCTCTTTTACTCACATTTTCTTCATCCTTCCGCAGTGATCATCATCTGACTCACTTCTGTAATTACCTACTAAAGAAATCTTGGGCTGTCTGTACTATAATACACCTATTAGGTTGACTATAAACACAACATAAACACAACCAAATGAATGAATGGCCCCAGCCAATAAAAGACCTTCATGGCAAACCATAATATTAACAACTGAGTCATCTGATGAGTCTGTAGAGGAAAGCAGGATGTTTTGCTAATGTTTCTCAGGCTGACACAGTCACACAGTGAACTTCAGACCCTGCGTCTGCAACCAACACCTGAGTCAAAGAACAATAGCTCTGAGCACGAGCCTATAGAAAGATACGCAAGGCAAACATGGGCGAACCTGAGCATTTCAACCACACTCTAGAACGGCACTGGGAGTTTAGCTTTTACCCAGCAAACAAAGATGTGTTCTAGGAACGTTATTCTAATATTTCCATTAAGTTTCAAAATGTCATGTCTCTAAACATTCAAAATATTACGTTTTTTAAAACGTTTTCTTGCATATAAAATGTTGAGCGAACTTTTCATTCTATCAGTTTGCAAACATTATGGGAACGTTAAATGTCCTGAATAAGTAGTAACATTTTAAAAATGTTAGACAAATGTCTAACTAAAATGTTTTAGAAGAAAAACATTCCATGAACGATGTATAAATAATGTTTTTGTGCTAACGCTTTGAGAACAATTAAAAAGCAGGGGGACGCCAGTTATAATACGTTGGTATAAACCGTCTAATTTGTCTAAGATCATTTTCAAAAGTGCATAGTGCGATTCAGAGGACAACGAAATGTGCGCACACAACACGTGAGTACGCTCTCTTCAGATGTGATCGAATTATCTTGAAATTGTGCGCAGCTGACTGGTGTCAGATCTCTGCCTTGTAAACGCCCCCTAGTTAATATCATTACCATATAAAAGAGCCCACGCCAATATCCGATTTTCTATGCTTGAGAATGACGAGCACAAAAAAAAAAAAACCTTTACAGAGTCTAAAATTGAGGTCCTGCTAGCAGAGGTAGTGGTAGAGTTTCGTGTGGGGACGCTTTTTATGTAATAATGTGTAATTATTCTGTGGACAAAACGATGTGTGTGTGGTTATATTTTTTCTATTGACTATTATCAAAATGATTACTTCTAGAAACAACAGAAATAATAATAATAATCATAAAATAGTAATAGTAAAGTATAAAACACTTAGGTTCCAAAAATGTAAGAATAAATACGAATTCAAGTAAATTTTCAGTCATCTTATAAAAAGTGAGCCATCCTAATTTTAAAATCACTTGCTATGACAACTAAAAAAAAGTGTAGTATCACGAAATTCTTGCAAAACATAAAAAAAAACATTATTGAAAGAAAAACTGTACGTTTCATATCATAATAAAATAAATTACACGATTATGGTCTCCGGTCTGAAAAAAGCTTGCATGTGATTTGGCATTTGTTTATATTTACAGTTTACTAATGCTGCTCAAATGTGGCCATTAACGTACTGACACAAAAATATATAGTGTATTTTATACAGATATAAGTTTAAGGCTGATGTCTCAATTCATTTTCACAAAAGCAAAGCAGCAGATGTTACAAATAAAAACAGTTAACAATGTTATTGAATAGAATATATTAAAATCGTTATTGCACGACATAAGCCTAGGCTACACAGACAAAACAGTCGGAGATGCGTTTATGCATATTTTTTTCTATTTTACGCATTGTAGTAAATCAAGAGGCAAGTTCTCTTGTAAAATAATATAATAATAAAAAACATGGAATAAACTGTACAGAAAGCTAGTAAAGAACTCTCAACATTAGGCTACTAAAAAGGTCAGTTTAATTTAGCAAAATCTCCCGTTAATAAAAAATCTGACTACACTACACAATCTCTTACACTGCATCTTTGTTGTTAATGATGAATTCGGTGCTTGCACGTACACAGCTTTTATTATTAGTGCAGCTTAGATGTTCAAATAGCAGCAGTACTCCGACTTTGCCACAAGAAAAAGAGCGTACGCCTGCTCCGACCCTGACGTGGCGGTAAGCACTTTTCCACGTCAAAGAGCGTTTTTATAAATATGAACGTTGTCGTGGATTTTAGCGTACGCACACTCTAAGATCAAATCTGTGCGTACCATGTACATTTTAAAAATGAGGCCCCAGATAACTAACAATTTTGCTGAATACAACATTACTGAATAAAAGTTTGTTCATAACTTTGAGAGAGCCTTGCCAGAATGTTAGCCAAAGTTCGAACTCTGACTGCTGTTTTGCTTTTGTCAACCCATTTGGACCTTATAAAACCTTACTTTGAAGAGCTTTTGATGTGCTCCTGACAACGCTGTGCTTTTCAGAATTAAAATTCCTGAATTTGTTTTCAAGTAGGAAACAGAATTTGCAACAGAATTGCAATTTAAAAAAAATTTTATGCTGTAAGTATAGTCTTAATAAACATCACTTTTAGTCTGAATACAATAAAATGTTTACATACATACAAACCTTATGAAGTATTTTCCAGGAACATAAATTATGGAATAATATATGTTTGAAATACACCTGTAAGTGTGTGTAATTTTATATATATTGAATAAAGTAATACTATAGAAAAGGACAAACTTAATTTCCCAGAAGTATTCAATTGCTCACAGGTTAATATAGGCAGAGATTCACATTTTGATGTCAGATGTAATTTTTATCAAGTGAAATGTATATAAAATTATACATAAACTTGTAAATTATCTGATAGCGAAAAATAGTTGGTGTATGATTCACAAAATTTGCTAGTAATTTCAGACAATAATTTACAAAAAAAAACATCAGTAACACGTTTGAAGTAAATTCGAAAAAATTTTGAAGAAGGACGGACCTTAAACAGAATTTCTGTAAAACGTACTCCAATCATCTTTGCTTCATTTACAACTTCGAGAAATATATTTTTTACAATGTATAGCCAAATTTAATGCGTCAAAAATGTGTTACTTGTTTTGATAGTACTGAACTCAGTTAAAAGAAATGCCTTCATCTGCTGAGAAAAATGTATTATACATATCAAGGTATAACAAACTAATAAAAATAAATAATATGCATATTTTTTTGTCACAGAACTGTAAATCAAACTGCTCTGACGTGTGACTAACTTACAATCTATCAAATTCCACTTCAACATCCCTTGTGCTAATTCAAATTTACACTCATGAAATGAAAGTTGATCTTTAAATTCACAATCGGTACTGGTTCTTCAACGCAGAACTCTGTAAATTACTCACTGATCTTCTCCACGAGTTTGAGCATGAGACCCCCGATGTGAAGATCCCCCTTGACCCGCAATTTAAACTTCATGCCTTCATCTCCCTCACGCTGGTCCACCTGGATGCTGAGCTCCCAGGAGTTGTGTCCGTACTCAGCAGCAGTAGCCATGACTCTGCCTGAAATCAAACCACAGACAAACACAAACAGTTACTTTAGTTGCATAAATGTAGTTACTATGATAATATTGTGTCCTAAGAACTAGTCTGACCAACTAAAGCGTTTATTCAAGGTGTAATACATCTTCACATTAGACCAATCTACATTATGTAACTGGCTTAAAAAGTTATGACAAGTCTTAAAGAAAAAAAATTAGATGACTCACTTGTAAGACTAGTTTATGCATTTTATGCAACAGGCCCAGGCTGCACTTGCACAGGACTTGACAACACTGTCTGGGAGAATGTACGTTTTGTGTGCGGGTACAAAATTCCGCAAAAAAAGCAGATCGCCTTACGGCAGAAACAAATGCATGTGTACAACTGTACACTGTAATTATGACAGCGAATTCAAAGTTGCAAAAATAGTGTTCTGCTATTCTTTTAAAATCTAAATGAGCACTTTGGAATGGATTCTAGTCCACTCTAAAAAATGCTGGGTTAACTACAACCCAGTGCTGGGTAAAATAGGGACAAACCAAGCAATTGGGTTGTTTTGACCCAGCAGTCGGGTTACTACCCAGAAGGTTGGGTTAAACATTTAACCCAACCGCTGGGTCAAAACAGCCCAATTGCTGGGTTTGTCCCTATTTTACCCAGCACTGGGTTGTATTTAACCCAGCATTTTTTAGAGTGTACGATTTGGAATATGAGCACACATGACATACGGACGGCTTTGATTGTGCTTTTTTGGAGCCTGTTGATGACAGAAGTTTATTTTTTGTATAAACTATTCCTTTAATGTCTCTAATGACCACATCTAAAAGCAGAGGGAGTGATAGACAGAGAACTAAAGGTACAGGGTGGAGGAGGGATGTGATTACAGAACAAGAGAGACTTCAGCTTAAAATTCCTGACATGCAGAGACAAGACCAGAGGCAGAAAGAGCAGAAACAACAGAACGACTCCCACAGACCCGTCATCCTGCTGTCTGTGCTGGGTTGTACATCAATAAACAACAAAAAGTCCAGGTTTTACACACAAAAACACAGTCGAGCTCTGCGGTGTAAGCGACACAGTCTGAGACTCTAAGGCTCTTTTTGTGACTTAAGATGGGAAAGTATGAGTGTTTGTTATAAGTTGGATTTGAGTCCTCAATTTTATTATTTAAAAATCAGGTCTGTCCACGTTCACTAAGCAGTATGGGGGAGGGCGAGATGTTTGACTAGGTTAGAGATAACACACATGCTCTGAACCACCAAGGCAAACTGAGTAGGTTAACATGCCCGCAGGCGTAGAAAAAAGAGTTTACACCTCCCTAGTGTAACAGCCAGATACTTGAATTCAGATATAAACAAGAAGGACTTTCTTAAGATAAATGCATCAGCTCATGATTGCATTTGAAGATCATATGCAACAATTAAATGAGGAATAGAATTGAGTTTTTTATCTTATATGAACTGTGCACTATACTTTAGAGGGCCACGAGAAAGGAGGGGGAGGGGATCAAAACTAGTAAATGCTGTAACATCTGTAACATCAAGAACTTTTTAATTAGATAAAACCATATATAAAAGAGAATACTTTTGCAAACATGCAAAAAAAAAAGTATTCTTCAATATGTCTACTACAGTGATAGAAATGATACAACAACAAACCTTATTTACCTCAGAAAAGACCTAATTGTCTTAATATTTGCCAATAGAAAGAGTACAGAATATATTGAAATGTATATAATGCTGTTTTTCATGGTATGAAACATTTCTTTAATAGGGTATCTTATATCAAACTTTAGCAACTTCGAAACTTTTTGTAGGCTAATCAAATTAAAAAAAAAAAAATAGCGTGGGGCAAACGAACATTATAATAGTCTAATTTGAGTGAAACTATAGGCTAAAGATAAATTATTCCACTCACCTGAATGCGTTCCCGAGGATTTTCCCTTTGGAAAGTGAAACAGATCTCCTGTCCAGGTGCGCGCGCTGAGGAAACCCCGCCCAGAATCCTACTACGGCGAAGGCTGGGCTCATGAATAATTAATTACGTAGAGCAGCGGCTCTGAGCACGTGAGCAGAGCCTGCAAACTCTCCAATGACTGGGTTATAACAGTCTTCACTATAGTACCTATGGAGAACGAAACCTGCAAAAACAATAAATAAATAAATACACAAATAAATAAATAAATGTCTGTATAAATACACAAATTCTGTGAGATGACTGGTATGAAGTGGTTTAATCGAGGAACAGACAGTTTTTTCCCATTAGTTATCAGATCAGAAAACACAGGCGACAAAAGTACGTTTATTAAGCAAATAACGGTTCAGTATTGCAATTAAGAGCTATGTAAGCATTCATATTTTACACTGGCCACTTAAAATCTTTTATAATTTAGCTCTCTCATGATTATAACTACAAACTAACCCTATGAAAAAGTGTAAGATAATAATCAGTCCCCTTGACTGATGAAGTTAATACGCATGCGCAGGCAAACGCTCAAGCGCGTCACACACGATCCGCCTACTCTTGCATAATTGACACCCTCTCATTAGCAAAAAATTTGGAACTACATTCAGAAATAAATTAGTGATTAAAAGAAAACAGTTAGGATGGGTTTAGCATTTCCTTAAACATTTTCCATTTGACCACCAATTTATTTTATTTATTTGCCTACTTTCATCACATATATAATTATTTATTTATGTATTTAAACAAGAATACGTGTATTTATGCACACATTTATTTATTTATTTGTGTATTTATTATTTATTGTTTTTGCAGGTTTCGTCCTCCATAAGTACCATCCGTAACTTCGGTGTGTAACCTACAGGAAGGGCACGTAACGGAAGTGACTAAACGAGCCCGACGCACATACCTGAACACTAACTAGATTGTAATTGTTGCTCAAGCTATAATGTCCACATAATGACTAACTTGAGCGTTGTGTTGTGAATGTGATTTTACACCAGTTCTAGCCAACTGTAAAGATTTAAACCGGATTATACAGCTGTAAATAAATATTATGGTTGTGATTAGTGGCTATACACAAACTACAAAATTAAAATATTCAATTTAGCACAAGCCACATGTTATTTAAATCAAATAAATCCATATTATGAATCGTCGAGATGATGATAATAGACAATCTGTCTTAGATATAACAGTGATGATACAGATGTTTGATGTTCCTGTTCAAGATGATGAACAATAAACTGAATTGAAATTAATAAATTTCAATTATTTGAACAAACAGATTTTATTTCCAAATCTTTACAAACACTTTTGCTTTTCTATTAGAAGTTGTGATGTTGCGTTAGTTCATCTGTCCAGCAGAGGTCAGGCTTGGTATACTGGAAATAATAAAATCTTAAGATTACAAGAAAAGCTTAATTTAACCACTAAGAACCCTAAGAACTCTTATGCTTTGTTTGTTTGTTTGTTGTCGTCGTATGCATTCTTTGATGTACCTTGGAGTAGCATACAAATACCACGGTATATGAATAGGCTATGGCAGGGCTGTCCAAACTCGGTCCAGGAGGGCCGGTGTCCTGCAGAGTTTAGCTCCAACTTGCCTCAACACACCTGCCTGGAAGTTTCTATGCCTAGTAAGAGCTTGATTAGCTGGTTCAGGTGTGTTTAATTAGGGTTGGAGCTCAACTCTGCAGGACACCGGCCCTCCAGGACCGAGTTTTGGACAACCCTGGGCTATGGTAATCATGCAATACTGTAAATATTACTTAGGATTGATGAGAGACAGATATTGACACATTTTTTGGGAATAGGAAACTATTAGTTTATGAGAAAGAGACAGGCTGCTAACAAAATTTCCGTATGAAAGCACACATACTATTTATTCCTATTCCTAAACAACTACAACTTATGCATGACATTTTAATACAACAAAATGCCCTAAAATGTTTCAATGCTGCGTTTCTGCAACGCAAAACTAGGTGGTGCTGTACAGCTGGTGTTCTGCCAGAGTTTAGCCACAATTTCAGCTAAAGACTCACATTGTTTCTGTCTCCCTATGGACATTATTTTATGGTTTGGTAAACCTAACACAGAATGTGGACTTGACCAAAATATCAAATGTCAAGGCTCATGCTAAAGACCCTAAATATGCGCCGTTAAAGCAGACTCCCATGAGAGAAGTGTCCTCTTACATTTATGCTAATTCAAACCATGTCCAACGCTTATGATCTTTTGTTTTCCATTTCAAAACGCTGAGACTTGTGTTTAGATCCTACAGGAACACCAGCAGGAGTATCTCATCATAAAGAAGAGGACAGGTGACCATTTCTCTGAACTTAAACCAATTACGCAGTTTATTATAGTTTGATCAGGCAGTCAGCGGCATCTGTGTGTCAAATAGAGAGTCTATTGTGTGGACGATTAGATCCTTCCAGTGTTAAAACTCAGGTAGGGTCCGATTGCGATCTAAAACCCAAATCCCTGCTCGGAATCCACACACGGAGGCCGGTGGGATCAAGCTACGCTCGCGGTGCGCTCTTTCCCTAAGTGGATCAGTCCATTAAGAAAAAAGAAAAGAAAACATTGTTGTTTACATCCTCCGTATGACCTCATTTGACCTCTCCGCTCCAGCATTCCTGCCATAGTTTTGACATTTAAGCGCAAGTACACGAGGCGGATAAGGAAAACAAGACTTAATCACACCCAAAGGGCGAGCGGGAGATAACAAAACAACTTCTTAACCTGAGAGTTCAGGAAGGTGATGGATGCCACTCCATCTGCGCATCGGCCTTTTAATTTTCTCTTCTCACCTTTTAAAGGCACTCCCTCTTCATACCAACCCGGCACATGATTCTTTGACAATGTTATTTTAATAATTACGAACGCCGGGAGGGCCTCTCGGCGAGGTCCTTTCGTATGAACTTGAGTTTTGATGCTCAAATACGTTTCCACCACAGTGGGATGAAGCATGAGCGCAGAGCGACAGGAAACCGAGAGAGGACAAGAAAAGCTCGGAACCTGTTTGAAGTCTTGTTTAGTAGGCTACCGTACCAGCTAACGTTCTCAGAACTTTAGCTAACGTTATTATATTTAACTAAACGCAAACAGAAGAATATAAAAACTGATTTAAAGTATTAATAAAAACTATAATAGTATCTCCAGTGGTACTAAAATAATGCTTGTTCTCCCCAAGTAATGAACAAACGTTCTTCCAGTAACATTAATGTAACGTTCGTTCAACGTTATCTGGTCTTCAAAGATCTCAAAACAAAAACGTTTTAGTTGGACATTCGTCTAACATTTTTTTAAAAGGTGTTCAGAGAACATTTAAAAGTAACGTTTCCAAAATGCTTGCAAAATTATAAAATGTTATGTTCCCTTAACATTTGCATAACCAAGAAACGTTTCTAAAACATTTAAAATTCTGGTTATTTAACACTTAACAGTTATGAACATTAAGCTTAGCACAAGCCACGTGTTATTTTATTCAAATAAATTCATATAATGAAATATTGCGATGATAGCAGACAGTTTCCCAATTCCCAGATAAATTCCCTATTTATTATTTAACAATATTGTCTTAGTAACTGTAACAGTGATGAAGTTGGTTTACTTTAATGTCCAAGTTGATGAACAATAAACGGAATTTAAATTAATATTTCATAATTTTTTTAAATCTTATTACATTTTATTACTATAAGCAGTATATACTGTAAACACATTTGCTTTTCTTATTATAAGCTGTGAGTCAGTTCATCTGTCTAACGTTTTTTTTAAATGTTACTTCTTGTATCAGAATGTTCAGAGAACCCTAAATGTTTCCAAAATGATATAATGGAATGTTCCTTTAACGTTCGGAAATCCAAGAAAAAAACATTTCTAAAATCGGATGTTTCGAACGTCAGAGAACATTCAGAAACAGCACTTGTCTAACTTAATGGGAACGTTAGCAAATCGTTCTTAGAACGTATTTTTGTTAGCTATGGCGACCAAACTCTTCAGATGAATCTCTCCAAGCTAAAACAAGCACATTTACTATGGTAAAGATAGCATTGTGCAAATATAGTGCATAGAGGGCTGATGCTGAGAATTATGCTTTACAGACTCTAAGCAGTGCAGTACTTTTTAGTTAAAACTGATTTATTCCATCCCAACGTTCCCACACTCTTTATTTGTGTACAACTTCAGTTTTACAATGTGCCTCTGCTCTCGATTAGTGACGAACCCCCTCTAGATTTCTTATTTACAGCCACAGATTTAATTCAAACAGTTGAGATCACTTGTGTGCATGGATCAGGCTTGGCTAAGTAAATATTACTGGCCTATAGTGAAAATAAAGCCCGGCTCAGGTTACGATAGAATTAAGCGAGCAAATGTTTGCTGTAGTGACGTTGGCATGTGTGCACACCATGCAATTATTCCACAGACCTCACCGAGTGAGCTAACTGTCTCTATCTCACACACACAAGCACAAATTACATAGTACAACCACGCATATGATGATACATGCGCGGTTACTGGACTGAATTTCAGCTAGATGAGCTTAATATTTAGATTATGGAACCCTTAAAGCAATAGTTCAACCCAAATGGAAAACTTCCTTTCATCTGTGGAATATAAACAAAGATACTTTTTTATACCATAAAAGCGAGTGGGAAATGAGGCTGTTAAGCTCCAAAAATGTCAAAACAGCACTATCAAAGTAGTCAGTACTACTTGTACATTATTTCTATTCACACAAGAAGGTATACTGTACACTGTAAAAAATTACCGTGAATTTAACGGTAAAAGACTGTAAAAATGCTACAGTAAAAACCTGTTAAATGGTTAACGGTAAATTCCCCTACTATGTACGGTGAAAACTGTACTGGACATTAATTTTACGATAGTATACCGTTTTTGGAAGTGAAAAAGGAAGCATAATTTACGGTGAATAACCGTAAATTGACATTACCAAAATTCCCTGCATGACACTTCACATTTAATGTTTTTTCGTTGAAATAACTGTTTATTCTTAGTTTTTTCTTATCATTTGTGTACATTAGGGTTTAATCTTACACCTAATGTTGTTAAATGAATGTTTATTGCATGATTTCAGTTTCATGTGTGTTACCATGATGGTTTTTGTGTTTGTGTGAATGACACTGTGCACCTTCATTATATGTTATTACTTAAAAGCTGCTTGTGATTGGGCTTTGGTTCATCATGTGACTTTATCATCACCACCAGTTTTTGGTGGTTATCAGTGTATTACAAAGGTACAAAACAGATTTCAGTACTTCAATAGGTTGGTATATTAACATTATATCAGTTAATGAGCTTACGGTATTTAACTGTAAATTTAAGTTAGAACCGTAAAACCTAAAACGTTGCTACCGTATTTTTTACAGTAAAATTCCGGCAACCACAGCTGCCGTTTTTTTACCGTAAATTTTACAGAGTTTTTTACTGCAGTATGTACACTACCATTCAAAAGTTTTTTTTTTTAAATGTTTTTGAAAAAAGTCACTTATGCTCACCAAAACTGTATTTATTTGATCAACATATGGTAAAAATAGTAATATTGTGAAATATATTACAATTTAAAATAACCGATTTCTATTTTAATATATTTTAAAAAGTAATTTAGTCCTGTGATGCTAAGCTGAATTTTCAGCATCATTACTATTCAGTGTCACATGATCTTCCAGAAATCATTTAATATGCTGATTTGGCTGTCAAGAACATTTCTGTTAAAAAAATTTTATCAGTGAGAACAGTTTTGTGCTGCTTCAATATTTTTGTAGAAGTCAAGAAAGAACTTTGTATCCATTTTTTTTAGATTTCCTGTTGAACACATGATGTTCGAAAAATAAACGCATTATTGGAAATAAATTTCTTTTGAAAACATCCTATATTTATTTAATGTCACTTTTGATCAATTTAATTCATCCTTGCTGAAAACGTATTTTTTTCCATTTCTGTATATTATATATATCTAATATATTATTATAATATAACAGAGCAAAGATAAAAAGAAGAAAAAAAGTGATGCGGTTTTGAGCAACATGAGGCTGAGATGATGATGACAGAATTATTCCAAAACAAACTATTCTTCTAGACAGTTACTTAGCATGGTTTATATGCTTTTGAAGGTTTTGAATACAACTTACGAAAAAAACAAGCTGATTTATATAAGAGGAAAAAACTAGCATTTAACAACTGCAAAATAAGATTTGGCGGATACAACTGTGATGGCATACGCACTAACCAGTGGTAATATTTAGATCTATTTCTATTATAAAAACGTTCCCTCCTGCATAGCTGCATGCTAGTCTCTGAGTGCCTGTATGTGTGACAGTCTAATTTAGGAAACGGCTACCCACGCTGGATCCAGTGCTGTACGGGGCTGAAACGTTCAACAGTAAAACAATTCTTCACTGCCTCTCTGCAGACCTCTGCCATGTTTCTGAAACCTTACGAAATGAAAGCCAACAGGGGGTAGTGTGCAATCATTCTCCTCCATCTGGCCTGTCCACTTAAATTAGCCGGGCCTTGCATCCAACGGCATCTGTTTCCAATATGGTGCAAGGACGGAAGGGTGGGTGCTTGGCTTTGCAGCGGAAAATACAGCCTACTGTACTTTTAAATAGCCCATGGGAGAAGCGGGACTGATGTGGTCCGTATATCGCCTTATCCCCAGATTCCCTGTTGCTGGACTGCCACTTCTTCAGCTTTGAAAGATGTCAAATGTATAATTAGGGAGGAATTTGTGTAATGCCGTCAGTGAACACGTAGCACACGTTTCCCATGTCCCATACATATTTGCTTTGAATGCTTGCAAATAAGACTTTAAACATTACTGCTTGCATTGATTGCAAGTGCTTCTGCTCCCCTTAATTAAGACTTTTAATTCAAATCTTTTTTAAATTGAATTAAAATGGCTTTTTTGCCGCCAACTACATGCTTGTCCACCAAACTGTTGGTGCAGCATTGTGTACGTTCAAAGCCTTTTTATAGCAGTCACTCATCACTTTATGCCTTTGCTCGAACATAAATATTCTTGTTTTTACACATGTGCACATTCTTATGGTGCTAAATCATAAATCCATAGTTTTTTTTCCTTTTTAACTTGGAGGAAAGTCAGTAAAGACTGCTAAAACCAGCAGGTTCAATCCCTCATCCAGTGATCCTCATCCAGTGATGCTCAGACATTTCCTGGCTCAAACCACAGCTTTAGCGGAGCTCTGCGGCAAACTTTTCTGACATTATACAGAGACAAACAGTACAAGAGCTACTTGCAAGATTCTTTCTGGGCACCAAACTTTTCTAATAAGACAATGTGAAATGTGGTTCAGTTTTATGTGAATTCTGTCATTTACTCACCCTCATACCTTTCCAAACCTGATACTTCTGTGGAGCACAAAAGTAGATAATTTGGTCAATCACAATGCGATATCAATGAATGAGGACTAAATCTTTCATGCTTTAGCTTTGGGACTTAAAGAAGTGGTTCACCCAAAAATGAAAATTTGCTGAAAATTTTCTCACCCTCAGGCCATCCAAGACATGGATGAGTTTGTTTCTTTATTGGATCAGATTTGGAGAAATTTAGCATTACATCACTTGCTCACCAATGGATCCTCTGCAGTGAATGGGTGCCGTCAGAATGAGAGTCCAAACAGCTGATAAAAACATCACAATAATCCACAAGTAATCCATATGATGGCATTTTAACTTTAAACCTTTGCTTCTGGCCAAAATATGTGTCCATAATCCATAATAATGCTTCCTTCAGTGAAAAAGTCCATCTTCTGTTGTCACATCAAAATCCACTGACATATTTGTTCAGAACTGTTTTGGACTGGTTTCACTTGTAAACAATTGAGCATATTATATTGTTCAACAGGATGAAAACAAGATTTTTCACTGGAGAAAGCAATATTATGGATAAGGGACTCGTATTTTAGCAGTAAGCAATGGTTTGAAGTCGAAAGTCTGACTGTGATTTCTTTCTGTCACGAATTCGGTTCATGGACTTCCGTTATTCACCACCAGATGTCACACTTTCCATTACATTGACTCTCGCACTACACAAACTGTTGCATAGCACCCCGGAATACATTTCACATCATTCTTTGCACATTTGCACAATGCCCTGATGCACTCATGCACAAGCTGTTTCTTCTAACTTACTCATCACTATATAAACACCACCTAACCACCTTTCTCTGTGGTATGTTTAGCCGTACACCTTTCGAGTGTCTGTGTTTTCCTCGAGTTTCTGTGTTTCAGTGTTTTGCCTTTGCCTGTTTGGCGGGTTTCTGCTCTTGACCTGTTTTCCGGAATTTTTTTGTCCCTCTCGTCTCCGCCCCTGTGAGTCTGTCTGCCGACGGGGACCTACGCTAGCCCTGGGACTGTTCTTGGTTTTGCCCGCCATATACCTGTTTGCAATTGTTTTGACCCTGCCTGTTTACCACGTCTCTCTAATAAAAGCTTGCAGATGGATCCTCACATCTTGTCAGCCCCGTCACACTTTCTTACAAACATGCAGCTTTTCACTTCACAAGATGTTAAATGATGGACTGGAGTAGTGTGGATTACTTGTAGATTGTGATGTTTTTATCAGCTGTTTGAATTCTTATTCTGACGGCACCCATTCACTGCAGAGCATCCGTTGGTGAGCAAGTGATGCAATGCTACATTTCTCCACATCCGTTCCCATGAAGAAACAATACAAACTCATCTACATCTTGAATGGCCAGAGGGTTAGTAAATTGTCATCAAATTTTCATTTTGGGGTGAACTATTCCTTTAACAGCATCACAAAAAATGGTCCATTCAGCTTGCATGCATTCCTGAAGCTCAAATAGTAGAGCATTGTACCAGCAATGCCAAGGTCATGGGTTCAATGTGCATGAACTGATACAACATATACTTTGAATGCTATATAAGTTGCTTAAGACATAAACATCTGCCAAACGCATGAATGTAAATATGGCAAATATTCTCAAGTACAGACTAAATTTAAAATCACTGTTCACTAATAATCTTTCCCTCCATTGATTTTTAACTTGAGAACCATAGATCATTAGTTCAGTGAACTTAACTGGAGAACCAGATAATTCATGAATGAATCATTCAATCAACTGATTCATTAAAAACATTGGACTCAAAATCTAGATTTATTCATGATAGCACAAAGTCATAAAAACTACTTTTAGCACAATTTTATGGTGCTTTTATATCCCTTTTAAAGTCTGCAAGCTTCATTAATTTAATTCAAAAAAGCAACTTTAACTTTAACAGTACATTCCACTCAAGAGAGAAAGGGTTTGGAATGACAAACACAAACAAACAATCCAAAAATGACAAAATGCTAATTTTTTGGTTAACTACTCATTAGAGTAGCCCAGTAAATAAGCCACTGCATTTGTTTAAACATCTTGACAAATGAGTTAATGTTCAGATGGTTTGTAATTGTTTGGTGTAGTAGTTCACATATATCTCAGCGGCAAGTTAGTGCTAAACAAAAGATTGCTGTGAAAAATTTGTTATTGTACATGTCTCAAAGGACGCCACACACAGAGTGCCACAATGAGTCGTGATTTTAGACGCAGGGCTGAAATTGTAAAGCGGGGTGTTGTGTGAAACCATCTGGAAGAGATCTGGCATTTTTCAAAATCCATTTTTGTTTATCCAGAGGCAAAGACACACATACTCGAAGCGGCCATACAGTTTCCAATGCTGAATGAATGAATTCCATTTTTCCATTCACACTCAGGAAGGAGATGCACTGCAAAATCTGATAAGGCTGATGACAAATCTGAAGAATTGCTGACAAGCTCCTGACATTTTTTGGCATGGCTTCCCAGAGCCCTCCACGCATGCTGAAATGTAGATCACTTTGGAGGGCTCCTCTGAGCACAGACATACTCAAGAAATGTGGTGTGTATGTATGTATAATTTGAATTTTTTATATTTTTTAAATACATAAAACAATCATTTTTTTATTTTTAATCAAAAATAAAAATCTAATTATTTGATTATAAGAATAGCTGTTAGATACATCCTGCACCAAACCATTTTTGTTCACACTGCTTAGTACATATACTTAATTTGTTAGAAGACGTTATACAAACGTGCTGTCACTTCCTTGCCTTAGCAAACGCCACTATTGCTACTATGTTTATATTTGGGTTAAAATTTTCAGTTGCAGTTTTGAAGTTGCATAGCTTACTGTCAATTTTTACTTGATGTTTTGACTTTTTTCTAAATATTTATTATGATGAACAGCAGACAATAATAAGGAATGCTAAATGACTTTAAAAAATACATACAAAAGGTTAATAAAAAAACTACAAGAGCCAATCAAAATGTCATGATAAAATGCATTAAAAACAAAAAACAGAACAAATCATTTAAAAAGCTAATACTGAAATGAAGAATCATATAAAGGGGGGCCTGACAGACAAAAATGTAAAAAACCCAGCAGTAAACTGTTTAAGTTAGCTGCAATGCTTGAGGCAAGAAGTGACAGGAAATACGATTTATGGATTGTAATTTACTCTTATATAGTAAATTTGTTTCCAAGTTAGGAATAAAAGTAAATATTTGAATGTCTCGCACACTTTATCGAGTATCAGTTGAATTTCTGCCATGCCCTGCAAGTTTAAACATTTCTAGTGCTTTTGGAATTGGTTCCTTCCTGTTCCTATAACCATGGTTATAGCCAGCTAATCCACAGACATTTGTTACAGTTGCGAGTTTTGAACTGCAGGTTGCGGAGGGCAGATTTCTCACACATGGAGAAGGAATTCAGACCACTGAAAGATCCCCGTCCCACACTGTTTTGAGATTAAATACTCAGATATATATATTCAAGTGTTCTCCACATGCTTCGGGCCGCCCTATAGCAAGACTTCCCGCATTTTTCAGTCGGATGGCACGCCAAACTCATCTGCGGTCATCTTCAAAAGAGCCAAACGCCTCCTTTGTGTTTATGAACCGCCTGAAACATGTTAAAAGGTTTCATTTCTCATTTTAGGGCATGCATCGTTAAGGTAAGCTGTTTGTAAAATATTCACTCCACCTTATATTTGGCAGTCAAAGGTCAAGAGGATCCATCAGCAGCAACATGGGGATTATCCCGTTGACATTCCAATTTCGGAGTCTTTTCTCTCTGACTCATGGGAGAAAGTTCTTGCTCTCTGTGCTGGCAAGCCAGGCATCAAGGAGCAATTACTGTCGCATTAGGGATCATCATGACATGCTGCTCAAATACACAGAGAAGCTACTGTTTTCATCTGTTCCTTGAATGCACTTCCATCAGGTAGACACATTTAGCCTGCCTAAAGTCCGCCTGGAGAACTTCGAAGTGCGCTCGTGAGGAACAAAATGCACAGGTGTCCTCTAGTTGAACCTATCACAAACGATTTAGCACCTCTTGGCGCAATTTCACTTCATTATTCACGTACCCTTCCACTGTCCTTTTAAGAAGAAATATGGCTATGGTGTATTCCGTTGATGGGATGTTATCTTTGGCTGGCGGAGAGGAAATTACTTTATCTGAACAATTCACTACAAAGCTTTGGATAATGATTGCTTCTCAATTATGTTAATTATCCCATGACGTTACACAGTTTGTCAGAAATGTTTATAGATGCTTGCAGTTACTGCCACTAAATAAGATGTACGCAATGCAGGATTTATCTGCTTTGCACTTTAAATATGTTGAAATAATCACTACAAATCATTTGCTAATGATTTCTTCGCGATTACACTGAATTATTATGTTGCATTTTGGAGTTGCATGGAGTTTGCGCTTTTGGCAACTGGAAGTGCAGAAATAAGTAATTATCAACTTTTTCATTCAATTATATGCTGAATTCCTCATTCATCAATTTTCTAACAATGGCTTCTCAATAACCCTAAGTTATGGCTTTGCATTATGCATTCGTCAGAAACCTATGAAAATATTGCAGTTACTGCCACTGGAAAAAAAAATTGCATAATAATAGAATGATAGAATTTTTACCATTTGCTAATGATTGCTTCTCAGTTATAGTGACTTAAATTTTGCTCTATGCTGTTTGTCAGAAACATATATAAATGTTAACGTCTCTGCCACTGGACTATAAAAACATACATATTTTCAGCTTTACACTTTAAATTTGTACTGTAAACCATTTGCTAATGGTTGCGTCTCAATTATGGTGACTTACCACAGTCTTCGTCAGAAACATCTGTAGATGTTTGGAGTTCCTGACAATGGAAACAAACACACACATGTTGGTATTGGTGGTTTATGGGGACTCTCCATAGGCGTAATGGTTTTTATACTGTACAAACTGTATTTTCTATCCACCAACCCTACACCTAAACCTACCGCTCACAGAAAACTTTGTGCATTTTTAGATTTTCAAAAAAACACCATTTAGTATGTTTTTTTAAGCCTTTTGAATTACGGGGACACTATAGTGTCATAAACCACCTTCATATTGTAATACCTGTGTCACACCCATGCCATTATACAAATTTGTGTCCTCATAAACCACCCAAACCAGTGCACACAGACAGACACAGACACACACACACACACACACACACACATATAAGAAACAAAGAAGGTATCAGGTTTCACTTGTTGAAATATGCACTACAACACATTTACTAATGATTGCTTCTCAGTTATGTTGAATTATCAAGTTGCATCATGGAGTTTGGAGTTCCTGCCACTGGAATTACACGAAAATCATAAATTATAGAATTATCATGTTTTTACTTGAAATATTCATTGTAAATCATTTGCCGATAATTGCTTTCAACCATGCTAAATTATTGCACAACATGATGGATTTTGTCAGAAATGCTTGCAGACAATTGCAGCTACTGCCCTGCTGGAAAAAATAGTAGGTTATTATATCTCAGTCGTACTATATATAAACACATACATAATATACAGAAATATATATAATAATATAATATATACATACAACTATAATATGGGCGTGTGTGTTCAGTACAAAGCATTTGCTAACATTTGAGCTAAAATATCACATCACATTATGGAGGTAATCAGAAACGCCTGCAGACGTGATGCAGTTGACAGTCCACTGGAATCGTAAATAAAACTTAAGCAACAATGGACTTATCAGCTTTTCCTTTTTTCTTCAAGGGAAAGAGGATCGGAATTCTTGACATTCCTGTCAGAGCCGGCTCTGGTAATGGATCTCAAGATGGCAGGTTTGCATTGTAGCAGCTCATCTGAGATGTTCTGGGATAGCTCTCGGCTTACAGGAACTTCCCTGATATTGGCCTCAGGTGCAGGGATTACCGCTCTTCTGTGTGCTGAACAAAACCCAGGCCGAGTTTCCCCTCTCAGCACCAAATCCCACAATGGGAGTTTACATCATAACCACAAGAAAGAAATGATGTCCCACCAAACAATGCATGTTTATCTGACCCTGGACCTTGCGGGATCGTGCACAAAGTGACTTCTTAGACTTTCATTAGTTGTGGATGCAACGAGAGAGGATTGAGCGATTAGATGATCATCCTCGGGGTACAGCGCTTCAGATCGGTTTTTGTTATGCTGTTTATTGTCGCATTATTGAATGAAGAAAGCTAAACGAGCTTCCGCTGCATCACCAACCACCAAAGTTAATGTTTAAAGCTGACGTTAACTTTAAAGTTAGCAATTAAACACATCGATCCATGATTTCACAGACTCTTTATTCTTCTGCCACTTTTGGCCTGGGTAATGTTACACAGAAACCGGAACCTGGCGAAATATCTGCGTAATGGCACTGGAATGGGCTTTTAACCTATATTGCGCTCGGCGTTTAGTCAGTGGTCACTCATACTGTGATTTTACCACAGCAGGCCTTGAAACCATTTCCGCAAACACATGGCATCAAGGCTGTCTATGGTAACAATTAAGCCTTTAAAGATGCCTGGACACCCCGAAAAGACAAATTAAAGCCCATCCTTCCTATATACCAACCAGCCCACAATGTCTGGAGCTGGCGACCCCGTCCCAGAGCTTTCATCCTGATCGCTCATCTAGCAGAAATTGATTAAAGGCCCTCTAGATTACTTCCTTTTCGCAAAGCTATTATTTTCCAATAACTGGAGTCCAGATTGAAGACTGTTTAACCGTTGTGTCCCTCTGCTCATTCTTATTTGTATTTTTGTTAGGGGTAAATGAAGCGGCCTCGCTGTTTTTCTCGCTCGTCATCAGGGTCTAATACCGGAGCTGCTTGAGTAACATTAGACGCTTAAACGTCTCTGAGCACCAGACCTGTCACGGCTCTGAGTGAAACCAGTCACCCTCCAGACCTCAGCACAAAGGGCCTGGGTCACAAAAGGTTCTCTGAGAGAGTCTACTGTTGTATTTAAATGCTTTTGAAGTCATAAACAACAGAGTTCATCTGGATAATAGTGGTCCCTCATGACTTTGACCTCTCTGGGACGAGATTCCCCCATGACTGTAAGGCTTCTTTTCTTCCTACCGCTCCACTCATCACTTACGAGTCATGCTATCCCTTCCGGGGGTCATCGGCAGGGTTAGCAGGGTTAAAGGATCAATGCAATTTCTGCTGCCCTTAACAATGGAAGCAGACCTGCCATTCGGGGATTAAAAATGTGGAAGTGAAACAGACTAACTAGACAATTAACACTAGATTAGTCTGGCAACAAAGGGAAAAGTTGGCTGCCTAAGAATGGAAATACAAATTCTGTTTAAGGGATAGTTCTCTCGTAAATGAAAATTCTGGCTTTCTTTCTTACAAACCTGAATGACAAACCTGTATGAATAAAAGGTCAGTTTTTGAAGGATATCTTGGCCACACTTATTCAAAACAATAGAAGTGAATGAGGACCAACAACAACAACAAAAAAAAGCACCAACAAAAAAACTAAATGCACCATATGACTTGTGCACTATATTTCTATGACAGTTTGTGAAATTAAGACATTATTCTTTAAAAATGTATTTAAATTTTGAAGTACTTTATCAGCAAAAATAATCACATTTAATGCTTAAAAAAACTAAATATCAGACTATAATATACACTATTATATATAAACTTAAATAACTTAAATATAATTAAATTAATACTAAAATAAAATTAAAACACAGGAAAAGTATCATCACAACAAAAGAAGCTTCACACAGCCCTTCTTTTTGCAGAGTTCATTATTTATTCCAAAATTTTTCATTACCCACTCAAAAAACTGTAGTGAATGGACTAATGATTAATGTTTTGCTCTGGTCATAACGCAAAGCCATTGTGTGACTTCAGGGGCATTGGAATATATTGCACAAGTCTTATTTTGGTGCTTTTGGATTCAAAAACGCCTGTCCGCATTCATTGTAATTGCACAGAAAAATGACCAGTATATTATTTAAACCTACTCCTTTTTATGTTCCACAGACAAACTAAGTAAATGTTCATTTTTGAGTGCACTAATCCTTAAGAATGAAGTTGAAAAGGTAGAAAACCAGCTGGCTGACATAAAAGATGAAGATAAATAGGAATGAGACACTTTGATTTTTGAGAGGAACAGCAGAAGAACGCTTGGCCTTTCAGAGTGTGCTTGGAAACAGGATGTTCCACCGCTTTAAATACAGCAGTTATCCAGAACATCTGAAACACCTGCTTTTATCTGGGCTCGGTATCGGAACAAGAACATATTTTCCATTCTTGTTCACTTGTGTATGGCAACTTCAACCCATTCAAGTCTCCCTTCGGCAACATGAGACGTCTGAAAAAACGACTGCGCATGAAACATCAACCTCAAAAGAGGGGGAAGTCCGCTTGGGGAAAAAACAATATGCTTACAAATGGTTTTGCCAAGAAAGCATTACAGTACATATGCACATGCAGGTGGTCCCAGACACGCTACACAAAGTGCGTTTGATCGGACAGCATCTCCCCTAGTGGCTTTAGTGATTAATCTGATGGTGACTGACTTTTATCTGGAGACACCTCACTGTTTGGAGACAAGTAAGAGCAGGTGCTGTTATGTCTCATCTCGTAGGCCTCTATTCTCCTCAGTTCAAGAGCATTGTGGAGGATCGTAGGGGTCAAAGAAGATGTTTTGAAAAATAATAACAATCACACAATTTACCATACTTGTGCGCTTGAGCGTACTAATCATTTCAATGCAATTTCTTCACACTCTTAAAAATAAAGGTTCCAAATGGGGGTTTTTGCAGCAATGCCATAGAAAAACCATTCTGGGTTCCTCAAAGAACCTTTCAGTCAACAGATCTTCAAAGAACCATTTTTCTTGGTGTGAAGACCATTTTAATCATCTAAAGTACCTGTTTCCACTGTAAGGAACCTTTTGTGGCCTTGATTAGGCATCTATGCCTCTATGTCTCACACTGAGTATAAACATGCAATGATCATTTTGTGGCACAAATAAAAATGATATATGATGTTTTATCATGTGCATTTGAAGATAGGCCAAACTAGGATATTGTAAGTTCACTTAATGTTTATATAAGCACCAGTTTCTCTAATCTCATGAAGGTATATTCCTTAAAGGGGTCCTATTTTGCTTTTTCACTTTTTCAACTTTAGTTAGTCTGTAATGTTGTTGTTTGAGCATAAAAAAGACCTGCAAAGTTACAAAGCTCAAAGCACTTCAAAAGGAGATATTGTTATTAAACAGAAATCACTTTCAAAAACAAACAAAAAACGAACACTAGTTGGAATACAACGGCATATTTCAGGGAGTTGTGATATCAACAATATCAACGAAGGACGAGACCTGGTTGAGCCTGCACTAGAGAAGCAACGAGGTTTTTAATTTTTTATGTTAACTTCAGACAAACTTAGAGTGGTTACAATCATCCGGGTTTAAATTGCACTCAAATGGACTTGATTTTGACACAATATTTACACTGAAGCTCGCAGGTGGCTATGGTAAGGGTCATGACATTTCCGACCAGGCGCCGAGTGCTGCCAATCACAACACACACTGGACCAGCTAACCAATCACAACACACACAATGGCCCAGCTAACCAATCACAACACATTTCGTATTTCAGAAGGCGGCCTTCATTTGATACAGGAACTATTTGAGCTGTTCATGCCAGACTGGGGAAAGAGGTGTTGAAATAATGCAAAATATGTGAAAAATAATGCGTTTTTTTGAACAACCTAGTATGAGAGCCTGTTCTAGTACACCCCCAAAACACACTCAAGACTTTGTAAAAGACTGTCTACTCATAGGTGTATTTATTGGGTAGGACACGTCGTCACAGAATAATAGCTCTAATTGTTGTGTAAATTGCTTATACCACACGACTACAGAAGGCCGCCACCACATTGATAAAAAAGCTAACACACAAGGAAGGCAGTATCTTGGCTTGGGAATATTGGGAAGTTTCCAGGGAGAGTAAAAGAGAGGAGAACACCTGCAATATGACCATTGGTTAAAAACGGTATTAAAGTGAAGACTTTCTCCACGACACTGTCAAAGGTTCTTCTTGGAACCATCAATGCCAATAAAGAACCCTTACCTTTCTTTTCTGAAGGTATTTGAAATTCCATTTTTGTATGAACAAATAATTCCACGACTCAAGCAAAGTTCACTCACTTATCTTCAGATCGTGAACTTCGCTTCTAAGGCCCTGTTTACACCTGGTATTAAGATGCGTTTTGGTCGATCTGATCACAATTAGAGACACATTCTGTGTTTTAATTGCTGTCTTTTGTCGATTTTGACCACTTTCCTGATTTCTTTGAGGGGAGGCCTTTTCTGATCTTTCGATCTAATATTGTGAAATAAGCTTGTGCAGTTACATATGAATGCAAAATAAGTCATCAGAAAACGATACAGAGAGCAGCAGTTTTTGTTTCTGCTCTGATTGTCGCAAAACCACGCCGAACGCTGGGGGTTTGTGTTGGGTTTGTGGGTTTGTGTTAGAGAACACTGTGCTTTTTACATTTTTTCACCTTCAAACCAAACTTACGATTTTAGACGGCATAGTTTAATGTTTAAGAATCAGGCAGAGGCAGAGAGGAGGTGATCTTTAGTGGCTGTTCAAACACATTCGATCACATGAGTGTCGACTACCTCGAAAGTGGACAACCTCAAAACGTTTCAGACCCCGTTTACACCTGTATTTAGCATTGTCCACTTGTGATCAAATCGACAAAAACGAATCTGAAAACCAGGTGTAAACAGGGCTCAAGATTGGTGGCCAGCACAGCATGCTTTCTGGAGCTTCTGAAGCAGATGATATGACTTGTGTCTCCTGAGCGGAACTTTCATCATCAATTCGAGCGTCAAAAGAACGAGCGCGTTTTAACGAGGAACCACAGTGTAGTTTTTGACAGAGGGAAACAAAGCTGGCTTTTGTGAGCCTGTTCTGGGAGACCAGTAGCTCTTGTCATGTACATGTGAAATTAATTATGAGGAAATACTAAAACACTTGGGTGGAAATTGCTTTTCACCAGATGTTCCGCATGTGAGGATCAATTTAGTATTCTTAGCAAAGCGAAATGACTCAATAAGTTTGATTCTGGCCCCTTTGATGAAAGCCAATCTGTCACTCAAGGCATGTAAAAAAGGAGCTGAACTTCTATGCTACTGTTTGTTCCACTTTATGGAGCCTGAGGTAATATGATTACTTAACCAGGTTAGGAAAATAGAATGTTTCGTTCTTAGGTAGAATTTGACAATGACAAGGGGGCCCAGTCTTTCTCAATGATCCATACACAAACCAAGCGAGAGGGCTTTCATTCTCAGCAACGGGAACAGGGGCCAAATGAATCAAAGATGAATTACAGCCTTAATATGAGATAACTGTCCGATCTGAGAATTAATTACCCGTCTTATTTACTTTTAAATAGGACTTCTGTCTCCTCTCATTAAGTTTCTCTTCTGTCTTCGGAAAACGCTGCATGGCTCAATTCACGTTAGCTGATCTACAGGCAGTCCTGCAACACAGAATATTGAATTAAGGTTGGGAACACTGACTTTGAGCCAAACTTAGATGAATGAAGTCCTGCTAGAGTTCGCTCTTTAATGCTTCATGGGATTCTGTTTAAATAATAGTGTTGGCACAATGCAGAGAAATGAGGTGCAGATTACGCACTCCATCTTTTAAAATGATGCATTTACTGAACTCAGTAATCTCAGTTGTTTCTCCTTGAGAGGATTTTTGTTTAAATTAGAAAAAGAGCAGAATATTCTCATGTGTCTCATCTAGAGTTACAGAATTAGACTGAACAATGTTACAAACTCAAAGATGAACTCAACAAATATTCCTCAACAAATTCTTCCAAAGTATCTGAAACTGAACTGAGAACAAGTGTCAGTAAAGAATCAGCATATTAGAATGATTTCTAAAGGATCATGTGACACTGAAGACTGGAGTAATGCAATATAAATTGCAATAGTATTTCACAATATTACTGTTTTTACTGTATTTTTGATCAAATAAATGCAGCCTTGGTGAGCATAAGAGACTTCTTTCAAACTTCTTTTTTTTTTTTTTTTATCTTACAGACCTCAAACAGTAGTGTATCTATAAGCAATAAAATGTACTTCTGGTTTTAGCTTTTAAGGAATATTGTAGGTTATTTACAACTCTGTCTATGGGCAGCATTTGAGGCATGCTGACTATTACCACAGACAAAAGCAGTAAAACAGGCAAGTATGTGACTATCACAGTGTTTTTAAAGTATAACCATAACATGTGTTTGCTTGAGACCAGTGTAACAGAATCACTTCCCAACCTTGTCTGTTCAAAGTTTTAAACAATCTTTCAACCCACGTCATGATCAGCTAAAAACAATAAAACCTGGTTGCTTACACTTACTTACACTTGCAATCTGGCTATGTTTGCTATGTGTTATAATAGCATACTACTCATAGTATTCAGTTTATCCATCCATATCCAATACAAATTGTCATCGATGTTGTGTCACTTTTTAATAAATAGGATGAGCATCAATATCTGAATCTCTAGATATCTAAATCTGTAAATGCACTGCATAGTATGCAGTAAGCAGTGTACTAGTATTTATTCAGAATACAGTGTTTGTTCACATAGGGACAAATGCAAAACTGACCATCATGCATATTATATAATTCAACCATTCATATTATACATGCTTTAACAAAGACGGAAGTGTATGACTGTAAATATGGGACAAATCCACTGAGGGACAGTGACATTATTTTCTTATATTGTAATCGACTACATACTACAAACGCTACCCACAGACATTAAGTTTGTATGAGAACAGCATACTACTCATACAACTTTTGCAGTACTCAGTATGCAGTATTCATTATGCATACAAAGTATGCACATTTTCTGTATGCATGGAATACCCAGATGAACAACTACATTAGTCAAGTATTGAGTATGCAATCAAAAAATAAGAAAAAAAGAATGTATTCCACAATGCAATTCATTCAAATCGACTTTTTATTTACAATGTGATGAATATTTACATCTTAATTTTTAGACATTAAAATTGGATTAAAAATGCAAAATTACCATATTTATTTCAACGTGACATAGTCATGTGACAACAACGTAGTACGCAACTGTTTGAAATGTTGCTGCATGCCTACTGTTTCACTGGCTATTTTTAAACAGTATTATTCATACTCAGAATTCAGTACAAAGCAAGATACTTACTGAACATGGCCTCTTCCTGTTTCCTCTGTAAGTGGTCTCCGAACATCAGGTGGAAGAGGTACCAGCAGATTCATGGAGGTCTTCGAACCCGGATCAAAGAGGTGTGTTTTTGAGCATCTGGGGTTTGTTTACGACAATGTTAGTGGCACATCACGGTAATAGAGTGTGTGATGAGAGAGAGAGAGAAAGAGAGAGAGAGATGTAGAGAAAAAGCGAATTACAGGCACAGTGTTTACCCATGCGGATGAATAGACATCAGCCGCTATTTGATTCTCTGCTGTAATTTAAGGCAGTGTTTGATCCAGCTGATTATTCTCTACACTTTGTGAACCCAGAGCAGTTTTTCACAGAGATAAATAGAGCAAACAAGCAATTACTACACATAACCCAAGAGGGCTGGAAACTTGCTGCATACTGATTCTGGCTTACTTAATGTGAATTCTGTCTTTCTTCTGTGAAAAGTGCTGGACTCCTTTTCCATGAAAAAAAAAAGTAAAAAAAAAATGCACAAAAATAGCCAATATGATTATATTGTATATATTTGATATGTATGTCATTATATAAAACTGACTATTTTTTTTTACACTTTCAAACACCAAGTGTGCAAAATTTGATCAAAAATACTGTAAAAACCACAATCTTGTGAAATATTGTTACAATTTATTAGTTTCTAGTAACAGATTTAAAATTAATTTATTATCGTTACTCTAGTCTTCAGTGTCACATGATCCTTCAGAAATCATTCTAATATGCTGATTTGCTGCTCAAGAAACTTTTCTTGTTGTTATCAATGATAAAACCAGATGTGCTAATTAATATTTTTGTGAAAAAACAGCATTCATTTAAAATAGAAATCTTTTTTAACATTATAAAAAAAAAACATTATATTTTTTACCATTATAAAAATATTTTTTTAACATTATAAGTATTAATTTCTTTCTTAAAAAAAAAACTATGGCTTCAGAAAACAAATTTTTGGGTGAAGTATATTCTTAATACTAGGCTGGATTTTGGTCTATTATTAAAAGCCAGAGTTTTCAAGACCCATGACTCAAGTCCCATTCTTTACTGGGAATGCAACTACATAATATTTGAAAGTATAGACACACTTTCATAAGGCAGATTAAATGAAACTGTTAAATTCCTACAGCTGGCCGCTATGAAAACATCACGGTCCAGGGTTATGTCAATATCAGCTACGATGCAGAAAAGACAAGCACAGGCATTTAGATAAGTGTTGATAAGTGCACAATCGCATCTAGCAAAATACACAGTTGAACATGAGGATCCCGTACCATGCCACAAGAGGCATGCTCAGTTAAATGTTTACACAGCTGCTCTCAAGATTATTATTATTGTGAAACCACACACTTTTAATGTTGCTGTGTGGATGCCAAGACGTGTCTGCTTTTTACCTCCCTTCTGAGCACTTCCAACTCCTCTCCATACTGCATTGAGCTCAAAGTAACAGAGTCATAGGAGATTCTGTGAACGTTCGGCCATTATATCGCATGATGTCTCATTATATGATGTCTCCGGCCGTGTTTTAGAAAGATAAATAAAGAAGTTGTTGCTGAATTTATGAAAGAAAAACGTCTGCTGTCTGCACTTTACTGGGCCCTCTGTTTTTAACCTTTCTACAAATACTTGGCATGCTCTAACTGTAAAGACACTATTTTTAAAGGGATAGTTCATGCAGACATTTGGTTAAAAACCCTGTTTGACCCCAAAGAAGAAGTTTGTCTGGGCTGTTTTCTTCCACAAATTGAAAGTGGATGGTTACTAGGGTCTGTCCTAGTAAAAAAAAGCACCATAAAAAAAGCAGTTAATTTGATAAAATGCCAAATATATTAAGGCATAATTTTAAATATGAAGCGCTTAATGGAATTGCTAAATAATTACTTGTGGTATTAGGATATTAGTTTTGCAATATTTTCTGTAAAGCTACTTTGAAACAATGTACATCGTGTTAAGTGCTATATAATTGAAACTGACTTGACTTAATATGACTAGCGTACGGAAGCTTGTTACCGCCAAGGGATAAAAAAAAAAAAAAGGTCATTGCCATTCTGGCAATTTTTTTAATCTGAAAAAAAAAAAAGTCAGAATTGCAAGATATAAACTCAGACGTGCAAGATATACAAGCCGATTATGAAATATAAATATGCAACTCTGAGAAGAAAAGTCTGAATTGTGAGACAGAAACTTGCAATTGCAAGAAAAAAAGTCAAAATTGTGTGTCGCAATTACCTTCTTTATTTCTTATTTGGTGGCGGAAACAGCTTCCATACTTATATGCTATTTGTGTATTATTTACTGAAAAACTTGTCTTGAAAAGTGCTTGACAGCTGTAGTCACCATTCACTTGCGTTGAAAAGAGCAGCTTGGACATCCTGAAGAAAGAAAGAAACAAAAAGCGTCAGTAAATAATGACAGAAGTGTATTTTTAGGTGAACTATCCCTTTAAGATCCCAGCTTAGAGTGCACTGGATGGTTTTTGTGTTTAAGCCCTCTAGCCCAAAAGCCTTGACATGTTTTTGTACCATCGGGGGTGAGCGGAAGGGCAGAAATAGATTTGGACAAAACAAAGCATTCTAAAGTCGGAAATACTTGACAATCATGCCTTTAACAAGTCCATCTGTGGTATGGGACCTACTTGTAAAGATTCGATGTAAATTGTGTATCTTTCCGTGAAATAACACAAGCCTCTCACATGAACTCTCCCCGTTTTGTTTGACTTGTACCCAAATGCAGTGCTTAGGTTTGTCTATCTCTGGTATGTGCACTTAAGGTTGCCTCTCAAGTGTAAACCTGCAGGCCAGGAGACACAACCCACCATCAGATGCCTCCAAATATCCCTCTGTGCAGACGTGGTGTCAGTCAGTCGAGCTCAAGTGTCTGCTGAAGACTTTGTCAAAGTCTAGAGGAAAGATTAATGCCTTGTTTTCTCTACTTGTCAGATGATATATGTGGAATAGGTATGAAGTAGGCTGCCCATTTCAAGGTCACGTCTAACCGTAAGCAGAAAATTATATTTGTGGGGGAAAAAACAGAACACTTGGCCTTTCCTGCGATACTCCAACGGACACATTGCGGAACGGCGCGGGCCGTTTGCTTTCCACTGCCGCTTTGACGAACGTCGAACTTGGCTCTTTCCGTAGCTGCGTTTTCCGTAATTGACATTAAATTTGCCACTGCATCCATTAATCTAAATGAGCCCCCTCATGATGTTTTTTTTTTTAAAGGTTTCTGCTGCTATGTATAGCCGGAGCTTCTTATGTCTGCGGAGGAGTCTATAAACAGCTGCATGTGCTTAAGCGAAGAAATGTAAATCTTGACACGGGATGTTTATGCAGCCCAAGCTTCTAATCATGCGAACGTATAATTCAGTGACATGTGGTGTCTTTACGAGACCAGTTTGATTCAAAGGGCAGATCCCTGTATTTACCAGTCTCTCTGAACCCCGAGCGCGTTATATCTCTCATCTCAACTCTTCAGATCTACTCAAGTTTTCTGTAGTGGTAGGAAACTCTCTAAAGACCTTGGAATAGATTACCAAAAATGGTAAATGAATAATTTTTTCCATATTAAATTATTCATTAAAAACGATTATATTACTACACCGCCATGTTGCTCCAACCTCACAGTTGTTTGCATTCAATGAAAGTTCAATGTGACCATGCTGATCAACTGCTTAAAAAAAAAACTCCGTACAACTTGTGCGCCATATTGCAAGTCTTCTGAATTCATATTATAGAGTGGAAATGGGACGTTAGTCAAGGGAAGTGCCAATTGTTGTCAGGTTTGACATCAGTGATTTACAGTGTTGGGGAAAGTTACTTTTAAAAGTAATGCATTACAATATTGCGTTACTCCCTAAAGATGTAAACTCAGAAGACTAGTGAATTTTATGGAAAGTAATGTGTTACGTTACTTTCGCGTTACTTTTTTAAATATGAGCAGGGCTTGATTGTTTTTAATATAAGAAGTTCTATTTATAGCAAATATAAAAGCCCTTTCACACCAAAAAGTGTAATGAATAAACCTCAGGCTGAAGCAAAAGTAAATTCAAGTCTGTACAGTAGAACACCGGAGAAGAAGGTTCAACATTCTTCAGCAATAAAAAAAAAAACTTAAACAAGTGTTGTTTATCTAAATTCATTTTTGCTTATATGGTTGAATTGGATCATCGAAGGTCAGCAGCAAAAACATTGGTTAATAAAATGGGATTAGATACATTTGTGTTATTTAACATATTTATTATTGCAGGATTGCGTCATACTATGAGTTTGCATTTCACTGTTATCATTGGTGCTCGGAAATCTGTTTTTTGGGAGTGGATGAATGCGGAATTCACATTTAGTCTAGAATACAGTGACATTATGTTCAAATATCGAAACGTCCAAAGATATAATCACAATTCGACTTTTTTCTCAGAAATTGCAAGTTATATCATTTATATCTGGCAATTCGGACTTTATAACACAATTGTGCGTTCAGAATTCAGAGAAAATAAAGTCCGAAATATGCAAGATGTAAACTCACAATTGTGAAGAATTGTTGTGAAATAAAGAGTCTCAATTACCTTGTTTAATTTTTTTATTCACGTCGGAAACGGGCCCCTACTAGGAGGTAGTTACGACACACAACAAACCCAATGTATGATTGTCAAACCTGAACTATAGGCACTTATTTGAAAGCCAATACATAAAGGAAGCTTTTCATAAAAAATGACTCTAACTTTGGTTAAATGCTCAGACACAACAAAGACCCACAGACTTCAGAAGACTTAAAGTACAGTGTTTATATATGGATCAATTTTATTCTTTATGGGTTTTTTTGGCCTTCCTTGACCGATGTGGTGACTAGGAGGGACGTCATGGAAATGGCCGGCATAAAGATGA
Organism: Sinocyclocheilus anophthalmus; assembly: GCA_018155175.1. Lineage (NCBI taxonomy): Eukaryota > Metazoa > Chordata > Actinopteri > Cypriniformes > Cyprinidae > Sinocyclocheilus > Sinocyclocheilus anophthalmus. The sequence goes on along the minus strand of JADLZN010009390.1, from coordinate 20,580 downwards.
TCAAAACATACTAATATTTTTTGCTCCTCTGAAAAGAAATACATTAGGTTTAGAAAATCAGAAGATGAACAAATGACAGATTTCATCCTATTTCTTAAATATTCCTGCCTCACACCTGTTCAAAGTAGTGACGCGAGCTACAAAACCCCTTTACTCCACCATATGAAAACTCATTCTCTATAAAACATTAAACATCATTACTTTCTTGAAGTGACGAACGCCTGTGTTAACTGACTGTTTAAGAATGTGCTGACCTTACTAACAACCGTCTTTTGTTCTTAGACAGACCGTTACTATACATTTTAATATTTCTATAATTGCTGTCTTGTCCTAGAAGGATTTCCAGTGCTAAATATAGCACTATATAGTCCAATAAACCTATCAAGATAACTCTGAAAAGTACAGAGATTATGTCTATAACTCAGAGAACTTCAGCCTGAAAAGCAAGAAGTATATGATACTGTATATAATATATAATCTATATCTATGATAATATATCTATATATATATATATATACTGGTATATATATCCCCGAAGAACGAATATTTTATTTTAACAGTCAGTGGTGAGTGTGTGGTGTGAATTTTTTTGAAAGAAATTAATTCGCAAGGCAGATCAAAGGCAAAGTAGACCAAGCAAAGACGATGCTGTTCTTTCTGAACTTTCGATTGTCAAGCATTTGAAAAATTCAAAATATGTAGCAGCACAAATGTTTTCAACAGGATCAAGCATAAGGAACTGTTGCGTGAGAGCAAATCAGCATATTGCAGGATTTGAAGATCTGTGACAACGGGAAGACTGGAGGGGGGGGGGGAGTACTTGATGCGAAAATTCAGCTTGCATCACAAGAATAAATGACATGGAACATATATTAATTAGGAATAGTTATTTTAAATTGTAATAGTATTTCACAGTCGTACGTTTACTATTTTTTTATATGGGTTTTTCTTTCTTTTTTCTTTCATATTTTCTTCACTATTTTCATGAAACATTCACAAAATGACTTTGACTTTAAGCTTGGCACATTGTCGTGTTTGCTTGAAATGACCAGTGGGGTCCAAACCATCATTAAGACTCATGGTGGTGGTCCAGGTCAGATTATAAGGGAACCAAAGACAGGCTCGTCCGATGATCAGTGGAATGTGTAGTGTAGCATTCTGCCAAACAACTGTTAGCACAATGTAAGGGGCTCAATCTGCAGAGTCATCTCCATGCCTTTTCCCAGACAGACCCATGGAATGTAGGTGATGACAGAAGTTCTACTCAGCTCCAATGGAGGACAGAGAAGAGACGCTCTGGCACTTTGATGCTCCTTAATGATGGCTACTCTTCATCGGTTAGCCGGAGCACTCAATAACATGCTGCTTGATTCATCCATGCAGACAGATGACTGACAAAACCCCATGTTCTACACTCACTGAGGTTTGGGATGGAGTCAAGAGGATTTGTGGGCGGAATTCTCAGATTTCGTTCTGCATGCAGCTTTGTGCATATTGAAATAGCTGTGATGGTCAGGAGACCGAAATTCTTTGACTGTTGTTCTGAGTTCAGGGTTGCCAGGCTTAAATTGTCTGGGATTTATTTAAGGTCAGAAAGAAAGTGACCATAAGGCAGTAAATAAAAAAGTCTTAAGTGCTGAATGTTCCCTATACACTGTACAAAAATCGATTTTTGAAAGTTAAATAAAACATAAATAAAAAGTTAAAAGTCAAAGTTAAATAAACCTAAGATTACTGGAGTACGTTTTACAAGAAAATACTATTTCAGTCTTTCTACTTCTAAATTTTACATTTGATTCAATGTTACATGCCATTTTTTTTATTATTTGTGAAATTTACTAATGAAAATTGCTTCAAAGTAAAGTTGTTCAGTGAATTCGCTAAATAAACCCACTGTAGAATTAATGTGTGTATTTTTTTGTTAAAATACTTCTAGCTTACTAAGTAAGCAAATATAAGAAATACATTTATAGTCTGATTCCCCCAAAATTTGTAAAAAAAAAAAAAAAAAAAACGCTTGGCTTTTTGGCACTTTCACAATATTGCTTTGTTTTGCCAAAGGGACCAGACTTTAGCTCAACCAATGGCGTGAGTTTAGGGCAGAGCTATCAGTTTTCCAACCAATACAAGACAAAGACAAAGGGTGTTAAGGAAAACTATTGGGAAACAACAATGTTTCCAGTTCCATTAGTTGAACTCTAGTGGCTTTAAAAGTAACAATTAATCCATTAAATATATCTGTTACAATTAAATATTTGTTAAATATCTCCATACACTGATGGACAGATGTTTGGAATAATTAAGATTTTTATTATATTATTTGATCAAAAAATAATTTCCACAAATGTATTTTCCTTTTTCCACATACAGAGTTGGTGACTTTCAGGGTTGATTCAGCATCAATAACCTCCATCTCTAACCTATGAAACAAATGCAACAATTTCCATAACACGGCTCCAAACATAGAAATGATCTTTAACGTTTCATGCAGGAAAAGTCAAGAGGTCACTGCTCTTCCAAGCCACAGATCAAAGATTCTGCAAAGCCCCTGAAAGCATAAGCACAACATTTCATACAGGTCAGCTCTTCATTTGCCATTTAAATGAGTGACGTTATTCCCAGTAAAGCAAGCATCAGAGTGGAATTTTTACCCACAGGCTGCAGCCATTTGGGGAACCAAACAGATAACTTTGAGAAAATAATGAGATGGAATTTAAAAGATAACATTTCATCCAATCAGAGAATAATTAGATCAACCATCAATTCATTAGATAATGACTTTAGGTTTTTTAATGGGGCACTGGGGTAAAATTGAAGCACACAAACACCTCCCTCCACACCAGCAGACCTCATGGACACAATCTCCTCGCCTGGGTTCAGCCCACAACGCTAAACAATAAGGCAAAGATAAACATTCTTTTCACTCTCCGTGGTCCTCTTGTTTTGAGTAATTAAGGCTACTTAACATGCATTGTGAAGTGTTATCCCTGAATCTAAAGCACCTTTGGCCACTGGAGAGCTTAGAGCACTATGTTCATGACCTACTGTTTAGGCAACAAGGTGAACGTTAGGGGAGCGGCAAATGGGAATAAAAGCACATAAATGTTTTTTTATTGCAACTTTAACAGACTACATATTCCTTATAAAACTAGTGCTCCCGAAAGCTATCTGTAATCATTTAAGTGATCATCTGATTTGTGCACAGAGCTCACTTTTACTGGCCGGGACTGGTAGAGACCAGTATCACCTGAGGAATGGAATGCATCAGTGTATTTTAATTGCTAAGTGGATGATCCAGGGATTATCCCTCATAAAATGTTATTGTCTTGGAAGCACACAAAGATATCTTTTGATCTCAATGGGGTTTAATCTACCGCTGTCTCTCCCAGCTCAATGGCCCAGCTGCTTTTGTCAAAACAAACTTGCCATCAACACATAATTGAAATGAATACCTGTAACCAATGAGGGGTTTTCATATGCGGATTCCTTCTACATACGTGCTGTTGACTAAGCAGACGTCCGCGGATTTGTCTAATAGTAATGTTTCAGTCTGACGTTCCTAAATCGTGACATCCGACATCCATGGCATGTTTATGTCCCACATGTTTGCCTCTGTGGAGCACAAAACAGCATTTTAAACTTAGTATAAATAAAATCTAGATTAAATATATAAACGTCTATTTCATTAAAAGGATTGTAAAGGCTGCTTCTCTCTCTGTTTTCTTGTTCTGAGTCTGGATTCAGGAGAGGAGGTCACTTTTAAACCCCCTGGTCTGAGAGAGCAAAGGGCACTGCATTTGCAAACTCTTGTTAATGAGCATAATCCAATCGTAAAACAAGATTTAAACCAGCCATTAACACATCTTGATCAATGATAACCAGGGATTTAGCTTCTTCACGAATGGCCAAAGGTATTGCATGGCTCATCTTCTCAGTATGGGTTAATATCATGTCATGCTTCAAAAGGCATTAGCCTTTTTATAATATAGTATGTTACCTGTGGATTCAAGAGAAAAAGTAGAACTTATTTATGCAAAACAAACACACTGTTGCGTAATAGACACCTCACCAATCGATACACACAGATCATTGTTATTCAAATAGCGAAGAAACGCTTCACCAGAGCCTTGTCTGCTCGGGATCTAACTGTGATTCACACCTTGATGGTGTGAACTGTTTGTGATGTAAATTGTGTTTTGGATAAATATATATAATATATAGTAACATGTAGTAGTAAAATATAATGTTTTACACTATTTTATAGAAATATTACACATATTTTATATTATATTAAGACAGGGGATTTAAAAATGGGGCCAGGGATTCCAGGGGGTTGTAAAGGGGTGCTTATTTTGTATTTTTTCTGTTGCCTGGGCAATATTTCTATAAAGCTGCTTATTTAAAAAAAGTGATGAAACGATATATAGAGAGTAATATAGAAATAACGATATTTTCATAAAAGGTAATTGTGGAGAAAAATAAAATTTCCAGACAATATTTAAAGGGGTCATATGATTTTGCTAAAAAGAACAGTATTTTGTGTAATGAAATGTGTTGATGCGGTTTAAGGTAAAAAAAAAACTATTGTCCAATACTGAACATATTGTTTCTCATCTATGCCTGGCTTTCTGAAACCGTCAAGATTTGTACAAAGCTCAGGTGAAAAGCGAGGTGTGCTGTGATTGGCCTGCTATCCAGTGTGTTGTGATTGGCCGTATACCTCAAGCGTGAGACGGAAATGTACGCCCCTACCATACTGTGATGCCCTGTCAGGCCAGACAAAAACATTAAAACCCATTATAACCGAGGCATTCGTGCATCCAGTGGGGACATAATTAGGATTATAATGATTGATACTGTCTTTTTACGCGTTGCATTGCATAGCACTGCGTAAACATAAAACCATGTCTGCATTGGTGATCAGAGAAATGACAAACAACAAAAACTGCCCAAAACTCGCGTTTGAATCAACAGTGGCAAATCCTTTAAATATGAAAAACGTACTTACAGTCTGTGAGTCAGAACAGCCGGCATTGTAGTCTACTCTACAGGGTAAACAGTCCTCAATAAAAAGGGCGCTGCACCAGTCTGGATATTTGGGTGAAACTGTTCTGGAACAGTGTTGTAAATACAACTTAACCACTGATTTCTAGTCATGACCTCTTTTGGAAGGCCAAACTATGTAGTTTCGCTTTCGCAACAAAACACACAGTGTCTTCACGACATGGCGGTGGCAGCAACAATAAAGTTACGCCTTCTTTCTTTGCGTGAACATTTGGTCGGTGTTATGCAAATCTTCCCACACAGTGACGTAGACATGTGGGGGCGTGTTTAAACGAGGCGTTTTAGGTAGGCGTGGACCAATCTTAACTTTTATAAAGAACATCTCTTTGGGTTTGAGACTTTAGTCTTTGCAACTTTAGGGATTGTATCTATTCACAAACAGCTTGTAACACTCCAAAGAGTGATTACAGTGAAAGATTTACTATTTTTTTCTATATTTGCACATTTAATATAACATATAAATGGCTTTTTAAATGCAAATATACAGTTGCCTTTATATTATATCAAGGGGAATCATCATATTTGGGAGTGTTTTGGCATCATAAAGTTTAATAGATCAAACTGTCTGTAAAATATTAAGTAATGTAGTACTTTTACACTATTTTCTTACAACAAATGGGTTTTAAATCTGGGGACACCCAGGGGGCGGTAAAGGGGTGCTATCTTGTATTTTTCTAGCCAGTGACCACAATCTCCCTCAGGCAATATTTTCAGTAAAGCTGTTGTGGAAAAAAAATGTGAGAAGTGAAGAATTAAATACACATTAAATTATATAAAAAAAAATTCTTCAGGTTTCTACAAAATAATATTCATTGCCAGTTTGAAACAAAATAAATATTTACAGCCAATATATTGCAATGACAAAAAAAGAAGAAGGAATTTAGTAATTTATTTATCTATTTTTTTCTACATCACGTTTATTATTTCCCCATATCTGTACATTATAACTGGCTCTTTATACGTGAAAATATACAGTGTTATAGAAACGGGACCATCATATTTGGGAGCATTTGGCATCATAAAGTTTGAAAATCCCTATTTCAAAATGTAATGTACCGTATTTTAGTAAAGTAACTTCGTGTTTACACGTTTTAACTGAATCCCGTTATAATTACTTGCATATTTACAGTGTAGAATGCATCAAATACGCGCAAGGACAAATTCGATCAATCAATACGCAACTGTGGGCATGTTCAAACGTTTGAATGGAGAGAACGCGGCGCGTTTCAATGGACTTGAATGATGACAGTCATTGTGACATCACCAGACAACAAAAAGACTCGAGCTCACGGAGCGAAGCGCTCCAATCAATGGCACAGACGCGGCGCGTGCTGCACGCAGAGATGAGTCTCCAAGCAGCCTCCATAAACTTCTGCTGATCAGATTTTTTTAAAACCGAAAAATGGCAAATCCAGGACTTTGCGAACTCGCGCTGTCACTTTTGGAATTGCTGCTTTCTTTGCCCTAAGCGCTCGCGCACTTCATTAGAGTTTAGTACAGTCTAGTTTGAAGTGTTGCACAAGTATGAACAAGAAGAGGCGACCTGAGTTGCGGCGACTCTCTGTCGTGGGATAAAAAAAAAAGTCGCTTGTGGATTAAAACACGAATTCATGAGGAACACAAGAGACGACGGGAACGCAGACCGGCCACAGCGCTTCCTCCTTCGGTAACGCCGCAGCTTATTTCTTTAATATTAAGTTTTGCAAACAGTGCGAGTGCTTGAAAAAACAAAGTTGACATTTCTATATCTCAATGTATTGTATATGACCTCATAGAAGTGCATACATGTAGTCTGTAAGGTCAGAAGGTATGCGCAAATGTAAAGAAAACACTTCTCTGCTTCCTTATCATTAGATCTCTGTCGTCTCTGTTGCTTGAGTTGTTTTTGCGTAAGATCTACCACCTGTAGCCTCACAACTCTGCCTCTCCCTCAGCGAAACGTCTTTTGCTAGACATTCAGTCCTTTTGAAGACTTTCCTTTCATGATCTAAAGGCAGACCCCCACCCAGACACTGCTCTCTTATCTCCCTCTAATTGCAGACTCCATGTCTGCTGTCTTCATGTCTCCCTTCCTTCGATTTCTTTTGATTCACTCTTTCCTGTTTCATCCCATTTGTCTGACATCCTCTTTGGATTCTTGTGCTATCACTGTAGATCAATCTCTTATTATAGCCTGCGGCAGGGATATTATTCTTAATCATTTTGCATGTGTGTGAGTTCATCGCCTCAAAGACATCTCCAAAAGATCTAGATATGTCTGTGGTTTGAGGCAGCTGCAGGTTGAATGTGGCTAGGGATCTTTTCCATGCATATAAGTGGTTGGAACTCTGGGCTGGTATTCAAAATGTTTTAGGACTTAAAGGAGCAGGTATTCCATAATAACCAAACAAACCTTAAACTTCTATGAGTGATTGGAGGTTGGAACCTCTCTGGGGTGATTTATGAACCATTGTGTCATTGAGCAAGCACTTAACACCAGATTGCTCCAGGGGGGCTGTAGTTTCAAGAAATGTATTGTATGTTTTTTTTAATAATGTTCTTTAATGGTTCTTTGAAGGACCTGAGGTGCAGCAAACAATCTTCTTGCATAGAACAATTTTTTTGTACTGTTCAAGTTTCTCGAGATGTTACGTTACAGGTTCTTCAGGTCAGTGCATTGGTTTCTGGCTTCTTTAAAGCAGATGGTTTACAAAAAGTTCTTTGTGGAACCTAAAACGGTTCTCCTGTGTCATAATGATGTAAAACAGTTTTTTAAACTATGAGAAGAATGTTCTTTGCTGAATTTAAGATGCAAAAAAAAAAAAAAAGGTATAAAAAAAAAAAAGTAAATTTGACTAATTGGCATTTCCTCTTTGCAGGAACTGACTGATCATGGTCGCCGTGGTCCGTGCTCTCATGGTGCTGTTGCTCGGTCAGGTTTTGCTGGGAGGTGCCGCTGGACTCATTCCCGAGATCGACCGACGGAAATACAGTGATTCGGGGAGACACACACCGGAGAGATCTGATATTAACTTCCTGAAAGAATTCGAGTTACGGCTGCTCAACATGTTCGGACTGAAGCGAAGACCCACACCGAGCAAATCGGCGGTAGTCCCTCAGTACATGCTGGACTTGTATTATATGCACTCAGAAAATGATGACCCGAACATTCGGCGCCCAAGGAGCACTATGGGAAAGCATGTGGAACGGGCGGCCAGCAGAGCAAACACAATACGAAGTTTTCATCATGAAGGTGAGGCCTGATTTTGGTTGTGAATATGTTGTTCCTGGTTTATTTGAAATGAAAATTTTAAAATTCAAATTTGAAAATTCAAACTTTCAGTTTGAGGCTTAGAAGAGCATTTGTTTATTCCCAGAACATTCCAAAATTCGAAGGAATGATGTGACGCAACCATTGACATTCCACAAACAGCTCTCACTGTTATTAAAGAAGCAAAAAAATGCATCCTAACGGTGACTTTACTGCAAATAATTGATAGTCTGAGTGCACTTACAGTAGTTTTCTAGACAAGGTGTGGAGTTCATGCACTAGTTATTTTCCAAGAATCCACAGATAACAGTAACAAGCCTTATGAGGAAATCCAGGATGGTAGTCTAGCTGTTCTCCATCAAGTTCTGTCCTTGCTGTTTTCGTGCCATCAATGGGGGATGGGGCGTTGGGGGGCTTGTTTCTGCACCACCTTTCGTACAGATATTGTGCGTGTGATTGTTTAGCTTTGCTCAACTCTTTATCACATGCCCGAGTAATTCTATCCTAACTGCTTGAGCCAGTCGGAGGATTGTGGGTGGCCTTGTTGAATGGTCAGATTTAAATTCACTAGAAACAGAATCTGTATTTTATAATGAAATCAACCCGAGTGTGATCAGGTGGCATGTCAATTAAGTCTCTTTTAGGCGTGTTATCTGATTTAAACATGCCCTCTCTTGATCTGGAAGATTTGAACCTGTGAAAGCCACTGGCCTTGTTTATGAAGTCTTCTTTCTGGAGACTGTTTAGAGGTCAACATAAACTATAGCACACAATTTAGAAACATTTCACTTTAGTTTCATGGCAACACAGGAAAAATCACGCTAACTTGCTGTACTGTGGTAAAGAGAGGGGGAGGAATCCATACGGGAGTCATTACAGGCTGTTTAATGTAAAATGGCACAGATTCGGATGGATGACATCCAGTGGTCGAGCTGACACACTGCAAACAAGGATGCTTTTTGTGTGCTCATGTTGAAACAAACAATTTAAGCAAATGCATTAAAAGTCTTCCTTGTTTACTCCAAATGAGACTTTTCTCATGGCCTCTGTAGTAATTGAGCACCTCCTACGCCTCAGGCTTCTCTCATTGTCTTAATTTGGTGAACTCGGTGGTTGAGGACCTGACTGGATTTTTATCACATCCCTCATAAAGTTTTTGACGTAATAATATGTAATATTTTTACAAGTTCCATTCAGTAAGGCACTGCTGAAATAACTTTGATTTGACGTCGAGATTCTCAGCCGAGATACGCAGTCAGTTTTCAAGGTAGCCGTCATAAATGTATGACTTGTACGATTTGCTGTTTTGGCATAACGTACAAACAGAAATTAGGAATGTCAATAGACTCATAACTGTGGCTGACTGCTTTCGACAAGCCCCAACATGTTCGCAGTCACTCCCCCTCAAGACGGATTGACTGGGAGAAAAAGGAAAGACAGACAGAACGAGGGAAAGAAAGAGCCGGGCTTTCCCACATCAAATAAAGCGTGCTTATCTTCTGTAGGCTCTTTGTGATTATGAAGCAAATAGGTTGGATTATTGGGAATGGAATTTCCAAAACGTCTCTTTTCAAAAGAGATTAAGCAAGCTCTTTGGTCTGAGAGCATTTTATTTTAGGGCATTGAGTCGTAGGAGTAGCTGTTCTTTCGCTGATTGCAACCTTTATTCAATAAAGACTTGGAAACAAGAGAATGTTGTCACTCTGCAGCCACACAAACAGCCTCACGCTCGCAGCTAGCCTTTCATTTTAACACCTGGTTCTACTGTATAATCTCTCACTCAGGCCAGACAAGAAAATGCTGAGTGGAAAATCCTATTCAGAGTCAAAGCAAAAATGTCAGGTTTCAGCCTGAAGTGCTTCAGAATCCAACAGTATTCTTTTGTTGTAACCCAATTTGTTGACACGATCCTAACGGACTCTTTCTTCTGTCCTTCCAGAGGCTCTCGAAGCACTCTCCAGCCTAAAAGGAAAAACAACACAGCAGTTTTTCTTCAACCTTACCTCCGTTCCCGCCGAGGAGCTGATCACGGCTGCGGAGCTGCGCATTTTCAGGGACCAGGTTCTCGGTGACGCCGGTGCAAGTGGTTTCCACCGAATTAACATTTACGAGGTGTTCAGGCCAGCCCTGGCCCCTTCCACAGAGCCTCTTACCAGACTTCTCGACACCCGTCTGGTGCAGGACTCTCACACTCGCTGGGAGAGCTTCGACGTGGGTTCGGCTGTGGCTCGCTGGGCCCGCGAATCCCAGCACAACCATGGACTCCTGGTGGAGGTGCTCCATCCTGAGGAGTCGGAAGGATCCGAGGAGGTTGAAAGGAACCGGAAGAGGCACGTGAGGGTCAGTCGCTCCTTACACATGGACGAGGACTCGTGGGTGCAGGCCCGACCCCTGCTGGTGACCTACAGCCACGACGGTCAGGGCTCCGCCGTCCTAAATTCAAACCGAGAGAAGCGGCAGGCGCGGCAAAGGCCGAAGCAGCGCAGGAAGCAGCAGCAGCGCACAAACTGCAGGCGGCACGCTCTCTACGTGGACTTCAGCGACGTGGGCTGGAACGAGTGGATTGTGGCACCGCCCGGCTACCATGCTTTCTACTGTCACGGCGAGTGTCCCTTCCCGCTGTCGGACCACCTGAACTCCACCAATCATGCCATCGTCCAGACGCTGGTGAACTCGGTCAATTCCAATATTCCTAGAGCTTGCTGCGTCCCCTCGGAGCTCAGTCCCATATCGCTGCTGTACCTGGACGAGTACGAGAAAGTCATTCTTAAAAACTACCAGGACATGGTGGTGGAGGGCTGCGGGTGCCGATGACAGCTACATCTCCCCAATGAAGACTGTTATTTATACAAAAGAACGTTCAAAGAGCTATTTTGGAGGAAGAAATATATATGAATATATTTATGTTGACTGAAAATAATGGGAAAATAAATATTTTTAATGAGAGTGCTTGCTTTTTCCAGTGGCTTTGAAGATGTTTTTTTCCTGTCCCATGTACATTTCAAAATGAGTGCAATTGCACATGAAGTATAATGCTCAGATTTTTATGATGTATTTATTGCATAACCACTTTATTTGTAAATGATGTGTATTTATCATGAAAAAATATATGATCTTCATTCAGTGTGCATCTGGGAATACATTATTTGAAACCAAAAAATAAACCTTGGATTATGAAGTTCTCCTTAAAAGTCATGATATAACAAACACGCTGTTGCATAGACCCTGTGGTTACTTATGCAACACTGGATTTCATGCAGACAGTCCAAAACAGCGAGAGTCTGATTTGAGTAAAGGCCCGTTCACACCAAAGACTATAACTATAAAGTTTTAATAAAATTTCTTATTTAGAATAGGGAAGTCCACAGCACAACTGTAACTGTAACTGCACCATAATAATATCGGAATCACTTTCAGAGTGTTTTTCCAGCTGATAAACAATAAAAACATCGACAGCCAATCAGACTTTACCTGACTGCAGCATATGCTTATAAAAAATAGAACTTTGTTGTGTGTTGATGTTTGAGCTAATATTGTTATCTTTAGTTATCGTTCTTGGTGTGAACGGGCCTTAAGAATTAAGCAGGTGCAGAATCAAGACATGGCAGAAACCAGCATGCCATATACAGTGTCCTCCAAAAGTTTGAAGGCAATATCAGCATAACTATTTATCATTTTGTGATGACTTTACATTGATAAGGGACAATACCAACTATGAACAAATTTTTTATATTAAATAATAAAAAATGGGTAACGCTTTATTTTGACAGTCCTTTAAACATTCAACTAAATATAAGTAACTTTGCAACTACATGTCAACTAGCAGTCACTATCTGCTTACTATGTAATGACGCTTTATTTTGATGGCCCCACAAAAGACATTCTACTAACTATAAGTAACTTTGCAAGTACATGTCAACTTATTCTACTAACCTTAACCCAAGCCCTAACCTAACAGTCTAAAGACATGTAACTGCACATTAATTAGAGTTAGTTGACATGTAGTTACAAAGTTACTTATAGTTCGATGAATGTCTTTTGTGGGGACCATCAAAATAAAGTGTTATTAGATATTAAGCAGATAGTCTACTAATACTCTAATGACTGCTAGTTGACATCTAAATAAAGTGTTAACAAAAATGAATTCAAAACATAGGAAATGCATCTACTTAAGCATATCAAATTGGGTTTTAATTGGTTTGTTGTGTACTAAATTAAAATTAGCTTTCAGTCAGCTAGCTATGAAGATGTATTGACCTGATAATCATTCGAAAAAGAAAGCTAGAGTTTAATCCAGTAATCAGGCATCACAGGCATCTGCTGTGATGTGTATAAAAATACCGTTACGATGTTATCTAATAGGAAATCCTTATTGCTGGTTTTCAGTTATAATATCAAGTCAAAAATACATTCTGATTTTGTCCAAAACTGCTTTGTTTAAGGTTTTTCTAAACTCTTGGAAGGCACTGAATAATCTCAACAGAAACATACAAGAAAATGCATTTTCCCCCTGTTTTGTTTTGTAAGCATGCATGGTCATATTAGTGGAATTTTTGGCTCTGTCAACTTTGGTGAAGTAAATCCAAAGATATATCCATACAGTTATTATTTTAGTTTTAAATAGATACCATTGACATCCATTGGATGGTTTGTCCAACGATGGATCAATCTGGAACACATCAGATGCGCATGATGTAATTATGTACGATCAAGTGTCATTCTAGGAAACAACTGCACTGGTTCTCTAGACATGATTCACATCTCATCTAAACTCAAATATTCATGCAGAAACATTGAAATGTGTTTTCTAAATAATAAATCACAACGACCCTGGAGCCCACTGAGGGCCGAGCAGCTTTGATTTTAGCATAATTATTAGGCTATTTCTTTCCAATCTGAAGTTTACCCAAAAGTTTTCTATTTCTTGCTATGTTAGTTTATCATTGTATAGACCAAACCACAGTGCTCGTATGAAAAAACCCAAGAGCCTTTGTGGTTTCTATTCACCAGAACTGTTTTCCTTTAAAAACCCCAGAATGAATGCTTTTAATAAAATTACATTTCATGTAATGGTAAAAGCTGACTTCCTCCATCCCGAGCGCTCATAGAGTAAGGAAACATTCTCAGGGAGTGTTAGATTTAATGGTTTGTCTTTAAAGAGTCCATAAAGCTTTAATTGAGTTGTATGGCAATACAACTCCCCCTGCCATGTTTCTCATTTAACATGCATTTCCCCTCGTCCATCCTGTTCTATCAGCCTACAAGGTCCGGCCCTTTGACTTCTTACTACCCAAGAGATCAGGGGAATACTAGAGCAGGGTCAGGGTCACTCCAGAGAGCCATAAAACATTTCATTCCTTACATTTGCCAAACAACTTCATCAGTGGCATACTATGCTATGGTTTCACATGGATGGCTACCATTCACAATTAAGCTGTTTTACATAAAACACTGAAACTACTATATGCTCGAATGTTTTTAATTACTAATTTATGTCTAAAATGAAAATCTGCCTTTAAAAATTGCAGTATGAACTCATACTGTTTCAGTTAAACTTTACAATGATATATTGACTGAAGATGCACCTTAGCGAATAGAACCGTCCATTTGGCCAATTTTCTTTTTAAAGCATCAAAAAAGGTTGGGAAATACAACCATATGCTTTTGCGAGCATCAGTCTGTGCATCGGTTGGGAGGGATTCAGTTTGGCAAGGAACAATAATTTGATTTGTCTCACTGAGTGCAAACCACACTGAATGTATCTGTAGTTCCTCTGCTGGTCAGAGGAACTACAGATACTTTCGGTATGGTTTGCATGAATATTTGTTCTTGCAGCATCAGAATCCGATTTCCAGATTTCTGGCGGTCGGCGTTCGGAAACTATGCAGTGTGTACCTTTGATGAGGGGAACCCGACCGAGCTGGAATATGACTGCTGGCTGCGTGCCAAGGGGACGCTGAAGTTCGGACAGGGTCTGCGGCGGATCGGAAGGCCTTTGTTATCCCACAGCGGAATGCTAATTTGAGAGAAGGTTCACTAAGCCTTTCTGTGAAGCGTCCGTACGATGACGTCCAGCACACTTGGAAACGAAGCGTCTGTGGAGCAGCTCAATACACATCAAAAAGCCACGCATCCACATGTTGCTGAAAGAGGAAAGAAACACACAGAAATTACTTTTCCAGAGTGACCGACAAACCCAGAAATGATGGGTCTAATTCTTACATCCCTTTAAAGAACACATTATTCTATTACATTATTAGATTTTAATTGTGTGTGTGTGTGTGTGTGTGTGCGGGGAGCGGGGTCGGTTTTTTGGAAAACGGTACGGAATATAGGCTGTTTGTGTATATGAAGGCTAGGCCTTAAATGATAGGAAATGACTCAGTTGTATTTATGAAGTCTTCTGTTTGTTTGTGCTTTTTCCACTTCGGCTCCTGGAAAAGCAGATTATTTGCACATCAACCGGTTAACAAAATCTTTGAGGTGGATTCATTTCTACAGGCTGCGGGTGAACAGAGCCAATGCTTTTCTTGCTTTGGTTAAGCTGACCAGAAGTGTCACTGGAAAATCTTGTTGCCACCTGTATTTTCCCTAAGAAACCCTTGAAAACCATTTTTTATAGTTATGGGTGTTTGCTAAGGCGAGCGTCAATTCTGTTGCTCATACTTGATGAACAAACCTCTAACCCTGAATATAAAAGACAGACATTTATGATTCCTCAAATTGTGCAGTTTGTTTACAAACTTTCAATGCAATTGGATGTATGATACTGGCCTGGAATATAATAAAAAATGGTATGAAGAAAGATCCAATAGACTTATATTGACAGAGTCTGGCACCCACAACACTCAGTGCTGCATTGGGTGACCACTACTCACATTTTCTTCCAAGTGTAAAAATTGAAAGTCATATTTAAAAAATATAACAATTTATGTAGAAACTTGAGTGAATTAAGTACTCAAAATAAACAAACAACAACAACAAAAACTTATAGAGGGTTTCTGCAGGTTTGAATAATTTGAAGACTTTTTAAGACCTTTTTAAGTAAAGAAAATGTAAGGATTGAATTGAAGGGAACAATGCATCAATATTAAAGGGAACTGTGTATTAGAAAGACTTCATAGTTTGCAAATACAATCTTCATTGGTTTTTAATGCGATGTTCCTGCATGGCTTTGACCAACAGATGGCGATAGCGTGCTGTCACTCTTGCGTTGCGCAGGCGTCGAGAAAGTCTTTTTTTTTTTTGGATTAGGCTAAGTCATTATTATGAGAAAGTTTCTCATTATTATTACTTATTTTCTCATAATAATGACTTAGTTTCTCATAATAATGACTTATTTTCTCATAATAATGACTTATTTCTCATAATAATGACTTATTTTCTCGTAATAATTACTTAGTTTCTCGTAATAATGACTTAGTTTCTCGTAATAATGACTTAGTTTCTCGTAATAATGACTTAGTTTCTCGTAATAATGACTTATTTTCTCATAATAATGACTTAGTTTCATAATAATGACTTATTTTTCATAATAATGACTTATTTCTCGATAATGACTTATTTTCTCTAATAATGAATATTTCTATAATAATGACTTATTTTTGTAATAATTATTAGTTTCCTCGTTAATAATGACTATTTTCTCTTAATAATGATATTTTCTCATAATAATGAATTAGTTTCTCATAATAATGACTTATTTTATCGTAATAATGACTTAGTTTCTCGTAATAATGACTTATTTTCTCATAATAATGACTTATTTTCTCATAATAATGACTTAGTTCTCATAATAATGACTTAGTATCTCGTAATAATGAGAAACTGTCTCATAATAATGACTTAGTTTCTCAAAACAATGACTTATTTTCTCGAAATAATGACTTATTTTCTCATAATAATGACTTAGTTTCTCATTATATTGAGAAATTTTCTCGTAATAATGATTTAGTTTCTCGTTATATTGAGAAACTTTATCGTAATAATGACTTAGTTTCTCGTAATAATTAGAAACTTTCTCGTAATAATGATTTATTTTCTCATAATAATGACTTATTTGACTTATTTTCTCATAATAATGACTATATTTCTCATAATATTGACTATATTTCTCATAATAATGACTTAGTTTCTCGTTATAATGACTTATTTTCTCGTAATAATTACTTATTTTCTCGTTATAATGAGAAACTTTCTAAAAATTATGACTTAGTTTCTCGTAATAATGAATTATTTTCTCGTAATAATGACTTAGTTTCTCTAATAATGAGAAACTTTCTCGTAATAAAGACTTAGTTTCTCGTAATAATGACTTCTTTTCTCGTAATAAGGACTTAGTTTCTCGAAAGAATGACTTAGTTTCTCATAATAATGACTTATTTTCTCTAAATAATGACTTATTTTCTCATAATAAAGACTTAGTTTCTCATAATAAAGACTTCGGTGTCGTAATAATGACTAGTCTTCTCATAATAAGATTATTTTCGCATAATAATGACTTAGTTTCTATAATATGACTTATTTCGATAAAATGTGTGTGTTATTTTCTATAATAATGACATGTATCTGTACAATGAGAAACTTCGCGAAAGAAGGACTTAGTCTCGTAATATTGACTTATTTTCTAATAATAATGACTTATCTGACTCATAATAATGATTATTTTCTCATAATAATGACTTAGTATCTCATAATAATGACTTAGTTTCTCATAATTAGGGATGCACCGATATGAACATTTTGGCCGATACCGCTAACCGATTATTCTTTATTTTTGAAAACCGATAACCGATATGTTGGCCGATAAACCTATATCCAAATTTTTATATACTTTTTTAGAGCCTGATTACAAAAAAGGTCTCACCATTAAAAGCCACATCCCAAACACTTCAATATAAGCAGCCTAGTTTGAACGGTGTACTTTTTAAAAATATTTTTACTCTCCCATTACCGAATTTAGTCATAAAAAAGTCTTACAACTAAATAAAATAATGCATAAATAATGCAAAAAAGTCACTGGACATCATTACACGTGTAAAAAATCAAAATGAATGCGCCACAGATCAACAAAACAGAATAGCCTCTGCACGGACAAATAAATGATTTTAATTACTAAACCATACTGCTGATGAAAATAATAGAAAAATACAAGTGGTTGTCATTATTAATAATGTATCAATGATTTTGAAAAAAAAACAAATTAATACCACTGTTTTAAATAACAGCCGTTTGAGCTGCGCGTGCTGAAACTGAAGAGCTGAATGAATACGGTAAACTTAAGCGTTTTGCTGGCAGCTTATTTAACACAAGGAAATGCATCCTGAGATTAATAATACAACATAAACATAATATTACAAAATTATGCATTTATTGCGTGCTATAGTCAGAATGTGAGATCCTGTTGTGGATGCGCTCTTCCAATAACAACGCGCTGAAACACGGCAACTAAACCAAGAATTCACAACGTTTTATTATAATAATGTTCTCATTAGACTGTTATATACACAACATTCCCAATCACAGTTATTAATGTTGTGCACTGCTGTTTGAGCTGCGTGTGCTGAGCTAAAGACGATCACCGGTAAACTGAAGCGCTATTTTAACTTAACCAAACGCATTCTTTATGAGATAAATCAGATATACATCAACTAAACACAATATTACAACGTACAATTGCACAAAAGGTTGCAAACGAACAGCGCGCATCTGAAGTTTCTCTGAAGGAAATAATGCATTATTTGTCGGCTTTAAGATATCGGCCAAATTTTTTTATCAGGCCGATACCGATAACAGAAACAATTAGCATTTATCGGCCGATACCGATATGGTGGACGATATATCGTGCAATCTCATAATAATTACTTAGTTTCTCATAAAAATGAGAAACTTTCTCATAATAATGATTAGTTTCTCATAATGACGTGTTCTCATATAAGATCGTTTATACTAATATGACTTAGTTTTTCGTGATAATCCTGAGTTTATCAGAATGAAGGATTCGTTTCTCATAATAAGATTTAGTTTACATATAATGACTATTTGCTCATAAGAATGAATAGTTGCTCAGTTTCTCGTAATAATGATTATTTTTCATACTATGAGAAACTTTATCATAATAATGTTTTAGTTTCTCGAAATAATTACTTATTTTCTTTTAATAATGACTTAGTTTCTCGTAATAAAGACTTAGTTTCTCATAATAAACAATTCTTGGGGAAATTATTTTCTCATAATATTGACTTAGTTTCTCATTATTATGACTTAGTTTATCATAATAATGACTTCTTTTCTCATAACAATGACTTCTTTTCTCGTAATAATGACATAGTTTCTCATAATAACGACTTAGTTTCTCATAATATTGGGGACGGGGAAAAGAAACTTTCTCGTAATAATGACTTACTTTCTCGTAATAATGACTTATTTTCTCGTAATAATGATAAACTTTCTCGTAATTACTTATTTTCTCGTAATAATGACATTTTCTCATCATAATGACTTATTTTCTCATAATAATGACTTATTTCTCATAATAATGACTTATTTCTCATAATAATGACTTATTTTCTCATAATAATGGCTTAGTTTCTCATAATAATGACTTAGTTTCACATAATGACTAGTTATCTAGTAATAATGAGAAACTTCTCGAAATAATGATTAGTTTCTCTAATAACGAGTAGTTTTTCCTAATAATGACTTAGTTTCTCAGAATAAGACTGGGTCTCGATAAGGACTTTTGGGTTCTTCGTACTACTGATTCTTTCTCTCATCCGACTTGTTTTTCATATAATGACTTATTTTCTCATAATCATGACTTAGTTTCTCATAATAATGACAAACTTTCTCGAAATAAAGACTTATTTTCTCATAATAATGACTTCGTTTCTCGTAATAATGACTTCGTTTCTCGTAATAATGACTTACTTTCTCATAATAAGGACTTAGTTTATCGTAATAATGACTTACTTTCTCATAATAATGACTTATTTTCATAATAATGACTTAGTTTCTCATAAAAATGACTTATTTTCTCATAATAATGAAAAACTTTCTCATAATAATGACTTAGTATCTCGTAACAATGAGAAACTTTCTCGAAAATAATGACTTAGTTTCTCGTAATAATGACTTAGTTTCTCATAATAATGACTTATTTTCTCATAATAATGACTTAGTTTCTCATAATAATGACTTAGTTTCTCATAAGAATAATTATTATTTTTCATAATAGACTTATTCTCCTAATAATTAGGAGCACGATAGGAAAATGTGGCCGATACGATAAACGCTTATTCTTTTATTTTGAAAGCCGATAACCGATATGTTGGCCGATAAATTTATATCCAAATTGTTATATACTTTTTGGGAGCCTGATTACAAAAAAGGTCTCATTATTAAAAGTCACATCCCAAACACTTCAACATAAGCAGCCGAGTTTGAACGGTGTACGTTTTAAAAAAAATAATTTCTCTCCCATTACCAAATTTAGTCAAAAAAAAGTCTTACAAATAAATAAAATAAAGCATAAATAATGCAAACAAGTCACTGAACATCATTACACGTGTAAAGAATCAAAATAAATGCGACATAGATCAATAAAACGTATTAGCCTCTGCTCGGACAATAATTAAATGATTTTAATTAATAAACCATATTGTTGATGAAAATAATAATAGAAAAATACAAGTGGTTGTTGTTGTTAATAATGTATCAATGATTTTGAAAAAGTAACAATTTAATACCACTGTTTTAAATAGCAGCTGTTTGAGCTGCGCGTGCTGAAGCTGAAGATCTGAATGAGCATGGTAAACTGAAGCGTTTTGCTGGGAGCTTATTTAATTCAAGGAAATGCATCTTGAGATTAATATTAATACAATATAAACATAGTATTACAACTTATATATGTACAAAATGGCGCAGTTATTGCGTGCTATAGTCAGATTGTGTGATCCTGTTGTGGATGCGCTCCTCCCATATCAACGCGCTGAAACACAGCAACCCAAAGAATGCACGATGTTTTATTATAATAATGTTCTCATTAAAATGTTATATACACAACATTCCCAATAATAGTTATTAATGTTGTGCACTGCTGATTGAGCTGCGTGCACTGAGCTAAAGACGATCACCGGTAAACTAAAGCGCTCTTTTAACTTAACCAAACGCACTCTATATGAGATAAATCAGATATACAACAAATAAACACAATATTACAACGTACAAATGCACAAAAGGCTGCAAACGAACAGCGCGCATCAGAA
>JADLZN010009389.1:0-12101 GCA_018155175.1 Sinocyclocheilus anophthalmus | reverse complement strand
AAGCCCGGGCCTACGCCAAAAAGTAGGGGCGCAAGTGGCTTCCACAAGACACTGGAAGGGGAGGTAGCTGTGGCCTTTTGGTAGAATCCCAATTTCGCCACAGTCCTGTACCAACACTGAAGCGGACGGGTCACCGGCTCGGCTCCTCAGTGAAAAACTGAATATGCGCTGCATCTGCTGCCGACTTATACTCACGCTGTGATCAGCAGAAGCTGGATGCAATAATCGCATGCCAAAATGCATTGGCTCGTTTAGTTTACACTCAAAATGGATTAGTCTCTCTAAGCGAGATCCCAATTCAACGGTCACCGACGTGACGTCTCCGTTCCCTCCTTCAGGGAACGAGGGTTACATACGTAACAGAGACGTTTTGCAGCTAAGAACATTAAGGAGAACGCCCCAATCCACACATGCTGAAAACCTTTTTTTGTGTTAAAGTTGGTTTATGCAAATTTAAGACTAAAGCTTGCCTACATGAAAGGTGTCTCTAACTTGTGAAATGAAATGTTTTTTGCAATGCAGAAAGACAGATTTAAATATGTTAGGAGTTTTATGCTCATGAACTTATGTTAGAGTTTCTTAGTACAACCAGCTTAATTTAGTGCTTCTGTGAACAGTATCGCTATGTTAGCGCAACTAAGCACATGAAGAGAATGCAAACCCACATATGCAGAAAACTTTCTGTTTCTGTTAGAGAAAGTTGGTTTATGCAATGTTAAGGCTAAACTTGCCCAAATGAAAGATATTTCTCGCATGTGAAAGTATATGTTATTTGCAATACAGAAAGTCCGATTTGAATGTGCTAGCAGTTTTAGGATATTAGGTTAGTTAGGGCTTCTTAGTACAAGAGCTTAGTTTAATGTCAGGAATGTGAACGTATCGCCTATGTTAGTGAAACATAGCACAGGAAGAGAATGCCAAACCCACATATGATGGAAAACATTCTGTCTCTAAAGAGAAAGTTGGGTTTAGGCAATGTTAAGACTAAAATGTTGCCCCACATTGAAGATGTTTCTAGGCAAATGAATTTGTGAAAGTCATTTTGCAATGCTGAAGACCAAGATTTTAAAATGTTAGGCGTTTTTTGTTCATGATGTTATGTTTGAGCTTCTTAGTACAACCAGCTTAATTTAGTGCTTCTGTGAACAGTAACACTACGTTAGTGCAACTAAGCACATGAAGAGAATGCAAACCCACATATGCTGAAACCCTTTTTTTTCTGTTAGAGAAAGTTGGTTTATGCAATGTTAAGACTAAAGCTTGCCCACATGAAAGCTGTTTCTAACAAGTGAAATGAAATGTCATTTGCAATGCAGAAAGACAGATTTTAATTTGTTATGAGTTTTATGCTCATGAAGTTATGGTTGAGCTTCTTAGTACAACAAGCTTAATTTAATGCTGCTGTGAACAGTATCGCTATGTTAGTTCAACTAAGCACATGAAGAGAATGCAAACCCACATATGCTGAAAACCTTTTTTTTCTGTTAGAGAAAGTTGGTTTATGCAATGTTAAGACTAAAGCTTGCCCACATGAAAGATGTTTCTATCAACTGAATTGAAATGCATTGTCCAATACAGAAAGACAGATTTGAATGTTTTAGGAGTTTTATGCTCATGAAGTTATGTTTGAGCTTCTTAGTACAACAAGCTTAATTTAGTGCTTCTGTGAACAGTAACATTATGTTAGTGCAACTAAGCAAATTAAATGAATGCAAGCCCACATATGCTGAAAACTTTCTTTCTCTGTTAGAGAATGTTGGTTTATTCAATGTTAAGACTAAAGCGTGCCCACATGAAAGATGTTTCTATCAAGTGAAATGAAATGTATTTTCCAATACAGAAAGACAGATTTTAATATGTTAGGAGATTTATGGTCATGAAGGTATGTCTGAGCTTCTTATTACAACAAGCTTATTTTAGGGCTTCTGTGAACAGTAAAACAAATGTTAGTGCAGCTAAGCACATGAAGAGAATGCAAACCGACACATGCTGAAAACCTTCATTCTCTGTTGGTTTATACAATGTTAAGACTAAAGCTTGCCTACATGAAAGCGTGGTTTCTAACAACTGAAATGAAATGTCATTTGCAATGCAGATATTAATGTGTTAGGAGTTTTATGCTTATGAAGTTATGTTTGAGCTTCTTAGTTCAAAAAGCTTAGTTTAATGCTTCTGTGAACAGTAACACTATGTTAGCGCAACTAAGCAAATGAAGAGAATGCAAACCCACATATGCTGAAAACCATCTTTCTCTGTTACAGAAAGGTAGTTAATGCAATGTTAAGACTACAAACTGCTAAAGAAGCTATTCTAAACAAGTGAAAATGAAAATGTGCTTTGCAATGGCAAAAAAGACAGATTTGAATGTGTTAGGAGTTTTATGCTCATGAAATTATGTTTGAGCTTCTTAGTTCAACAAGCTTAATTTAGTGCTTCTGTGAAACAGTACGCAGGTTAGTGCAACGAAGCACATCGCACCCCCACCCCCCGAGAATGCTAAACCCACCACTATCCCGCCTGACCCAAAATTTTTTCTGTTAGAGAAAGTAGGTTTATGCAATGTTAAGACTAAAGCTTGCCCACATGAAAGCTGTTTCTAACAACTGAAATGAAATGTAATTTGCAATGCAATTTAATGAGTTAGGAGTTTTATGCTCATGAAATTATGTTTGAGCTTCTTAGTTCGAGCTTCTTAGTTCAACAAGCTTAGTTTCATGCTTCTTTGAACAGTAATACTATGTTAGTGTAACTAAGCACATGAAGCGAATGCAAACCCACATATGTTGAAAACATTTTGTCTCTGTTAGAGAAAGTTGGTTTATGCAATGTTAAGACAAGCTTGCCCACATGAAAAATGTTTCTAACAATTAAAATAAAATGTCATTTGCAATGCAGAATGACAGATTTTAATGTGTTAGGAGTTTCATGCTCATGAAGTTATGTTTGTACTAAGCTCAAACATAACTTCATGCTCATGAAGTTATGTTTGAGCTTAGTACAACCAGCTTAATTTAGTGCTTCTGTGAACAGTATCGCTATGTTAGTGCAACTAAGAACAGGAAGAGAATGCAAACCCACATATGCTGAAAACCTTCTCTCTCTGTTAGAGAAAGTTGGTTTATGCAATGTTAAGACTAAAGCGTGGCCACATGAAAGATGTTTCTATCAAGTGAAATTAAAAGTATTTTCCAACACAGAAAGACATATTTTAATGTGTTAGGAGTTTTATGCTCATAAAGTTATATTTGAGCATAGTACAACCAGCTTAATTTAGTGCTTCTGTGAACAGTAACACTATGTTAGTGCAACATAGCCACTGAAGAGAATGCAAGCCAACATATGCTGAATAACTTATTTCTCTTTTAGAGAAAGTTGGTTTATGCAATTTTAAGACTAAAGCTTGACCACATGAAAGCTGTTTCTAACAACTGAAATGAAATGTCATTTGCAATGCAGAAAGAAAGATTTTAATGTGTTAGGAGTTTTATGCTCATGAAGTTATGTTTGAGCTTCTTAGTACAACAAGCTTAATTTAGTGCTTCTGTGAACAGTATCGCTATGTTAGTGCAACTAAGCACATGAAGAGAATGCAAACCGACATATGCTGAAAACCTTTTTTTTCTATTAGAGAAAGTTGATTTATGCAATGTTAAGACTAAAGCGTGCCCACATGAAAGCTGTTTCTAACAACTGAAATGAAATGTAATTTGCAATGCAGAAAGACAGATTTTAATGTGTTAGGAGTTTCATGCTCATGAACTTATGTTTGAGCTTCTTAGTACAACAAGCTTAATTTAGTGCTTCTGTGAACAGTAACACTATGTTAGCGCAACTAAGCACATGAAGAGAATGCAAACCCACATATGCTGAAAACCTTCTTTCTCTGTTAGAGAAAATTGGTTTATGCAATGTTAAGACTAAAGCTTGCCCACATGAAAGATGTTTCTAACAGGTTAAATGAAATTTTATTTGCAATGCAGAAAGAAAGATTTTAAAATGTTAGGCGTTTTTTGTTCATGATGTTATGTTTGAGCTTCTTAGTACAACCAGATTAATTTAGTGCTTCTGTGAACAGTATCGCTGTGTTAGTGCAATTAAGCACATGAAGAGAATGCAAACCCATATATGCTGAAAACCTTTTTTTTCTGTTAGAGAAAGTTGGTTTATGCAATGTTAAGACTAAAGCTTGCCCACATGAAAGATGTCTCTAACAACTGAATGAAATGTCAATTTGCAATGCACTTTAATGAGTTAGGAGTTTTATGCTCATGAAATTATGTTTCAGCTTCTTAGTTCAACAAGCTTAGTTTCATGCTTTCTTTGCACAGTAACACTATGTTAGTGTAACTAAGCACATGAAGAGAATGCAAACCCACCTATGTTGAAAACATTTTGTCTCTGTTAGAGAAAGTTGGTTTATGCAATGTTAAGACTAAAGCGTGCCCACATGAAAGATGTTTCTAACAACTGAAATGAAATGTATTTTCCAATACAGAAAGACACATTTTTATATGTTAGGAGATTTATGGTCATGAAGTTATGTTTGAGCTTCTTATTACAACAAGCTTAATTTAGGGCTTCTGTGAACAGTAAAACAAATGTTAGTGCAGCTAAGCACATGAAGAGAATGCAAACCCATATATGCTGAAAACCTTTTTTTTCTGTTAGAGAAAGTTGGTTTATGCAATGTTAAGACTAAAGCTTGCCCACATGAAAGATGTTTCAATCAAGTGAATTGAAATGCATTTTCCAATACAGAAAGACAGATTTGAATGTTTTAGGAGTTTTATGCTCATAAATTTATGTTTGAGCTTCTTAGTACAACAAGCTTAATTTAGTGCTGCTGTGAACAGTATCGCTATGTTAGTGCAACTAAGCACATGAAGAGAATGCAAACCCACATATGCTGAAAACCTTTTTTTTCTGTTAGAGAAAGTTGGTTTATGCAATGTTAAGACTAGAGTTTGCCCACATGAAAGATGTTTCTAACAACTAAAATGAAATGTTATTCCCATAAAACACGAACGACACTTTACTATGTTAGGAGATTTTATGGTCATGAGGGTAATGTCCTGAAGCTTCTTATTACAACAAGCTTATTTAGGCTTTCTGTGAACAGTAAAACAAATGTTAGTGCAGCTAAGCACATGAAGAGAATGCAAACCCATATATGCTGAAAACCTTTTCTTTCTGTTAGAGAAAGTTGGTTTATGCAATTTTAAGACTAAAGCTTGCCCACATGAAAGCTGTTTCTAACAACTGAATGAATGTTTTGCAATGTCAAAGACAGATTTAAAATGTTGTAGGATTTATGCTCTGAAGTATGTTTGATCTTCTTAGGTACAACAAGCTAATTAGTGCTTCTGTGAACAGTAACACTATGTTAGTGCAACTAAGCACATGAAGAGAATGCAAACCCACATATGCTGAAAACCTTTTTTTCTGTTAGAGAAAGTTGGTTTATGCAATGTTAAGACTAAAGCTTGCCAAATATGAATGATGTTTCTGACATTTTAAATGAAATGTTATTTGTAATGCAGATAGTGAGATTTTAATGTGTTTGGAGTTTTATGCTCATGAAGTTATGTTTGAGCTTCTAAGTACAACAAGCTTAGTTTAGTGCTTCTGTGAACAGTAACACTATGTTAGTGCAAATAAGCAAATGAAGAGAATGCATGTCCACATATGCTGAAAACCTTTTTTTTCTGTTAGAGAAAGTAGGTTTATGCAATGGTAAGACTAAAGCGTGCCCATGTGAAAGATGTTTCTAACAACTGAAATGAAATGTCATTTGCAATGCAATTTAATGAGTTAGGAGTTTTGTGCTCATGAAATTATGTTTGAGCTTCTTAGTACAACCAGCTTAATTTAGTGCTTCTGTGAACAGTAATACTGTGTTAGTGCAACTAAGCAAATGAAGAGAAAGCAAGCCCAAATGTTTGAAACTTTTTTTTTCGTTAAGAAAAGTTGGTTTAGCATGTTTAAGACTAAAGGCTTGCCTACATGAAAGCTGTTTCTAACAACTGAAATGAAATGTAATTTGCAAGACAATTTAATGAGTTAGGAGTTTTATGCTCATGAAATTATGTTTGAGCTTCTTAGTTCAACAAGCTTAGTTTCATGCTTCTTTGCACAGTAACACTATGTTAGTGTAACTATGCACATGAAGAGAATGCAAACCCACATATGTTGAAAACATTTTTTTTCTGTTAGAGAAAGTTTGTTTATGCAATGTTAAGAACAGAGCTGCCCACATGAAAGATGTTTCTTACATATGAAATGTAATGTTATTTGCAATGCAGAAAGACAAATTTTTATTGTGTTAGGAGTTTTATGCTCATGAAATTATGTTTGAGCTTCTTAGCACAACCAGCTTAATTTAGTGCTTCTGTGAACAGTAATACTATGTTAGTGCAACTAAGCACATGAAGAGAATGCAAACCCACATATGCTGAAAACATTTTTTTTCTGTTAGAGAAAGTTGGTTTATGCAATGTTAAGACTAAAGCTTGCCCACATGAAAGATGTTTCTAACAACTGAAATGAAATGTCATTTGCAATGCAGAAAGACAAATTTGAATGTTGTAGCAGTTTTATACTCAAGAAAATATGTTAGAGCTCCTATGCACAAGAAGCCTAGTTTGTTTCTAATGTGAACAGTAACACTATGTTAGTGCAAACTAAGCACATGAAGAGAATGCAAACCAACATATGCTAAAACCCTTTTTTTTCTGTTAGAGAAAGTTGGTTTATGCAATGTTAAGACTAAAGCTTGCCCACAGGAAAGCTGTTTCTAACAACTGAAATGAAATGTCATTTGCAATGCAGAAAGACAGATTTGAAAGTGTTAGGAGTTTCATGCTCATGAAGTTATGTTTGAGCTTCTTAGTACAACCAGCTTAATTTAGTGCTTCTGTGAACAGTATCGCTGTGTTAGTGCAGCTAAGCACATGAAGAGAATGCAAACCCATATATGCTGAAAACCTTTTTTTTCTGTTAGAGAAAGTTGGTTTATGCAATGTTAAGACTAAAGCTTGCCCACATGAAAAGTTTCAACAACGAATAAACATTTGCAATGCAATTTAATGAGTTAGGAGTTTTATGCTCATGAAATTATGTTTCAGCTTCTTAGTTCAACAAGCTTAGTTTCATGCTTTCTTGCACAGTAACACTATGTTAGTGTAACTAAGCACATGAAGAGAATGCAAACCCACCGATGTTTTAAACTTTTGTCTCGTTAGAGAAAGTTGTGTTTATGCAAGGTTAAGTACTAAAGCTTGCCCACATGAAAGTGTTTCTAACACTGAAATGAAATGTTTCCAATACAGAAAGACCCATTTTTATATGTTAGGCAGATTTAGGTCCTGAAGTTATGTTTGAGCTTCTTAGTACAACCAGCTTAATTTAGTGGCTTCTGTGAACAGTAAAACAAATGTTAGTGCAGCTAAGCACATGAAGAGAATGCAAACCCATATATGCTGAAAACCTTTCTTTCTGTTACAGAAATTGTTTATGCAATGTTAAGACTAACCTTGCCCACATGAAAGATGTTTCAATCAAGTGAATTGAAATGCATTTTCCAATACAGAAAGACAGATTTGAATGTTTTAGGAGTTTTGTGCTCATGAAGTTATGTTTGAGCTTCTTAGTACAACAAGCTTAATTTAGTGCTTCTGTGAACAGTATCGCTATGTTAGTGCAACTAAGCACATGAAGAGAATGCAAACCCACATATGCTGAAAACCTTTTCTTTCTGTTAGAGAAAGTTGGTTTATGCAATGTTAAGACTAAAGCGTGCCCACATGAAAGATGTTTCTATCAAGTGAAATGAAATGTATTTTCCAATACAGAAAGACAGATTTTAATATGTTAGGAGTTTTATGGAGTCATGAAGGCATGTCTGAGCTTCTTATTACAACAAGCTTATTTTAGGGTTTCTGTGAACGGTAAAACAAATGTTAGTGCAGCTAAGCACATGAAGAGAATGCAAACCCACATATGCTGAAAACCTTTTTTTTCTGTTAGAGAAAGTTGGTTTATGCAATGTTAAGACTAAAGCTTGCCCACATGAAAGATGTTTCTATCAATTGAAATGAAATGTCATTTGCAATGCAGAAAGACAGATTTTAATGTGTTAGGAGTTTTATGCTCATGAAGTTATGTTTGAGCTTCTTAGTACAACAAGCTTAATTTAGTGCTGCTGTGAACAGTATCGCTATGTTCACATGAAGAGAATGCAAACCCATATATGCTGAAAACCTTTTCTTTCTGTTAGAGAAAGTTGGTTTATGCAATGTTAAGACTAAAGCTTGCCCACATGAAAGCTGTTTCTAACAACTGAAATGAAATGTCATTTGCAATGCAGAAAGACAGATTTAAATGTGTTAGGAGTTTTATGCTCATGAAGTTATGTTTGAGCTTCTTAGTACAACAAGCTTAATTTAGTGCTGCTGTGAACAGTATCGCTATGTTAGTGCAACTAAGCACATGAAGAGAATGCAAACCCACATATGCTGAAAACCTTTTTTTTCTATTAGAGAAAGTTGATTTATGCAATGTTAGGACTAAAGCGTGCCCACATGAAAGCTGTTTCTAACAACTGAAATGAAATGTAATTTGCAATGCAGAAAGACAGATTTAAATGTGTTTGGAGTTTTATGCTCATGAAGTTATTTTTGAGCTTGTAAGTACAACAAGCTTAATTTAATGCTGCTGTGAACAGTATCGCTATGTTAGTGCAATTAAGCACATGAAGAGAATGCAAACCCACATATGCTGAAAACCTTTTTTTTCTGTTAGAGAAATTAGGTTTATGCAATGGTAAGACTAAAGCTTGCCCACATGAAAGATGTTTCAAACAACTGAAATGAAATGTCATTTGCAATGCAATTTAATGAGTTAGGAGTTTTATGCTCATGAAATTATGTTGCGCTTCTTAGTTCAACAAGCTTAGTTTAGAGCTTCTTTGAACAGTAACACTATGTTAGTGCAACTAAGCACATGAAGAGAATGCAAACCCACATATGTTGAAAACATTTTTTTTCTGTTAGAGAAAGTTGGTTTATGCAATGTTAAGACTAAAGCTTGCCTACATGAAAGATGTTTCTAACAACTGAAATGAAATGTAATTTGCAATACAGAAAGACAGATTTAAATGTGTTAGGAGTTTTATGCTCATGAAGTTATGTTTGAGCTTCTTAGTACAACAAGCTTAATTTAGGGCTTCTGTGAACAGTAAAACAAATGTTAGTGCAGCTAAGCACATGAAGAGAATGCAAACCCATATATGCTGAAAACCTTTTTTTTCTGTTAGAGAAAGTTGGTTTATGCAATGTTAAGACTAAAGCTTGCCCACATGAAAGATGTTTCAATCAAGTGAAATGAAATGCAATTTCCAATACAGAAAGACAGATTTGAATGTTTTAGGAGTTTTATGCTCATAAATTTATGTTTGAGCTTAGTACAACAAGCTTAATTTAGTGCTGCTGTGAACAGTATCGCTATGTTAGTGCAACTAAGCACATGAAGAGAATGCAAACCCACATATGCTGAATTACTTATTTCTCTTTTAGAGAAAGTTGGTTTATGCAAATGTTAAGACTACCAAGCGTGCCCACATGAAAGATGTTTCTAACAACTTAAATGAAATGTTATTTGCAATGCAGAAAGACAAATTTTTATTGTGTTAGGAGTTTTATGCTCATGAAATTATGTTTGAGCTTCTTAGTACAACAAGCTTAGTTTAGTGCTTCTGTGAACAGTAAAACAAATGTTCTCTCTTCGTCTGCATTATGGCTTAAGCACATGAAGAGAATGCAAACCCATATATGCTGAAAACCTTTTTTTTCTGTTAGAGAAAGTTGGTTTATGCAATGTTAAGACTAAAGCTTGCCCACATGAAAGATGTTTCTAACAAGTGAAATGAAATGTTATTTCCAATGCAGAAAGTCAGATTTGAATGTTTTAGGAGTTTTATGCTCATAAATTTATGTTTGAGCTTAGTACAACAAGCTTAATTTAGTGCTTCTGTGAACAGTATCGCTATGTTAGTGCAACTAAGCAAATGAAGAGATTGCTAGCCTACATTTGCTGAAAACTTTCTTTGTTATAGAATGTTGTTTTATGCAATGTTAAGACTAAAGCGTGCCCACATGAAAGATGTTTCTATCAAGTGAAATGAAATGTATTTTCCAATACAGAAAGACACATTTTAATATGTTAGGAGATTTATGGTCATGAAGTTATGTTTGAGCTTCTTATTACAACAAGCTTATTTTAGGGCTTCTGTGAACAGTAAAACAAATGTTAGTGCAGCTAAGCACATGAAGAGAATGCAAACCCATATATGCTGAAAACCTTTTTTTTCTGTTAGAGAAAGTTGGTTTATGCAATGTTAAGACTAAAGCTTGCCCACATGAAAGCTGTTTCTAACAACTGAAATGAAATGTAATTTGCAATGCAGAAAAGACCGTTTTTAATGTTTTAGAAGTTCTATGCACATAAAATTATGTTAGAGCTTCAATGTACAACAAGCCTTACTTTAGTGGCTGCGGTGAACAGTATCGCATGTTTTGTGCAACTAAGCACATGAAGAGAATGCAAACCCACATATGCTGAAAACCTTTTTTTTCTGTTAGAGAAAGTTGCCTTATGCAATGTTAAGACTAAAGCTTGCCCACATGAAAGCTGTTTCTAACAACTGAAATGAAATGTCATTTGCAATTCAGAAAGACAGATTTAAATGTGTTAGGAGTTTTATGCTCATGAAGTTATGTTTGAGCTTCTTAGTACAACAAGCTTAATTTAGTGCTGCTGTGAACAGTATCGCTATGTTCACATGAAGAGAATGCAAACCCACATATGCTGAAAACCTTTTTTTTCTGTTAGAGAAATTAGGTTTATGCAATGGTAAGACTAAAGCGTGCCCATGTGAAAGATGTTTCTAACAACTGAAATGAAATGTAATTTGCAATGCAATTTAATGAGTTAGGAGTTTTATGCTCATGAAATTATGTTTGAGCTTCTTAGTTCAACAAGCTTAGTTTCATGCTTCTTTGCACAGTCCCTATTGGAACTAAGCAAATGAAGAGAATGCAAGCCCAAATGTGCTAAAAAGGTATTTTCTCGGTGAGAGAAAGGTGGTTTATGCAATGTTAAGACTAAGCCTTGCTACATGAAATCTGTTTCTAACAACGAATGAAAATGTAATTTGCAATGCCTTTAATGATTAGGAAGTTTTATGCTCATGAAAGTATATTTGAGCTTCTTAGTTCAACAAGCTTAGTTTCATGCTTCTTTGCACAGTAACACTATGTTAGTGTAACTAAGCACAATATGAAGCGAAGCAAACCCACCATAGGTGTGAAACATGTTTCTCTTTTAGAGAAAGTTGGTTTATGCAATGTTAAGACAGCCTTGCCCTCATGAAAGATGTTTCTAACAAGTGAAATTAAATGTCATTTACAATGCAGAAAGACAAATTTGAATGTGCTAGCAGTTTTATGCTCATTAAGTTATGTTTGAGCTTCTTAGTACAACAAGCTTAATTTAGTGCTTCTGTGAACAGTAACACTATGTTAGTGCAACTAAGCACATGAAGAGAATGCAAACCCACATATGCTGAAAACATTTTTTTTCTGTTAGAGAAAGTTGGTTTATGCAATGTTAAGACTAAAGCTTGCCCACATGAAAAGGTGTCTCTAACTTGTGAAATGAAAAGTTATTTGCAATACAGAAAGACAGATTTAAATGTGTTAGAAGTTTTATGCTCATGAAGTCATGTTAGAGCTTCTAAACACAGGAATCTAAGTTTAGAGCTTCTGTGAACAGTAACAATATGTTAGTGCAACTAAGCAAATGAACAGAATGAAAACCCCCATATGCTGAAAACCTTTTTTTTCTATTAGAGAAAGTTGATTTATGCAATGTTAAGACTAAAGCGTGCCCACATGAAAGTTGTTTCTATAAATTGAAATTAAATGTAATTTGCAAAGCAGAAAGAACAATTTTTAAAATGTTAGGCGTTTTTTGTTCATGATGTTATGTTTGAGCTTCTTAGTACAACAAGCTTAATTTAATGCTGCTGTGAACAGTATCGCTAT
>JADLZN010009388.1:215000-413170 GCA_018155175.1 Sinocyclocheilus anophthalmus | reverse complement strand
ATACAATGTCAAAAGAACAGAATTTATTTGAAAAGGAAATCTTTTGTAGATATAAATTACTGGTTACTCAGGTTTTCCTGCAGACAGGAACAAGTTTACATTTAAGCTTAAGACCTTAAGACCACCTTATGAAATTTAAGACCTAAACCTGTAATGGATATACACATTTTATTACATACATACAGTATGTGTAATATTTAATGTGTATAAATGAAAAAGAAAACAAAATATAATTGCTGTAATAAATTATATTTATTACTACGATTTACAGTGAACTTTTCATGTCAGCAGACGATATTCCATACAAAATATCCCTGCAATATAA
Organism: Sinocyclocheilus anophthalmus; assembly: GCA_018155175.1. NCBI lineage: Eukaryota > Metazoa > Chordata > Actinopteri > Cypriniformes > Cyprinidae > Sinocyclocheilus > Sinocyclocheilus anophthalmus. The sequence continues at coordinate 412,845 of JADLZN010009388.1, read as the reverse complement.
CTGCATCACTGAGATTTTTGGTTGAGTAAACAATTTATTCTGAAGCAATTTTTTCATCAGTGTTCTATCAGCTTTTACTTACTTAAATCTGCATATTTACCTTTACAAAGGCCTATTTTTTTAACCTTTTTAGATGTATGCATCATCTTACATGTCAAATTATTATAATTTATCAATAAATTCAATATACACCATAGGGCTGCTACCAGTCAGATTAAATAATTTACACTGCAAATAACAATAACTATAAATTAAATTTCTTGTTATTACACTAAGTGTAATAAATAATGTTATGATATTAATGTTTTAAATGCATTTATGAATATACAAATAAGAATTGTTGAGGGGAAAATGCATACTTTTCAACATACTTTTCAACTAAACTACCATGAAGAGGTGGTACGACTGAATGAGTGCGTATTGATCATTCATTCAACTGATTAAGTGGGTTATCACTCTGGTATCTTAAGGACTTTCTTGGACAGCTGACTCCTAAAGTTTTTGATATTCCTCATATTCTGTGTGGTGGTCAGATAGAAACTAATCTTTTCCAATAAGTTTTTTTTATAATCCTTTTATGATTTTTTTGTACCTTTATAAGCCATTTTTTATAGTGTGCATTAATCTTTTGAGGTCAACTGTTTACATGTATCATGAATTAGAATTACTACATTTGGGCTGTTACCAAGCAACTGACATCAGTATCAAACAATTCATCTTTGCAAGTCCGCATAAACTGCACATGAATGGCATTTGGGGTACACATCTGGTTAATGCAGAACCGAATCTTTAACCTGGCAGTTACAAAGGGAAAAAACTGGGTTTTCAGTATATGAAACAGAAAACATTGAAACGTATTTGAAATTATAAATAAAAATGAAAAGATACTTTAATTGTGAAATTAAAACTGCCAGTAGGTGTCAGCGAGTCACTGTTAACAAGTGAGTCATTGCGATTGAATTGAATCATTTAAATGGTTGATTCATTCGGGAACGAAACACTGTCATGTTGCTCAAAGACACAAAACAGCACTGTGGCTTTGTTTGGAATTATTTTTTGTTGGCGAAATAGAGCAAAAACTGTCAATATTGTGTCTAAAACGTAAGTCTCTTAATAAAAATTCTAGTTTATTGAACTGTTGTAAAAAATCAATATCACATTTGTATATGGCAATTTTTGGGGGGAAAATGCACTCTTCCTGTAAAATTGATTAACTATATGAAGTGGTATAAATATACACATTTTCTGCCCCATGTCTTAATTTGTGATCATTCTAAATTAATTTTAACAGACTGAATCACGCAGCGAAAGAACGCACTCTAAATGCACACGCACTAGTCTAGACTTCACAATGCATGCACTCTGTAAGTGTTTTGAATGTTTTTTTGCGTCGTGAGAATACTGAGCAAAATAGCTCACTTGTCATGGTGTTATTTAACTATATCATGTTATGAATAAAATAAACATTTTGAATTTTTACCTCAGTGTGTTTCTTCTGAGTTTATGTGTGCGGTCACACTCATTTGTTCTGAAGTCTCGAGACAAACAGAGTGAGCTTCAGCACGACCTTGTATTCTGCTAACTTACTGCAGTTCTCTCTGATGACGCAGTAACTTACAGGGAAGAAAAAATCTTCGGTCTGTCCAATGATTGTAAACAGTCATTAGGTCCGTCAGACTGAAGATATTTTAGCGGTAATGTGACCAAAAATATTTAAGAGCGGGACATCGAGATAAACTAATTCAGAACGTTTTAAAGACTTGTAAGGACCCGCGGACACCCTGTTTACTGTCACTTGTTGTTCGAACCAATTTACTTCCATCTTGCTGAACAGAAGCATAAAATTCTTTTAAAAACATTAAAATATCTTACTGACCCAAAACATTTGAATGGTAGTGAACATGCAATCTATCAATATGAAATGCAGTGTGTGGGACTTACTCCTCTTGCTCTTTCTCTTCAAGGGTCCGTCTCTTCTCCATCAGGTCTCCGTAGAATTGGGACTGATCTCTCTTCTGCTGCTTCAGGTCGATGCCGGCAATGAAGCCTCGGCCGTACAGCTGAACCTGATGCTTTTCTTTATAGCTAAACACATAAACAGAGTCAAACCTGTGTTCTTGTGCTGTTAAGTAATGCTTTAGCTCCTATATCATATATGCCATATAAATATGTTAAATCAAACTGGCTAAACACTTGCAGTAAAAAGAGTGACCTAAGGCAGTCAAGATCAAATGCAATGCAGTAAAATATACAAAATATCTTTCATGTGCAAACAGCAAAGCAGTGCCGTTATTAGTGGCATCTCATGAGATGCTTACATTGGATTGTAGTCGGTTGATGTGTCTTCAGACGCATCCCACTCAAAGACAAACTTCCTGTCATTCAGATGGCGGGTGCGCCGCCGTTTCTTCATCCCGCCAAGATAACGCTCCTGAAGAGAAAATAAATAAGCAATGGTCCACCATTCGTCAAAAAGCACATAACCACCAAATGCACTTCAATGCACAGCAGAAAAAAATAGTTTGAAAGATGATTATTCTGATAGCAGACACTATATTTGCAAATTAATTTCACAGATTTTCCTGCAGACAGATTTGCTTTGCTTATTCCCAAAGGGATATTTAGAAACAGTTTACTTAAACTACTTCAGGTCTTAATGCTTTTTGTACCCGACTCATTCTGCTAATTGCCAAACAATGTGACTCAGCATCTGTTACCGTACACTGTAAAAATTGATTTAAATAAAGATTACTGGACTACATTTTACAAGAAAATACTATTTCAGTCTTTCTACTTCAAAAATCACTTTTAATTCAAAGTGTTACTTGCGGTTTCTTTTTAATTATTTGTTAAATTTACTAGCAGTTTCTGAGTAAAAATGGTTTCAAAATAAATCCTATACCAACTATACCAGTTGTTAAAATTCTGTGCAATCTAAGGCTTTTTACTTATAATTATATAAAAACATACATGTAAAATAAAAATAAATAAAATTGTGTAATCTAGTATTTCTATGTTTTTCCTTATACCGTGTATCTTTGACAATGAAAAAAATGTTTAATACTAATAAATTTTTTTTAATGATTACTCTCAGCCAAGACGATGATATAACGTGGTTAGTCTTTTCTCCAGCTGAGTAAGTGAAGACAGTGTAGAAGTCTTCACCTTTATGGCCTGCAGCTCTTTTCCTTTGTCTTTTTCTTCTCTAATCTTCTGTCGCCCATCATCTTCATCATTCCCATTGTTCTCTCTTTCCATCCGCTCCCTTCTTTCCCGTCGTTCTCTCTCCTGAGGATCCTCTGCAAGTTAGATTATGCAAGATGATGAGAAAAACTGAAAATTGCATGCATCTGCTAAAAGTTGATTGAGTCAACGTTCATGAGCACACTAGCTTCTATGAGCAGCCTAAGTTAACAGACACTTACTACCAACCAAACCAAATGAAAAGCCCAATTTTAAAAGTATAATCATGTTTCTACAGATGCTGCTGTGGTCCTGCATCTCACCTAGCATCTTCCTGCCGATGTCCTGAAATATTCTTCGTTTCTTCCTCTCCTCGTCCACTTGTTTGCGGCGTTCCTCTGTCTGCTGCTCCCTCCGTTTGATGGCCTCAGCTTCTCGCTCCCCTTTAGACAAGAACTTGGGCTACGATAGGAACATATGTTTAGAAAAAAACAACAACTATTGAGTGCACTTGCATGCATAAATATCTTATATATATATATATAAGAGTATATATATATATAATATAGATAGTATTATAACCTTCTCCTAGAGTTCTGCTCTTCTTCTGCTGTCTTCTGCAAGCCTCTTCAAGGAGAGAGAGGCTGCACCTCAATCAGGGCAGGAAACAGTGTCAAAAAGTACACAGTATGCATTCAACTTGACATGCACCTAGATAGAGCACCTTCTCTTCTTCTTTCTCCGCTTTCTCTCTCTCCTCTTCTTCCACATCCTTTCCTCCTCTTTGTTTCAAATCCTTGGATTTGGTGAAGTGCTCTGGGGAAACGCAAACTTATAAGCCTAGGTATTCATTCAGCCATGGCCTTCTCTTTAAATGCAAATGAGCTGCTCCCGCCCCCTTTTCCAGAATAGAGCTGTGCCTTTACAGCTCGTACCTGCTAAAACATCTTTTTTGTTTCTGATTATCATGTTTATCACGCTGAATGATGGGTTTTAAACCATATGAGTTTAAACTTAAGATATAAGGTTTTCTGAGAGCACACATCCGAAGCACACGCACAGAAAGCGGCTGTCACCGCATGTGAGTACTAAACTAAGTTCTCACTCACACCCAGTTTATGTTCAAAACATTCGAGTAAAAACAAACATCGGTTATGTCTGTGAAGGTAAACAGAAATAAAATCGCATGTATATTTTAGATCTGTGTGGCAACAGCAATATACATTAAATAAATCAATAAATCCACTGAGATCTGGTACTCTAAACTGTTCTGTGCTCGTCTGTGCAGCCAAAGGTAGAACAGTTAGTATGTTTTGCTCAAACTTTCGCTATGGTATTAGAGCTAGTACACCTTTGTCGCTTGCGAAAACACAATGACGGCACCGTGGGTGGAAACATGCAGATTAAGGGGCAGTAATTTTATAATGAGATCCCTTTGCAACGTCACTAGGGGAGCTAAATCAGACGCGCTCGTTTTTTCAGACTCTTGCAGAAAAAGGCTTACCAAAACAAAGTTACTGGGTTATTTTTTTTCACGTTTCCTTGGTTGGTAGATGCATTGGGGACCTGATTATAGCACTTAAAAAAATTTAAATCTGGAAAAGTCAGATTTTCATGATATGTCACCTTTAATGGAATATTGCAGTGTTTATTACAAATGTATTTGCACATCATTCATTTTTCTTAAATTCATGTGCCCATTTTTTTCCTCATTCGAGAAGCCATTTCATTCGGATATGTGTCACAATAAGGAAGAAAAAATTATTAAAATATCCCATTATAAATACACAATGCCATGCATTTCAATATAAACAATTCTCAACAATAAGGATTTTTTCCTCCTGGTCCATTCGCTAAGTTCCGATTTTACTTACTGCTGCTATTTTCACCAGCTCCACCACAATACCTTTTACATTTTTCAGCATCATATTTTGTGTGTTAGAGGTTTTGTTATATCATCAATCTCATAATATTATATTTCCTTAGGTGAAAAATTTTTTTTAAACGTTTTTTTCTTCAGAATTTGCAACAACTGCCAGTACATCACAAATCATGTTTAAAAAAAGAAAAGAAAAGAGTATTGATATGATCAATAAACATAAGTCACAAAGCACTGGCACCAGGTCATCCTGTCGTCCATATTGTTCAGCCCTAAAAATATTTTTGAGTCAAGTATGATTCAAACCTTGATTTCTTGGACCGGTCTTTGTCCCGTCTGTCCCTGTCTCTTTCTCTGTCTTTGCGGCCCCTGTCTCTGTCTCTTTCTTTGTCTTTTTGACGACGATCTCTAAATACAGAGAAACAGAGTTCAAGCGTTAGAGTACAAATGCATTAGCACTGATATGAGAAGAACAGTATCCAACCCTACACACCGGTCAGGAGATTTGGATCTGCTGCGGGAGCGCTTGCGTTCACGGGACCGGTGCCGTTTGCGTTCTCTGCCCGGAGATCCTTTCCGATCACGATCCCTGGAGCGAGAGCGACTGCGCTTACGGGCCTCCCGCTCCTTCCCTGCGGCGTCCATCTCCTTCTTATCAGAGTCGCCCTCCTCTGTTGATAGGGAGGGAGAGGGAGGGGAGAGGAATAGGGATTGAGAGAGGGATGTGGATGGGATCGGGAAGGGGGGAGGGAGAGGGAGGGAGAGGGGGGGAGAGAGAGAGGTCTGGAGAGTGGTGGATGTTCACACCAAGGCGTTTGTAAGCATACGATTGGGCTTGTATCATACGCACTTACATTTTATTGGTTCAGATTCTTTTGTTTCCCAAAACTGTGCAACATTTATTTATCAGGATTTAACAGATTATATAAACTTCTTGAAGAGGAAAAGCTATTTGTATTTGGAAAAAAAACTAATCACATTTTAGGTCAACTTGCAAATACTAAAACCACGGCTAAACATATAACGAGAACATTTCCATATCAAGCCTAAATAGTAAGCCGAGGATTATTGACTGCAGGGGAGGGGGGCATTAACTGTCTAGTTTCTTGGTTGACCTCTGGTGACTTGCCATTGGTCCCAGGGACGCGTCCGGGCCATATTTCTAATATTGCCTAAATATGGGCTAGTTTTGGCTCTGTTTGCGTTGCAGACCCGATCGGTTTATGCCACCTAATACCTCTAGAGCACGTTGACGCATAAGGAACCGTCTGCGAGGTATTTAGGTTCCTACACCCGTCGGTCTGGCACACGCAACAAGCCAAAACCTCGATCTTGTTAGGCAATATAGCAATCTGGCCAGGACGCGTGCCTGGGACAATTGCACTATGTCCCCCTAAGTTTAATAGTTTGCGCGCTGAGTTTTAAATATCGTTTTAACTCCCCACGTGTGAAAGCACAGCGATGGCCGCTCTCATCCAATTAAACAAACCTTTAGAAACCAAAATGACTAAACGGGTAAAACCAAGTTATAGAACATAAAAAACCACGGGACGTGATTAAAACAGTTAAATCTGCATTTACTTCCTTTAAAATCAAAATCAGTCGCTTGCGAAGCCTGTGCGTTTTCAACTTGACCGCCTTATGTTTGGGCGTCCAACAAATGACGGACTTCCTTATAGGGAGTCGGAGTATCTTCTTTCTTTAAATTTTTAATTGGCGTTGGCACAAACAAACTGAAGGTGCATTTACGCCACCTACTGTACTGGGCCATGGTATTTTGGATTTGTTTTCCCCTTAATACTAAAAACCTTCATTAAGAACTGCATGTTGTTTTTCACTTGTGTTATCTTTAAACTAATATTTAAATTTGTTTGAGATTATGAAACATTAACGTGTGCAAACATGCAAACGAATCAGGAAGTGGGCAACGACTTTTTTCACACCTACTGTGTAATATATAATATATAAAACATTACAATTCACTTTTCTGTAATCATATAACCAACCACACAGTTTTTGAACGTAAGAATTTGTCATGTTTTAAAGAATCTCTTCTGCTCAAACCAGCCTGCCTTTATTTTACCAAAAATACAGGAAAAACATTAATGTTGTGAAATATTTTTACTATTTTAAAATAACTGCTTTCTATTTCAATATATGTTAAAATGTATTCAATTTCTGTGATGCGCAGCTGTATTTTCAGCATCATTACCCCATCTTCATGTCACCATTCTAGGAATGTAATATTCTGAGTTTTGCTGCTCAAGACTAGTTTAATTATTATTATTATTAATTTTTTTGAGCAGCAAATCAGTATATCAGAAAGATTTCTGAAGGATAGTTGTGACTGGAGTAATGATGCAAAACATTTAGCTTTGAAATCCCTATAAATTACATTTTAAAAATATATTCAAATAGAAACAGTTAAAATTGTAATGATATTTCACAATATCACTGTTTTTACTGTACTTTTGATCAAATAACTTCTTTAAAAAACATTAAAAATATTACTGTTTAAAAACTTTTGACTGGTAGTGTAGCCTATAGTCAACTTAAATTTTTCTCTCATTTCTAGCTTTTAATTGTCTTAGAAATCAGATAACTGCTGGACAATGATTTGCTTATATACTACAAACACGTTTTTTTATCACATAATAAGGCAGAATATTTTCTATACTGTAATAAATGCTATGTCAGTTTAGCACTGCATTGTTCATATACTTTTTTTATTACCTGGAGATGACTTGACAAACTCAAATAAACCATATTGTCGCAATCGTTTGTTTAATGTCTTCATGTTTCCAAACTTTTCTGTTTTTCTGTGAAAACAACTGTTTTCACACAGCCATAGCTGGACGCTTTTGTCCATATTAAGAATTTCCTCATACAATACTACTTGTTCTCTGTTCCTTTCTGCTCTGCGCAGACCGCCCCTCCGCTTCGAGTATGAAGAAACACACATGGCACAGAGTGTTTAGCGGCTCCGCGATTTCATCCTGCCTTATTCTGGGTCCGAATAAAACATCAGATCATGCACAGACTATCCTGTCTCTTGAATTTAAATCTATATTTATTCACACCCGCTCTTGAAAACCTCTATGTGAACACACTTACCCAAAAAAAGTGTGGGTATCTAACAACCCCTTGGTTATTCATTACAGTACGCATTTACGGAATCAGATTACTTTTTTCCAAGTACCTAGTAAATTACTCATTTACTTTTTAATTACAAGATAATATCTTGGTGTACTTTTTCAAAAAGTATGCAAGTATAACTTTTTTTTTTCCAATTTAGTGACTGTCAGCTCCTCCGTCCCCATTTTGAGAGAAACTCAGAAGATTTTACTGTTAGTTCTATATAAATATTAGTATGCATGTACTTCATCTGACACACACAAAAACACATATTCAGTATTCCTCATAATGAATAAAAAATAATGCAACTCAGATGTAGCGAATCAGCTCATGGGGAATATGAATAATTAATCATAACTAGTTTAATTAATAATAAATATTTAGATGCCCGCTGTATATATTTAGCTGACCTCTCAGGGTCTACTGTCTTGTCAATTCTAAGAACGTTACTTTCCTGGTTAAAGGAAATAACCTTCTAACTGTACAATTCTATAAGTTTGTAACATAAATCCGCATGATTATTGACTCCGGATATGAGCAAACAATGAACACGTCAAGAGTGATACAAGTAAGGTTTTATTAACCACAAACACTTAAACTAGTCTAACATACTACAGAAACACTTAAACTGGTCTAACACACAAATACACACACATGCGACAGTTGGTATAGGAAAAAGGAGTTAAAGTTTATGGCAGTTAAAAAGGAGAGAATAAGGAATGCAGTTTTGGAATCATTTTGCATATTCATTTCATAACAGCTCTACACCTGATGGATAAGTCGATTTTAGTTCAAACATACCTTTGTAAAAAGGTGCAAATGTTACTTAATGTATCAATTAATAAGACTTAGTTTGATACTTGCACGTCTCGTCTGTCTGAGAGGTTTGATGCAATCTGAAGGCTCAAGTTGATATTGGCTGAAGTTGGTTGATGAAAAAGAACCATTTGAGTCAGAGAATCTTGGTGAATAAAAAAGTCAAGGCCGAAGCCTGGCACAAAACTTAGGATGTCCTGGAGCGTTGTAGCTCACATTATCATCGTCTCAGAATTCAAACAAACCACCGATTCTGGGCGGGTCACATGAAGTGCAGCCTTTAAAGTCTGCAAATATTCACGCCTCTCAAGATGGGCTTGTTCAATGAGAAAGATGGAAATCCCAAGTGGGAGTTTGGAAATAATGGGGAGTTTTATGACTCTTTGTGTGGAAGCATGGTAATTTGCATATGGAACTTGAATCGAAATTACTAAAGATTCTCAGGACACTAATATATTGCCTATGTACCAACATATAATATACACTCTCGTTTAAATCATCAGAAGGCAAATTCATAGATACAAAACAAGGTAAGATTACATATAGGTCAAGTGAAGGAATGAGTGTTTTTCCATCATAAGGCCGTCTCAGAAAACAGTATAAAATCGCAAGACAACATACCGATGTTTGAAGAAAATGGGTGTTCTTTCAAAGAAGGTTTTCCTATGAATTATTTAGTAGAAAAGTTAATTTCTACTGTGCATTGTGCCTCTTCCTATAAAAGGTAGTGATTTTCCCTACTCACATTCCTGTGGGTCATAAAACCAGTGATATCAGCATTAGTTGCCATGGGGACCAGGGGGGCCTGGTGTCCTGGCACCCAGTTTATTAGGTGAGGGGACTGTGACGATTTGTTAAGCTAATGAATAACTGATTTGTTAAATCAAATGAAAATTGTGTGTTTGATTGTTCCAGACGCTACACAGAATATTCACACAAACTGCAAATAATTAAATGTTAAAGAACACCAATATCTTTTATGTATTTAATCCCATTCTATTAACATTGTCTTTGCTTCTGACCTTCGATGATCCAGTTCAATCGTACTAATAAGCACAAGTTACTCTAGACGAACATCTGTGTGTCTTTTTTTTATTGCTCAAGTGTGTTGAAATGTCTTCTTCTGCATTCTAAATGTACTTTCCCTTCAGCCTGAGGCTTATTCATGTCACTTTTGGTGTGAAAAGGCTTTTATATATTTTCCAAAAATTAACGTTTTATTTTAAAAAACAAACAAGCAAGCCCTGCACAGATTTAAAAAAAGGAACGTAACGCCTGACGTTGCTCAAAGTACTAGGAACGTAATGAGTTACTGGTTGGTTAGGAGGAAGGCATATTGAATGCCCGGACTGTGAAAGTACTGGCCCCCCCCACACGGCAGAGATAGATACACATCCATACCTGCTCGCCTTCCCCCGATATATCTCCAGCAAAGGCGGGGCACTGAGCCAGGATTGGTCAGGTACGTCAGGAGGAGGACTAGGGAGTGCCCGGACATGGGTGCGCCGAGAAGATTTCCCCCTGGCGGGTGGGGTGGGCCAGCGGGGGGGGCGAACGCCCGGCGCGCGGGCAGACGGGGACAGCGAAGAAAAGAGGGGGGGACGGGCGCGGGGTGTGGCAGCGGGGGGCGAGACCAGGGGGGGTGGGGGCCGATGCGCTGCGGTAAAAGGAAAACCACATGACCGATGCGAAGACGGGAGGGACGGTCCCCCGCGGGGAGGCCCGCGCGGCCGGATACGAGGGAAGCTACGGGGGGGGGGGGGGTAGTGGATACAGAGGTCGTCAGGAAGCAGTGATGGCCCAGGAGGCGGTGCCAGAGGGGGCGGGGAGGGCCCTGAAGAATGGGTGGGGGGAAAGGGCTGGGCAAACAAACGGGATTTGGCAGACAACGGGTCATGCGGTAAGGGCGCCGCGGGCCAGAATAGCGACAAGCTCAGGGCCGGCACCCTACAGAGCAGAACCCAAGAAGGGAACCAGCCAGCCCGGAGCAGACAGGACGAAGGAAGGGGAAGATCGGGTATATATTAGAGGGCGACGAGGGGTGGCCCCGAGGGAATACCGAGATAGCGCGCAGATAAGCTGTCAGAAGCTAGGATGACATGTTGGGTTCGGTTTTATGGCCTTCCAGCCACTGGAAATGCCATAAAATTGCGAAGCTCTCTGGTACACCGATAATAATCGCTGTTCGTTTTTTAACTCTATTTCTAGCAAATGGAGAAAGCGCCCCCGTACCGGATCTGGGAGAGTGGTCAAAAGCCATAAGGGGGTCCAGTAGGACATTGCTAAAAAGAACATTATTTGGGATTTGGTTGAATGCAGGTTTGCCCAAGGCCCTGCTACTGCAAACACACCTGAAGCCACTAATTAAGGCTTCAGGATCACTTAAAAATGAAAGGAGGTGTGTTTGATTAGAGTTTAGCTAAACTTTGCAGGAACATTCGATCGCCATGAGCAGGGTTTGGCACCCTGGTGTAATGAAATGTGTTTTTATGCGGTTTAAGGTTAAAAACACACATTAATTTTCCACATAATGTACATTATTGTTTCTCCTCTATGCCCCGTCTTTTTGAAACGCGTAGATTTTTACAAAGCTCGATGGTCTGAAAAGTGATGTGTGCTCTGATTTGCCAGCTATCCATTGCATTGTGATTGGCCAAATACCTCAATTGGCGAATGTTAAGTCCCTAACAGACTGGATGGGCCGTTTCCCGACGGCCGGAGCGACGAGACAAATACATTAAAACCCATTATAAACTAGGCCTTTGTTGCATCCAGTGGGGACATAATTACTGATTATAATGACTTAATACTGTCTTTTTACGCGTTGCGGTTGCATCGCGTCGCGTAAACTAAACCATGTCTGCATTTGTGATCGGAGAAATGACAACACAAGCGCTACTCTACAACTGCTCAAAACTCGCGTTTTGAATCGTCAGTGGCCAATCCTTTAAATATAAAAATGTACTTACAGGCTTGTGAGTCAGAAGCCCAGACTGTCCTTTCAAAGTTGGAAACCACCGCGCCCCACTTATAGAACCATCCTTTGATCCAGACCCTTGTAGGCTACTCTCAGGTTTCATGAAACAGTCCCTCCAAAATTTCACACAGCGTCACACCCTTAGAGTTAGCACGGCCGGGGTTCTACGCAGTGAGCGGGCCGGTGGTGTGGCCCCACGATGTGATACCCCGGTGCCTGGAACCTCCTCTTCGTCCACTGTGAACAGCCGATCCGCGCTCCACTTCGAAAGTGAGGTTTTCCGCAGCGACCAGCACGGATCACGCTAGGCATGACAGCGGATATCGTCCTCTTTTGGAAGACCAAACAAAGATTTCCTTTCACAACGAAACACACAGCGTCTTCACGACATGGCGGCAACAACAATACTACAACGAAAATAAAAGTTACGCCTCCTTTCTTTGCATATACATTCGGGCAGTGTTATGCAAATCTTCCCACACAATGACGTAGACATGTGGGGGCGTGTGTTTTTAAAGGGGTCATATGAATTCTTTTTTAACGATCATTATTTTTGTGTCTTTGGTGTAACAGACTATTGACATGCTTAATGTTAAAAAAAACCTTTTTTCAAATACTGTACATTATTGTAGGTCCTCTATGTGTCCGCCGCCTCTCTCAATGCTTTTGTTTTTCTCAAAGTCCCATCACTTGCGACAGCGCAGTCTGCGTTGGAGGCCAGCTGGACCCAGTGCTTGTGTTGGCCCGACCCGAAGCACTCGTCCGGAAATGAACGCCCTTGCCATAATCTTCAAGGCTTCCTCTTTCAAAATAAAGCAAAGACAGAGCCCGTAAGGGTAAAGAGGCGCGTGACAGACACAGTATGCAGCTGGTATGTTTGCATTACACAAGCCACGGTTACGACAGCTTACTCCACTGTGATGGGAATATCTCTTTGGTTTTGAGACTTTAGTCTTTGCAACTTCAGGGATCTTATCTATGCACAATCAGCTTGTAACACTCCAAAGAGGAAGGAAAACTTGAAATCGCATTATATGACCCCTTTAAACGAGGCGTTTTAGGGGGGCGTGGCAGAGTTTTAACTTTGATAAAGAATATCTTTTTGGATTGAGACTTTAGTCTTTGCAACTTTACAGATCTTCTTTATGCACCAAGAGCTTGTAACACTCCAAAGAGAAAGGAAAAAATTTAATCGCATCATATGACCCCTTAAAAACTATTTTTCAACGCTGAAGTAAGCCTATGTGTGAGACTTCCGGTTCACTAGCCGCTGTAGGGAAATAACGAGAAGAATACGTGCAGTAAACGGTAAAACTGTTTCCATTACAAACCAGTGTGTTAATAATTAAGATAATACATTCAAATAATATGGTAAGACACACGGTTTTGTTCAGCTAAAAATAGCTGGAAGCTGATGAGACCGGAAGCCAGACACATTACAAATGTCTGCGCCAGCACTTATGGGAAAAAATGTGGATAGTTAAAAAAAATTAACTGGACACAATTTTTGTAACGTAACTACTGACAGAGTAGCCTATGGATAATTGAAGATTTACTTGTAAATATTACTTGAAAATATTTACAAGCTTTGTAAATATTGAGATGTATTTCTGTAGCTAATTTTAAACTAACTTAATATCATATCAGCCTCGAGATATGAGGAAATGAGGGCCAAAATTAAAATAAAAAAGCTAGTGGATGGGTTTGTCTTATATTTATATCAAGAGATCCTATGATGGAAACAAGCTTCCATACTATCCACTGTAATTACGACAGTGATATATTTACGATCCCAAAATCCCAAAAATACACAAAACGACATGCAGATGATTTAAAGAGAATTTCAGCACACAGGAAGGTTTTATTCCACAATAGCTAAGTACAATACAAAGTAATCAAAGAATACTAAAGAGACATTTAGTACATTAAAATCCAAACTGATGTTGTTTTAGTGTTTTTAGTGCATGTATGGTCATTATTAATATTGTCTGTGCTTCCAAAGATGTGAATATTTGCTTCAATCCAGAGGACGGGAATATGTGAGCAATGTCCAGCAGTCTTACTTCAACATGAATGAGAGAGTGGTAAGCAATAATGATGCGCCTAACACTCAGTTTACGGTCAATTTAACAACTAAGTATGTTTGCAAGATTGCTATAAATTTTAAATGTTTTTCTTTGTTTTAAAGGGTGGATCTCTGTCATCAGCTGCAGGAAACTTTAGATCAGGTAAGTCAATCCAAAATAACTTTTTTTAAAGGCACAGTGCAGTGGTTTTCAAATGTTTAAATAAGGACCATGGACTCCAAATATGATGATCCCCGGCAAGGGGCTCCTCACTGAAATATAAAGGCAGTTTTATATTTTCATATAAAGAGCCATTAATACTGTGTACAAAAGCATAAAATAGATAATACAAATATATTTTCAATAAATTTCAGATTTATTTGTGTAGCTTATGGCTTAAAAGTAGCTTTAATCAAAATAGATCCATACAACCAGTAATAAAGAAAAATAATTATTTTAAATTATTTTTCACAAAACTATATACAGATTTGTTTCTTAGTAAAATTATTTTATCTCAAATTTTCCAGGGACCCCTTTGCACCCCCCTGTGGCTCCTGGGGGGCATCCACAGGCCCCTATTTGAAAACTCCTGACTTTACGTATTTCCTGCAATTCTTATGTCCTGTAAAATGTTCCATTTTTGTGGGTAGTGCTTGTGTTATATGAATAAACAGACTCTTATGTGTGCTTATTACACGGCTCTCTAGAATACTTGATTCTGATTGGTCACTCACAGTGTTCAGCACTCAGATATTTCTGAGTAATAACCATTGTCCATGACAACACAATATAACTGACTGCTTGTCCTAGAAATCAATAATTCCTTCATAGCTGTACTTGTATTCTATCTCTAAAACAATAAAATAAACCCAAATCAGTATTTACTGTATTTATTTTGGGGCAAGAAGCCGTTTAATAAGCAGGAAATATCAGGGTGCATTTTATGCTGCCATGCATTTTATATTCCTCGGGAGTTGTTATTATTGTTCCAGCTCACACAACTTATTTTTCACCCAAGCAAAGGACCTTCTCTTCTTCTCTGTCCTCACCAACTAACAATGACGATGATCAGTGTTACTCTAACTGTCAGTCTTTTGAGATAACATTTTGCAGTTTTAAATGAATGTATGCTGCTTAACAAACATACCTCTTTGCCCAAGCAAAGGACCTTCTCTTCTTCTCTGTCCTCACCAACTAACAATGACGATGATCAGTGTTACTCTAACTGTCAGTCTTTGATATAACCTTTTGCATCTGTAAATGAATGTAATGCCTGCTTAACAAACATACCTCTTTGCATAAATCACTGAATAAATTACCCTCAGCAATATCTTGCTTTGCATAACAGATCATACACACAAGCTCTATTTATATCTACTTGTGAGGACCTAGAAAAACACATTGTTGTAATAAAGCAAATACATTTTTGTTGTAATAAAGCACCCTTAAAGGAATAGTTCACCTAAAAATGAAAATTTGCTGAAAATTTGCTGACCCTCAAACCATCCAAGACGAACGTTTGTTTCTTCATCGGAACAGGTTTGGAGAAATTTAACATTCCATCACTTGCTCACCAGTGGATCCTCTGCAGTGAATGGGTGCCGTCAGAACCCAAACAGCTGATAAAAGCATCACAATAATCCACAAGTAATCCACACCAATCAAGTCCATCAATTAATGTCTTGAGAAGTGAAAATCTGCGTGTTTGTAACAAACAATTCCATCAAGACATTCTTTAACTTTAAACTGTTGTTTCTGGCAAAACAAAAAGCATCCATGATATTGTTTTCTGCAGTGAAAAACAGCAGTTTTTGACCCTCTCCATCTGATGGCACCCATTCATTGCAGAGGATCCATCGTTGAGCATGTGATGTAATGCAAAATTTTTCCAAATCTTTTCCAATGAAGAAACAAACTCGTCTATATCTCGGATGGCCTGAGAGTGAGTGCATTTTCAACAAATTTTCATTTTTGGATGAAATATTCCTTTAAAGACACCTTTGGCATTTTTAGATTTTAATTACAACCCCCTGGGCCCCTTTATGAACCTTTTTACTAGCAATAACTTTCTCACTAAGAGAGTTTTTATAAATGTTGGGCCCTCCAACAGTGCAGCGCCGCAACGTCCCCCTACGCAGGCCCTCATTTTCCTTGTGGTGCTGTCCCGCTGGCATAGGTGCTTGGGTGGGCTAACTCAGTGGCGGCAAGCCAGTTGTCCCTTGGTGCAGGCCGTGCTGCAGATGGTTTTTTTCCCAGCACTCGCTAGGGTAGAGTCTAGTGCATTCACGCACCTGCCTCCCCCGCCTCAGCTACACCTTCAGTCCTCTGACCTTGCGCCGTCCCCTACAGGCCGAGGAGGAGGAAAGGCAGACGGGATAACTAACCATACCCAGGTTGGAGTTCCCCTCTAACTGTTTTCCTCCCAGCCCTCCTAATCAATATAGAACAAATCTAAATTACATAACCTAAAGTTTACATAATTTAAATGATGCTACTCACCATTGAATTTATGCAAGTATTATGCCTGTGAAGTGACTTTAGAGTCTTTACAATGGCACGCACTGTATAAAGGTCCCAGATCACATACTTTTCACAACTTAAGCTGTCAAAAACCTGTTTTATATAGAGTTTTTTTAAGTCTACTGAAAGTTTTTCTTTTTCATCAGCTGAACAATCAAACGCACAGTACTTCAGTCCCTCACAGCCTCGTTTTCATTCTTGTCAAATATTAAATATGGCGCTACCCTGACTAAGATCTATAGAAGGAGATTTAAAGGAACAGTTCACTCTAAAATTAAAATTCAGTCATTATTTACTCTCCCTGGTGTTGTTATACTGTCAAATACCCTTCTTTTTTGGACCACACAAGGTTGTGCTTGTCCATATAATTGCAATGAACATCGACTTAGCTGACAAGGAATGCTCTCAGAACGTTCTGGCAAGGTTCTCTCCAGTAATGTTAATAGAACGTTCGTTTAAAGTTATCTGGTCTTTAATAACGTTCTCAGAATGTTAGTTAAAAACATTATTTATACATTGTTAAATTTGGACATTTTTTAAGTTGGATGTTCATCTAACATTATTACTATTTGCTTTAGACCACTCAGAGAACATTTTAAAAGTAAAATTCCCTTAATGTTATCTTTAACATTGGTTGGAAAAAAAATTAGAGAACATTCAAAAATAACTCTCATAACTTAATGGTAACGTTAGCAAAACGTTCTTCAAACATATTTGTTCGCTGGGGACCACCTTCTAGCTTTAAAAAAGGATGCAAAGGTACAGTATCATCAAAATACTCCATGCAACTTGTGCTGTATATTTCAAGTGTTCTGAAGGCATGAAATAGGGTTTGGATGAAAAACAGAATTGAAGATATTATTTAGCAAAAATCCTGACCTTGGCAGTTTTATTTTTCATTCTATTTTTTTGTGTTCCAGGATTTGCATCAACAGTTTTTGCATTCCACTGCACTAATTTTAATTATTTTTTTTTCTTTTCCATATTCCATATAAACAAGCACTAGATGAATGTGTTTGACAATTTTGTTGCTCTGAACTCACCGATTTTTCTTGCACATGAGCGACATGTTTTTAAGTAACAATGAACAACATCAAATTCAAATAAGTTTTAAATACACTTGAGACCCTGCATTCTTTTCCATCCTTCTGGGCCTCGTTTGTAGACATGTTTTGTGTAAATAATGACAGACTTTTAATTTTGTGTGAACTAGTTCTTTAATGCCACCTATAGTTTGATAGCCAAGTGTTGTTAATCGCAATAAAAAATATGATCAAATGTTTGATAATGTGCCATTCCCTTGTGTGGATGGTTTGTTCCCGCAGAGACTGTGGAGAGGCAGAGAACGCCGAGAACGCAGGTCTCAGACAGGGAGAAAGGTCCATATTAACATGCTGTCATTGCACTAATAATGTGTGTGTTTGGGTATATCTTAATCTTCTCTCCATCTAGAAGCTTCTGGGATGAAACAGATCACACTATCAATCATTTCAACTGACCCAGACTGATCTGAAACATCCTAACTTGTGTATTTGTGTGTTTTTCAGTGCGATCAGACCTGAGTCCAGAGGATCAGTTGCAACAGCTTCAGGAAAAGAGGACCTGTAAGGTCTGCATGGACAAATTCGTCCCCATGGTTCTTCATCCCCTGTGGTCACCTGGTCGTCTGCATGGACTGCGTAGCCAGTCTGTGCCACTGCCCCATATGCAGGCAGTTATGCGGGGGAGTGTGCGAGCAGGTTTCCATGTCCCTGCAAGCACATACACAGCCACCATTACTGTTGTTGCAACAACCGTGTCCAGTAGCAAAGAACTGCACTGCAATTTGGGTATACTATGGCCTAAAACTACTCCTCCAAATGTGATCAAAATGCGTTTCAAAATCAGATCAGTGCGTCTGACACAACCATATGTGACCTGGACCCAAAACCATTCCATAAGGGTCAATTTTTTTTGAAATTGAATGTATAACAGCATCTGAAAGGTTGAAAAATAAATAAGCTTTCCATATTGAGTTGTATGGTTTTTTTGTTAGGATAGGACAATATTGGTCGAGATACAATTATTTGAAAATCTGAAATCTGAGGGTGCAAAAAATAAAAAAATTTAAATATTGAGAAAATCGCCTTTAACGTTGTCCAAATGAAGTTCTTAGCAATGCATATTACTAATCAAAAATTCAGTTTTTATGTTTTTACAGTAGGAAATTTACAAAATATTTTTATGGAACATGATCTTTACTTAATTTTCTAATGATTTTTGGCATAAAAGAAATCTATAATTTTGACCCATACAGTGTTTTTTTTTTGGCTATTGCTACAAATATACCCGCGCTACTTAAGACTGGTTTTGTGGTCCAAGGTCACATATAATTGACATTTTGGCTATCCATTACAGCTTACAGGTCCAAAGCCCACTTCGGCACTAAAGTCCTATTTTTAAATATATATATACCTGTAATATAAGTACACACACCAAGTTTATAGAACCTATATAATCTATATAATCTATTTAAATTATCAGCGTTTATATATCGTTTTTAGTGAGATTGAAAATATTAATATAATTTACAGAATGTCATAGTAAAAATTTGGTTTTTTTTCCCCATAATTTTTAATGACGCAGCACTTCCATCGGTACAAAAAATTTTCATTATGATCTAAAAAGACTTAAAATACTACCTACCTCCATACATAATCGTAAAACCACGTTTTTAATTTCCGGGTTAAATAAAATGAGATTTTAAAAATCCCATATTTTTTTATGTGGACTTTGGGACCTCACTGTAACTTTAAACTGTTTTTTTTTGCCATGCTTTGTAAGTTCTGGACAAAACCAAAGGTGATTTTGTGTCATGCCAAGTTCAACAGCTTTTTGTGAATGGGTTTAAATCTTAAAAACTATCAAATAATTTTTCAGATTGCCAGTTTTTATAAGAGATCAATTGGTAAAATAATAAATTTTTTATTAATGACTGTATTACACATTGCCTTCTATTTTCCATTAATGAAAACAATTTGGCATTTGCACCTCTTTGTCCCAAAGCTCTGCTTCTGTTTACAATATTAACCCTCATATTGAGTTTCCAGTCGTTTTTGAAACCCTAGAGACTTTTTTTCTTTTGTTTTGAAAATGGATGTTTTTCGTCATTGGCTAAAACTACTGACTCTACTTGCAGAGGGGTAATATAACAGCTGGCATATTTTTTTTAACTGAATATGCCAAAAAATTAATCCACCACCCTTTTTTTCCCACTCCAAAACTGCAAGTGCATACGCCAGATCAATGAGGCCCTAATTACGAGCATCAGTTACAAAAAAAGGAAATGCAAAACTGTGGTAATTGATTTTCCACAAAAAGACTGACTCCATGATTTATGATAATATACATAACGGGAGATTTTTTTTAAAGGCCCTCATGTTTCTGACTGGTACACCAAAACGGCCAGGAACAGGTTTTAAACCTCTTCTAACTGCAGAGGAGGCTTGGTAGGAATGTGGTGGTCTGTTGAATTTGTCTGTTTTGGGCCAAAGACAGAACCACCAATCCCAAACACAAACAAAAATGTGTAAATCATGACAGAAAAAAGCATACTTTTATAACAAAACTCTATTTCACCGGTCAGCAAACATGTGTTTGTTGATTTGGACCCGGCAGTTCCCATGAAGAAACTATGGAGAAGATACCCCAACACAGAAGAGATTACAAAACGTGCGTACCACAAAACACCTGTAAAAACCTAAAGCTGAGGGAGAGGTGTGTAATAATTCTAAATCATTTCTTTTTCTCCTTATACCATTTAATTCAGCAGACTATCATTGCCTGTCCAATTTGCACTAGTCCAAATGCTCAATTACAAATTACACGGGTACGTTTTCAGAGAGTGTAGAAAATGCCGTTTTTTCCCTGGGTCCATAGCGTTTTGAGTTGTCGTGTACAGAAAGACATTGAACACTGGGGGGCCTGATAGATGGATGAGGACCTAACAGAACATTGTACAAGATAACTGCAAGCTATGTATTAAGCCTGACAATGTTTGTTTTTTTTTTTTTGGCCATTTAGTTAACAGACTAATTGCTAAAACTTCCCCGAACCCTTACAATGTTTAAAGGAGTAGTTCAACTAAAAATGATCATTATCATGTTTTATTTTCACTCACCATCATATCATTATAAAACTGCTGATTTACATATGTGGAACACAAAAGATGACGTTCTGCAGAATGTTCATGCTGCTCTTTTCCATACAACAAAAGCACAAAGCTATTGTATGACTTCTGACGACTTGGAACATACTTAACCTTGCAGAGAACCATTTTTTTTAAGGATGGAACAATATGAAGAATTGTTGTAATTACGTTTTTCCATGGATGTTAAAGTTTCTTCATGGAAACACAGATGCCAATAAAGGTCCTGTATTTTTACGACTGGCCACTTTTAAAGTGCTTTGTTTGACCTTTTTAACTGTATGCAAAAGCGC
The DNA here is from genome assembly GCA_018155175.1 of Sinocyclocheilus anophthalmus. Classification (NCBI taxonomy): domain Eukaryota; kingdom Metazoa; phylum Chordata; class Actinopteri; order Cypriniformes; family Cyprinidae; genus Sinocyclocheilus; species Sinocyclocheilus anophthalmus. Next base: position 391,790 of record JADLZN010009388.1, on the reverse strand, counting down.
AACATGAGCATTCTTCAAAAGTTCTCCTTTTGCATTCCAAGGGGAATCTAAAGGTATACTGGCAAGAGCAAGGGTGAGCTATTCCTTTAAGACCTCAATATGCCCTGTTCCTTTACCATCAGGCCACTAGGACCAAAAATGCTGCCAATACAGTACACAAGTCTTATGATATGAAACATCTGGGATTACAAGTATGAAAGCTAAGACTATGAAAGCTAGAAAATACATACTGACCTTTTGCCTTTTGCCTTCACATCTAAATTTGGAGAGAAATACACAGTCCCTCTCATTAAAACATGTCATACACACTATGATACATGTCAGGTCAGTCATTTGTGCTTTGAGGTTTATGTTTCCAGTAAAGAGTTACAGTAGCTCTGCATCTACAGTGAAAGACATTGACAGCCACTCAACCGTTACTCATTCACATAAGGACATGCTGACGATTTGTTCACAAACTAATATTTGATTACAAGCACCATTCAGATGAAAGAACCGTTTTGTCTTTCATAACATCAGCCAGTCCTATTATAATATTAATTATGAAAACAGAATGAGGTTATGTAATAAGTGTACTGCCAGTTCTGACTGACTACCAGAGGAAGCCCCGACTCTGAAGACTGATACAAACACATTGTGCAATAAATGATGATTATTAACATTAAAAATACTCACGGCATGCACAGTGACCCCAAAACAACTCAAGTCACACTTAAAATGCACAAATGTCATTGCATTAGACGCAAATCAAACCAGTAAGAATCTGAAAACAAATGAGTGTGATTAGATTCTTCAGGCAGATGTATATTTGATCTAATGTAATTACTGTTATACATTGTTTAGTGTGATTTGAGTGTCTAATTTGGGATTCACTGCATATAAATCAAGACTTTAGACTTAAAACTAGAAAAAAAGACTAAAACTGAATTTGACAGTGAATCATGAGAATTATACATCACATTATGACAGAAAACAACTCAGAAAAGCTCTAATTGTTTCTTGTATTTATATGTTATGCTTCCTTTGCTTCTATTTTGTATGAGGTCAGCTTGCTATGTCTTGTTTTTTGGGCCGCACCCATTTTCCTCCTCTTGGCTCCCTCCTCAGTTTTACTGTGCAAATCCCATGTGAAGGTAAACAGCACACGGTGGCCCTCCTCACACTCACACACTCACACACACACACACACACACACAACACACAAATAGCACACACTCACACACAACACACTCACACACACACACACAACCACACCACACACACACACACACACAAACAGAGCTGAACTCGGTTGAACATCAAACCCCCCCAACTGAACTCCCCTTGAATAACTCAAACCCGTGGACCACACACCACACCAACAAAATACTGGATCTTTTTGTTTAGATATGTTTTACAGCCACTTGTATAAGAGCATCTAAATGAGGCAGCTGGATGGAGTAACTGTGTTTTGTCCAGAGATGGTAATCAGAGAGCCAATTCTCCAATTCTCCAGAAAGGGCTGATTTAGGGTTGCTAGAAAGTGTTTTAAAGGTGAAGAGGTGAAGAGCAGAGAGGAGGAAATGGGGCCCAGAGCGGCTTTTCTTCTCACACATCCTTTCATTTACGAAACCCCCCCCCACCCACCCCCCACCCCCCCCCCCACACACACACACAAAAAAACAAAAAAAAAGACGAAAGGTTTATTGGAGTCAACCACCTATCCCAAGCTTTCAGATTTTAAAGTTCACTTCAGAGTGTTCTACCGATTTAATTTTGGTACATCCACTTTCTTTATTTTTATTTTTTTGAGATTTCAGTTTGAATGTATACACTACCTTTCAAAAATCTGGGGTCAATATGGTTAAAAAAAATTATACTTTTATTCAGCAAGAACAAATTACCATTGAATCAAGGTGACCAACTAACATATTACAAAGATATTAATAATTTTATATAAGATTTGCAAATAATGGTTGGTGTCTTGTTTGAACCATTCACGAATATCTAAATTTTTCCCCGAATAAAACTAAATAAATAAATAAATTCAACTCAGTTTGCTGCCAAATCTTCAGCAGCACAACCTGTTTTTCAACATTTGGATATCATTGTGTATGGCTTTTTTGCTTGAAAATTTAGCTTTTCATCACGGGAATAAATTATATTTTTAAATAAATTCAATTAAAAGACAGGTATTTCAAATATTAATAATATTTTCACAATATTACTGTTTAACTGTACTGGTCTTACAAACCTTGAACCTTCGCACAGTAGTGCATCAACATTTTTTATTTTATTTAATAATTACAAAACATTTTCATGGATAAATCATTATTTGTTAAATGTGTAACAAAATTTAGCACCATTACATTAAGTGGAAAGTTTTCATTCATATTTTTGACTGTCATATTAACTAACTAGCTTACTGGCCTGTTTTTCCACCTTAAATATTGGTATTGGCAAAATCCACTTTCAATCAACCTCTAATTACACTATTAAAGTTAAACATTACTTGTGAACACACACCACACACCCCCACACACACACACACACAGACACCTGCTGGGTGATTTATTAAAATCCCTGTGATCGTGAAATGGTTGTGTATCTAGAGACAGGACAAGTACTTTGCTCATTTGCAACTAGTCTGATTAAACTGTCATGAAAAATGTCCCTGGGGCAAATATAATATGTTTAGCACCTCCATGTGCACATATTGAAAAGGCTTCTTCTCCACACAATCATTACAGAGTCTGCATAATTTAAGGCTTATTGAAATGAGGCCAGGACCGGTCTCAGAGGAACCACTCCACTGATCCATATTCCCCACATCAAAACCAAGATAAAACTCATACTGTAAGATCGAGGGTATATAGCAGCAGGTAGTAGGAGATCAAGACCCTTTCAGTTATAAAATCATGTAGACAGGGATTTATAGTTCTCCCCTCTACAAGAGATGTCACTCTGTCAGAACTTTCTTCTCTGGAGTAAAACACAAATAGGTCTATAATACCTTGGGCATTCACATTAATATCAGTGGCAGTTGCTCAAATGGCCTCCTGGAAGCATGTGAGCCGTGTGCTGCCGTCTCTCGTAGGGCCAACTTGAAAAGGTTTTTTCGGAGGTAATTCATCCAATCACCAGCGCCATAACTGTCTGTGACTAACCCTCTGAGCCGCCGGAAATGACATTCCTGACAACATTTGACTGGTTGATAATACGCGAACAGACACACACGCGCACACACAAACACACACACAAACCCACACACACAAACAGACACACCACACACACCACACACACACACCACAACCCACCACAGACACACAATTCCCCATACTTCAGTAGACTACCTGAAACTTGCCATTAAAGTCCACTCGTTTCCAGAATGGTGAGCAATAGCTAATGCTCAAGATAAACAGAAACTATCCTAAAATATTTTATTGTTTTGTTTTTCCGTTTACTGTGTGAATGCTTGTTGTCTGGTCCTATGTTCTCTAATGGTTTAAAAAAATAATTAATATACAATAAATTCCTAATATTAATGATTAATCCACAATTTTCCAACCCGTTCGTTAGAAAGCGTAATGAAACAGTAATTATGAAAAATTCATCTTGTTTTATTTATTTACTTTTTTTTCTAGATGTTTAACATAGACATCCTAGCAATCCTTTGTTTTATTGTTTCCCTATCTATTTCCACAACTTTTTTTTTTTTTCCTTCCTTTTTTTGTCAAAGAAATAATTTCAATAATTTTAACCATTTGTCTGTTTTCACAGTTCCTCTGATACGGCTGAAATTGGCCCGTGACCATTGCCAAAGGTCACAGTCCCCTTTTAATTTTTATTGTGATTAGTCTGTCCATATACTATATTGCTATTTAACTGCTATTTAATTTAATATATAAACTGGTCTTACGGATGAACACCCAGACCAAAGAACAAAGACTCGACTGCTTAAAGGAAACTTCAAAGTACAGTAGTAAATTAAATCTTTAATACATTTTTTTCACTGTTCAAAACCCTTGAGCTTTTAACATGCAACTCTCCACAGACCCTTTTTAACAGACCACTGTGGACATGCTGTAATTTAACTATTGCAATGTTGAATGTGAATTAAATAAGTGGCACCTATCACACACCGCTCCCCAAATCCATTAACACATTAAAATGAATGCAGTGGCTTAATTGACGCAATTAGTAGCTTTTCCATCACTCTAAAGCTCTGGTTGGGAACAACCTGGAATTTATATGATTCATAATCGATCTTCCTGTGATTATAATTCTTCCTTTCCCCTCCTAATGTTGTAGTTAGATGCCATCTGGACTAGCCCGTGGTTGGTTTAAGGCCTGTAAAAAAATATTTTTAATATAATTTGGCTCTTTCTGTACTAATTGTTTCAAGTTAATTAAGATAACATGCCCAGTCCCTCAATGAAACAACTCTTAATGTCATTATTGGAAACTAAATAATCACAAATATGATTGCTTCTGAACAAACTTTTTCTAGCATGCTGAGAATACATACATGGCCAAGGACCACATTTAGAATCGTCATAACCCTGCTCATTTCAGTAGTCCGGCGCTCATCCGCAGCAGAAAGCAACGTGCAGACTATTCTCAGAATATGCTTATAGTCTAGTTGATACCATACACCTTGGTAAACAAGGAATTTTTGGCCTCACTCTGTGCCCGCTTCCCGGTGGCCACTTTAAACTCAAACGGAGCTGCACCTTAACAATAAAAAGTGCTGGCGCAGTCTCTCATGTTAAAATGAAATTTATAAACTGCTGGAACAGCCATTCAAGAGACTGGCCCTTTTTCCCCCTGTTAGAAATTCTAGAGAGCGTTAAACCAAATAGCCCCACGTATATTAAAACAAGTGACAATACAAAACTATCCTGGTTGATATATGAGCTCCCTCTACGATTCTATTGAGCGGCCCACAGTTTGAACCTAATCCCGCATGGCCGGATCAAATGCCACTTAATGAATGGACGAAATTAAGAACTAACACTTAATTTCCAAAAAAAACATAATTAATGCTTTCCAGATAGTGGCAAGCATGGACAGTGTCAGAGGATCTAATTGACTTAACTCGCCACACCCACAGAGGTAATTTTATTGGATTCACATTCACACACATGTTACTTTTTAAATGTGGGACTACTACCATAGCCCTCTAAACTTGTTTTTTATTACAGCTTTGTAATTTAACTATAATAAAACTCTCAATAATTACTTATAATTTAAATACTTATACTTACAGTATTTGAGACAATTTCAAAAACTGTGACATCTTTAGTTAAATGTTCGCTCGTAAGGAGGGTTTTTGTCAATTTTCATGCACTGGGTACATATTTTTTTCCAACACACAACACACACACACACGAACACACAGCACACACACACACACCACACACACACACACACACACCATGTCTGGCAGTCTATCCTTTGGGGAACTCTCCCATAGGCCCCCCGTAAATTCGTTTTTTTCCTACTGTACAGACGGAATTTTGTCCTATTGCCCTATCACCAACACTCCCTACACCTACCCCTACAGAAACCTTTCCTGAAGGAAACTTTCTCATTTTTTTTTAGATTTCAAAAAATGATTCCCTCTGATTTTTTTAAGCTGTGGTTTTACCGTGTAGACCCTGTCAATGTAGTTCCCCACCTGGAGCAACTAGTTCCCGCCATGAGTACTGTGTTTTATTGCAGGTTTTAAGCCCCCACCAGAAATCAGAAAAACAGGTTACACAACACACACACGACACACACACATCACACACACACACACACAAAAGGTACTTACTGATGGCACTGGCTTTTAACACAGAAGAGGGATGTTTTTCTCATTGAATGGAGAGTGGGAAAGGGTTCCCAAATCCACCAATAAATCAACTGAAAACCAACCAAAATGACAGTAGATAGAAATGAAACAGATAATGAGCCATGAAGAGAACAATGAATGAATGAATACTCACTCAGATTTAAAAACCCTAACAGACATAATGCCATGACCGAACTAGAATAATTGAACCCTGGAATATCGACTATTACCCTTTTACATTACACAAATCGACATAAGTATAACAATGAACAGCTCCTACATGTGGAGATTGTGATTAAATAAGTATATAAGAGAGGAAAATAGACAAATTTCCTCTCCAGTTTGACTGAATTTTCGAAGTACAATGAAACACGTTTTGGTTTTTTTCTCTGTATCCTTTACAAAGGTCTATTCGTTTTTTTTACTCTCTCTGTGTCACCCTCACACACACACACACAACACACCACACACACACACACCGATACAGACAGAGGAATGAAAAACAAGGTTTTCTGAATGAGTGGTTTTTTTTATGCTCAGATGTCCTGACCTCATTCCAGACCATTGATCGACTCCCACACCGAGAAACAGACCACACACTCCTCCATTCCCTAATAAATATACACATAAAAAGAGTGATACTGTCCCCACGTCCCAATTCCAATACCACCTATTTTAAGATAAATAAGCATGTGAGATTAGAATGAGCCCCAAAGCAAGTAATGCCTGGACAATAGAGTGGAGCAAATGTGCCCAACGTGTAGGATGTCCCTGGCTGTGGAAGTTTTGCAAATATGCTCACCCATGCCTATGAATTTTTTTGAGTTCATCTGTGTAAATCAATATTAAACATAGTTTCCTGATTTTTCTGTTTCGCCACCACAGAAAAAAAATGTGGGTATTAACCCCCCAGCCAAATTTGAATGATAAAAAAACGCCTAGTAAATAAAATAAAATATCAAAATCTTGAATAAAAGCAGCATTCTGTAAAATAGTAAAATAAGTCCAAAACATACCGAACACAAAATGGTGAAAAACTCCACAATTCAGTGCTACATAGTTCAGTCTTTGTAACTTGTTTTCAGCAATTCATTTCTAACATGTATAATGTGTTTAGAAACAATTCTCTGATTGCCTACACAGACTTGTAAAAGAGATAGTTTACTTCATACATTACATCGTCCATCTTTATTATCACCTTTTAATTTTTCCTTCTGATCTCATATCACTTACTTACTTTCTACTTTTTGTGAACACAAATGAGCATTCTTGTCCATACAAAGAAATGTATATTAAAAAATGAAGGTAATGACTTTAGCAAGATGCTAATAAGATTACTCAGTTATCAAAGGTACTTGGAGCACATATTTTAGTGTATACTTGCATAGCAAGTGAATTGGGATATGCTGCAAGTAAACTTTTAGCTGTGGAAGCACAAACAAACCTTTCAGTCAATCCATAAAACCGCATCAGACGGCAATCTCAGCAGCAATTTCACCTCCATGTTTACACACATTAAACATACAGCAGGCCTGAAAATAGCAGGGCTGGTTTGTTTATCACAAACGACAGGCTTCAAGCTCATAATGTGTCATTAGCGTTTGCAGGATCCGTGGAGCAGTGCTGCTATGTGTGGAATGCTCACAAATTCACACAAACTTCATCAGATCATCACTTACACTCATGTCATTCCAACCCCATAAGACTTTGGTTAATCTCCGAAACACAAATTAAGATGTATATTTTATGAATCCTGAGAGGTTTCTGTACCAAGTCCAGGTAAACAAAATTCAGAAGATCCAAAAAGGTCATAAATATGTCATAATTAAAATCCATGTCTTGTGAAGAGACACAATCATTTATTATGAACATATTTCATTTAGACATCTAAACCATGACTGACACGCATACATACAGTGAATCACATATGTGACCCTGGAGCACAAAAGCAGTCTTAAGTCGCTGGGGTATATTTGTAGCAATAGCCAAAAATACATTGTATGGGTCAAAATTATAGATTTTTCTTTTATGCCAAAAATCATTAGGATCTTAAGTAAAGATCATGTTCCATGAAGATATTTTCTAAATTTCCTTCTGTAAATATATTAAAACTTAATTTTTGATTAGTAATATGCATTGCTAAGAATTCATTTGGACAACTTTAAAGGCGATTTTCTCAATATGTAGATTTTTTTGCACCCTCAGATTCCAGATTTTCAAATAGTTGTATCTCGACCAACTATTGTGCCCTATCCTAACAAACCATACATCAATGGAAATTTGTTCAGCTTTCAGATGATGCATAAATCTCAATTTCGGAAAAATTGACCCTTATGACTGGTTTTGTGGTCCAGGGTCAAATATGGTAAACATGAAAGCTCAAATGGATCTTCAAAGTTTTATGGGTTTTGGACAACACTAGGGGTTAGAAACTGATGACAGAAGTTTCATTTTTGGGTGAACTATCCCTTTAAGCAAGTGTTACAGTATGAAACACACACTTCTAAAGCAAACAACCACTCATCTCTGAGATTTTGCTCATCCACATTGTACATGCCACTTTCAGCATCAGCCCAGAACACTTAAAACATTCATTAAAAATTACCTAATAAATATCAACTTCAACACTACCAAAAATTAATAGTAGAATTAAATTAAGCTATGAACATAGTGGCAATGTCATCACGGCTCATTGTTACAGAAGAGGAAATGTCAGTAAAGAGTGATGTATTTTTTTTAAACTTGTGTGATATGATTAACTAGGCCTATATTGACTAAAAGACTTCTTTTCATGCGCAGACCGTTTCTATGGAGGAAAACGTGCAATATAGACAAGTGAATCTGAAGCGAGAGGAGGTGGAGGACTGTAGTACAACTGTTCAGAAGAAGTTACCCACTAGAGCGCAATTCATTTTCAAAAAGAGAGGTGGGTGGAAAGAATAGCAGTCACAATGTTGTGAAAATGCCTCAGCTGAGTGAGAGAAGTTGAGTGCATGTCTCAATGTAAGCAGATCTGAGAGCCCCAGAGAACGCTCTCGCCATATTCAGCTGCCTATATTGTCCAGGAATATTAAATATTTTCATGTTACGTTATGGCCAATAATTGCTAAATGATATTAAAATGTATACTATTTAAACTAGTTTGCATAAAGAGTACTACATTTGAATTTAGGCATCACAAGATTATAATGTACACTATGAAAAATGTAAATTATGTTCTTAAGATTACATTAAAGATTAACAAACTGGGTGGGGAAAAAACAGCAGATGAGCCAATATCGACCAATAAATAAAAAATATGCAATGCATTAAAAAATTTGGGAGCAGTAAGATAATGTTTTAGAAAGAAGTATTTAGTAAAAAAAAAAAAAAAAAAGAAAATATCAGATAGATATAATAAATAAATAATAGAAAAATAAACTAAAAACTGAAATATTGTGAAATATGATTACAAACTGCTTTCTATTTGAATATATTTTAAAATGTAATTTAGTCTTGTGATGCTAATATTTTCAGCACCATTACTCCAGTCTTCAGTGTCACATGATCCTTCAGAAATCATTCTAATATGCAGATACTGTAGTATATCAGCCAATATTATATAAAAATAGAATTTCGGTCAATAACCGATATAGGAAATATTCACCAATGAAACAACCGATGACAAACTGTATTACCGGCAATCCCTCACGGCCGTTGTTCATTCACATTCAATTAAATATGGCATCTACTCTGACTTAGGTCCACTGAAAAATATTTTTTTAGGTTAGGGTTAGTCTGAGGTAATTTGAATCATCTTTATATAAGAACAACAGACATCTATAGTATATAGTATAGTGTATAACAGGAGTCTAAACTGTCAGCTTGGCATTGCATCACAGGTAGAGATCACATAGAGCTCACGCAATAAAACGTCTCGAGCTCACATAAAAAATTCTCTGACTTTATACAGTGTGTGTGTATGTGTGTCTGTCTCTCTGATACCCCTGTCTCTCTCCTCTGCTTTTACCTGTCTCTCCCTGCATAGTGTAAGTCACATACATTTGGGAAGTGCTCAAGCAAACATTCAGCTCTACACTATTTTGACCCACTTTCATAAAAGCAGCTCTTTTTTTTCAGTCTGCATAGGAATCTGCTCAGCACTGATAACCAACCAGACACTCGGGGTCCCATACACATTCTCTCTCTCTCCCGTTCCAGCTCTGATGTGAAGCCAGGTTTGCATTTCTTTTAGTAAAGACAGGTCTGAAAGAGAATCCGGGCTTAGATCAGTACTCAAGAGCCCACACGTCCCTGGAGCTGGTGGTTTGGCCGGTCTGTCCGCTGTGATTAGATTAGATTCACACCGCAGCGAAGTGACTGCTGCTGCTTTTAATGAGCCAGCGATAACAGTAGGACTGCGACTACAAACTAATTATGGATGCAGGTCATTTAAAACAAAGAAAGAGCCAGAGAGATGAGAAGGAAGGGCGGACAAGGCAGAAGAAGAACCCATGGATAAAAATGAAGCCTGACACATTATTATTCAAATCACCTGTAGAGAGAGAGAGAGAGAGTGAGAGCCAGACAGAGAGGGGGAAACTTCAGAGGCGAGGAAGAGCAGTGGAGAAATTAAATCCTCCACTTCAAATGAGCGTGTAAATGAACCACACACAGCTTTGCATGATAGAAAATAGACCCACTGGGCTGCTTACACACACACATATCTGTGCGTCCAACGGCAATGTAGCACGTGGAAAGGAAAAAGTGCTTTAGCCTACAAATTCAAACTTACCCACAACCACAAGTCAACAATCATCTCCTTAAGATACCTAAAATACATATTTCAGGGGGAGCACAGTATCTGAGGTGAAGTTGGCTCTTTAACAGAATGTAATAGAGGTCCATGAAAGACCATATGAAATGGTTTGATGGGCAGTTTTTTGAAACATTACATATTTTTTCTATACCCAAAAGTCTGCAATTTACATCACAGATTTGCAAAACCACACGTCATGGTAATTTAACATTTTAATACAGCTCAGTCTAGTTCGTTTGAGTGTAAAGTTGCTATTCAACATGCTAAATAATGCGACAAAAAAAGCAATGTTTTGTCATGCTACATGCTAATGGTTAGAAAACGTAGCCCAATAATCAACCTAATATTTCAACATTAAAGCATGTATTTTTCTGTAAATGTGAGATACTTAATTCATTTGCCACTATAGGTAATTAACTAGAAAAATTATAAAGTGCAGTAAACGGTAAAAATATTTGCACTACAAACCAGTGTGTTTAGGATTACGATAATACATTAAATATAAAAAAATACCAGTCTGCAAAATCAAGCAGCATAACAGACTATTTTTGTACAGCTATAATTTGGAAACTTGTACACTCAAGTTAAAAATGGCTGCACCCACACTTATGTTAAAAATAAGGTGGATAAATCTACTGCTGTATGAATCTCTCTCAAATGAAGGTGGTGGACAAATCTACTGTTATGCTAAGTACTGAAAATGTAGCTAAATTTCCAAATTTTCATTAGCACAACTATGATTTGCTACTTGCTATTGCTGATCAGTTGAAGGGTGCTGTCATTCTAGAAAGCATTTAATTGGACCAAAATTAGACCGTGTCTGTATATATCTTCAGTTCAGAAGAGAAAGATTGTAATTTTTCAAATGCTTCAGTGTGCTAAAAGTTTATTTTGCGAACTTTTAGAAGTGAACTAGCACACAGATGTACTTAAAACTAACAGGCATGAAAGCCACCAAACGGACATTTTGATTTCATGCACTCTTTAAATCTCCTGGGCTATAAAGCAACCTCGAAGTAATAAAACTTTCCTCGGCATACTTATAATCACTTTGATGTTGGTAAATTTGTACAGAGCATACATATAGAGCTGAGCACATGTACACTATAAAATACACCTGAGCACATGTACAATATAAAATACAAACAGACAGAGCGCCTGTTCTCCGTGACTGATGACGCTCAAAGGTCATCAGAAAACAAAAGTAAACAAGAATACAAAGTAAAGGATAAAAGATAAAAGCTGACCAATTCTCTGCAATCTAATCCTTCCTATCCATGAGGTACAGTCCACCAGGGAACGTTCAGAGCGGGTAAATGAAAGAACAGTATTACCTACTTTTTTGAAAGAGGGGAAAACATTAGCAGTCAGCAGAGGGATTCTATGTTTGACCCATACAAACATGGCAGTGGCTTATCTCATCCCCTGGGCTTCACTCTGGTCCTCTCCCACTTAGTGAGGCTGTTAAAGCCTATTTTGCTGGGAGCAAATAATTGCTGTGTATATGCACCGTGAACAATATTTTTAAACTGAAGTGAATTCCTACAGACCTATGAAAATAATATTAATAATAAACTTTATTTTCTATAGCGCCTTTAAAAAGTAGCATCTCAAAGCGCTTCATAAGAATAAGATTAAATAAAACATACAATTATCCAAAAATCTTAAAGGGGTCATATGATGCGATTTCAAGTTTCCCTTTCTCTTTGGAGTTTTACAAGCTGTTCGTGCATAGATAAGATCCCTAAAGTTGCAAAGACTAAAGTCTCAAACCCAAAGAGATATTCGTTTTTTTGTTATTTGTTTTACTAGTGTTCATTTTTAGTTGGAAACCGCAGTGAACCCATGTATTGTTATGTCTTTGCAGTTTTGAAAAAATATAAGTAAAACACGTTTTTCCAACAAGTATTCGTTGCAAACATGTGCTTACAACTCTAAATCGTGTACAGGTGCATCTCAGTAAATTAGAATGTCATGGAAAAGTTTGTTTATTCCAGTAATTCAACTCAAATTGTGAAACTTCGTGTATTATATCAATTCAATGCACACAGACTGAAGTAGTTTAAGTCTTTGTTTTTTTTTAATTGTGATGATTTGGGCTCACATTTGACAAAAACCCACCAATTCTCTATCTCAACAAATTAGAATATGGTGTCATGTCAATCAGCTAATCAACTCAAACACCTGCAAAGGTTTCCTGAGCCTTCAAAATGTCTCTCAGTTTGGTTCACTAGGCTACACAATCAGTGGAGACAGACTGCTGATCTGCATTTGTCCAGAAGACATCACGACAACGCCCTTCACAAGAGGTAGCCACCAACATTCATTGCCAAATAAGGCTGGCGTTTCACAGAGTCCTGTATCCCAGCCTGTGAACAAAAGTTATGGCAGGAAAAAGTGTGGAAAAAAGATGCACAACCACCGGGAAACCGAGCCTTAGAGATTGTTAACAATTGATTCCAGACTTTGAGTGAACTTCACAAGGAAATGGCGGAGCTGGAGGTCAGGATCAAGAGCCACCACACACGCGGGTCAAGTAATTTTGGCTACGTTGTCGATTCTCTGTTTAGCCACTCCTGACCAGGTTAAGTTTCCACAGTCTGTGATGATTTGTGCAAATGTCATCTGCTGGTGTTGGTCTATTTTGTTTTTTGAAAACCAACGTCACTGTCACGGGTGCGTTTACCAAGAAATTTTGGAGCACTTCATGCCTTCTGCTGACCAGCTTTTTGAAGATGCTTTTTTCATTTTCCAGCAGGATTTGGCACCTGCCCACATGCACCAAAAGTTGGTTAAATGACCATGGTGTTGGTGTGCTTGGTGTTGGCCAGCAAACTCACCAGACCTGAAGTCCATAGAGAATCTATGGGGTATTGTCCAGAGGAAAATGAGAAACAAGATACCAAAAAATACAGATGAGCTGAAGGCAACTGTCAAAGAAACATGGGCTTCCATACCACCTCAGCAGTGCCACAAACTGATCACCTCCATGCCACGCCGAATTGAGGCAGTAATTAATGCAAAAGGAGCCCCTACCAAGTATTGTACAGTAAATGAACATACTTTCCAATTGGCCAACAATTCACTAAAAAAAATTGTTTATTGGTCTTATGAAGTATTCTAAATTGATGAGATAGTGAATTGGTGGATTTTTGATAAATGTGAGCCAAAATCATCACAAAAAAAGAACCAAAGACTTAAACTACTTAAACAGTCTGTGTGCATTGAATTTATTTAAAACACGAGTTTCACAATTTGAGTTGAATTACTGAAATAAATGAACTTTTCCACGACATTCTAATTTATTGAGATGCACCTGTATACTTCAGCATGGATAATTCATGCGGTTTAGATATATTCTCACAAAACAAAGCTAGAAGGACACAGAGCCATCATCTCCTGAATGTTTATGTTAGACTACAATCAGACAGACATATTTCTTCAATAAAACTGATAATGTCTGTTTTGGACACATAAACAGGGGAAAGAATGAGTTGTTAGTACAGACTTGCATTTTTCTCTTATCACACACAGACACAGACACAGACACAAACACAAACACAAACACAGACACAAACAACAACCAAACACAAACACAACACAAATACACCCAACACACACACACACCACACTTTTTGACCTGATCAGACAGATGCTCTGTCGCACACCAACTACTGCCAACCAGACAGATGGGCACAATAGGATATAAGAGAAGATACTCACAGCTGTCCTCCTCCTCTGTGATGACACTGATGACGTAGCAGGCGTAGATGAAACCCAGCAGCTGAGGAGACAAACACAAACACATCAGTGTATCGACAGAGACAGACAGCACAACGAGCACAAAAGACAGACAGAGAGACATCAGACCCTTTCGAGACTTCTGCCATCTTTCTTCTATCACTTTGCGAACTCATGTCCTTCACCTTGACACTCCTCAGTATTCTGTAGCTATTTTTATCTTTCGCGATTTGCCTGGGTAAAAGATCCTCTGGAGCAGGGTGTTGTGGTGGTTGCGATGGTGTTCGAAAAACATGTGGCTTATCACGTTGGTATTTCATTTACTTCATGTTTTGGGTGGTTGCTTGGCCATTATTGGGTTGCTAGGGTGTTGCTATGCAGTTGGTAGGCATTCAGAGTCGTCTTATTGGTTACTAGGGTATTTTGAGAAATTGCAAAGGCATTGCTCTGTCGTTGCTAAGAGTCGATTTCAGCATTCTTTAATTTGGTTGCTAAGGTGTTCTGAGTGATTGCTAAAGCATTGCTATGTGGTTGCTAGGTGTCGTGAATGTTTTTAGCATGCTTTAATAGGGTTGCTAGGATGTTCTGAGTAATTGCTATGGCATTGTTATGCAGTTGCTAGGTGTTCTGGGTGTTTTTTGTGTGCTGCATTATGGAGTTGCTAGGTGTTCTGAGTGATTGCTAGGGCGCTGCTATGGAGTTGCTAGTTTCTGAGTTATTTCTATGAGTGTTGCTCTATAGTTGCAGTGTTCGAGTGATTTCTAGAGTGTTGCTCTAGAGTTGCTGGGTGTTCTGAGGGATTGCTAGAGTGTTGCTAGGTGTTCTGAGTGATTGCTAGGGCGTTCATATAGAGTTGCTATCTGTTCTGACTGATTTCTAAAGTGTTGCTCTAGAGTTGCTGGGTGTTCTGAGTGATTTCTATAGTGTTGCTCTAGAGTTGCTGGGTGTTCTGAGTGATTTCTATAGTGTTGCTCTAGAGTTGCTGGGTGTTCTGAGTGATTTCTATAGTGTTGCTCTAGAGTTGCTGGGTGTTCTGAGTGATTTCTATAGTGTTGCTCTAGAGTTGCTGGGTGTTCTGAGTGATTTCTATAGTGTTGCTCTAGAGTTTCTAGGTGTTCTGAGTGATTTCTATAGTGTTGCTCTAGAGTTGCTGGGTGTTCTGAGTGATTGCTAGAGTGTTGCTATAGAGTTGCTAGGTGTTCTGAGTGATTGCTAGGGCGTTGCTATAGAGTTGCTAGGTGTTCTGAGTGATTGTTAGTATTCGGACTATTTTGAATAGTAGTCTGTCATCTGGTGTTGTTCCCGCTAGTTTTAAGAATGCTGTTATTCAGCCCCTCCTTAAAAAAAATGGTTTAGATCCCTTTAACATGAGTAATTTTCACCCCAACCTTATATCTAAGATATTGGAAAAAATTGTGTTGGAGCAGTTAAATGTTTTTTTTAAAGAGAAATAATATCTTAGATAGATTCCAGTCTGGTTTTAGAGCCGGCCACAGTACAGAGTCTGCTCTTTTGAGGGTCTCCAATGATATCTCAAGAGGTGTTGACTCTGGGAGTTGTGTTGTTCTAATTTTGTTCAGAATCAGAATCAGAATCAGAATCAGAATGAGCTTTATTGCCAGGTATGTTTACACATAACGAGGAATTTGTTTTCGTGACAGAAACTTCCACAATGCAACAGAATGACAGTGACAGAACAAAAACACAGAAAATAAAAAATAGAAAAATAGAACAAGTAAATAAGGAATAAAAATATATAAATTGACAATTGTGTGTGCAGGTATATTACAATAGACAGTTTTTTTTTTTTTTTTTGTATGTACAGGTACTGTATATTATGTGCAAATTTTAGGTGTAGACTTAGTATGAGTGTTAGATAAATAAGTGTTTGAGTGAATAAATAGTGTGTGTTCCACGGTTTTTGTCAAGTGTTCATGAGATGGATGGCCAGGGGGAAGAAATTGTTCCTGTGTCTGGCCGTTCTGGTGTTCAGAGCTCTGTAGCGTCGACCAGATTTCAACAGTTCAAAGAGGGAGTGTGCTGTATGTGAGGGGTCCAGAGTGATTCTGCAGCCCTTTTGCTCACTCTGGACGAGTACAGTTCTTGGAGAGAAGGGAGGGTTGTACCAATGATTCGCTCAGCAGTCCGGACTACCCTCTGTAGTCTTCTGAGGTCAGATTTGGTAGCTGAGCTGAACCAGACAGTTATTGAAGTGCAGAGGACAGATTCAATAATGGCGGCGTAGAACTGTTTCAGCAGCTCCAGTGGAAGGTTGAACTTCCTCAGCTGGCGAAGAAAATACAACATCTGCTGGGCCTTTTTCACAATGGAGACAATGTGATTGTCCCACTTCAGGTCCAGAGAGATGGTGGTTCCCAGGAACCTGAATGACTCCACTGCAACCACAGTGCTGTTCATGATGGTGAGTGGGGAGAGTGCAGAGGGGTTTTTCCTCCTGAAGTCCACGGTCATCTCCACTGTTTTGAGCGTGTTGAGCTCCAGTTTGTTGTGACTGCACCAGACAGCCAGCTTTTTAACCTCCTGTCTGTAAGCAGACTCTTCACCGGTCCCTGAATGATGCCGATGAGTGTGGTGTCGTCTGCAAAACTTCAGGAGCTTGACAGAGGGGTATTTAGAGGTGCAGTCATTCGTGTAGAGAGAGAAGAGCATTGGGGAGATACGAACAACAACCGGCTGAGAATCACCAGTGCTGATCGTACGGGTGCTTGATGTGTATTTTCCCAGCCTCACTAGCTGCTGTCTGTCGGTCAGGAAGCTGTTGATCCACTGACAGTCGGAGGTGGGCACGGAGAGCTGAGTTTGTTTGGGCAGGAGGAGGTTTGGGATGACAGTGTTAAAGGCCGAGCTGAAGTCCACAAACAGGATTCTCACATAAGTCCCTTGTCTGTCTAGATGTTGCAGAACATAATGCAGTCCCATGTTTACTGCATCGTCCACAGACCTGTTTGCTCTGTTTGCTCTGTTAGATCTTACTGCAGCATTCAATACAGTTGATCACGATATACTTATTGCTCGTCTCAAGAATCATGTTGGTGTTCAGGGCTTAGCCTTAAAATGGTTCTCTTCTTATCTGAAGGATAGGACTTTTTCAGTCAGTTTAGGGTATTACTCTTCTTCTACTGCTCCTCTTGTCTTTGGGGTTCCTCAGGGCTCTATTCTGGGACCAATTTTATTTTCTCTGTATATGTTGCCATTGAGTTTTATTTTTGAAAAATTTGGGATTCATTATCACTTGTATGCGGATGATTCACAAATTTACTTACCATTTAAACAGGACCATAAATGTGCTTTGCAGTCTCTGCATCAATGTCTGACAGAGGTTAAGTGCTGGTTGGCAAATAATTTTCTTCAATTGAATTAAGATAAGACAGAGATGATTTTATTTGGTAATAAGGGTTATGTTAATGATATCTATGACTGCCTGGGGCAGTTTCCTGGGAAGAAACAGTCCTGTGTAAAAAACCTTGGTGTCATCTTTGACTCTGAGCTCAAATTTGACCGACAAATTAATGCTGTTGTTAAAAATAGCTTTTTCCATCTAAGGTCAATATCTAAGCTGAAGTCCATCCTCTCTTTTGAAGATATGGAGAAGGTTGTTCATGCTTTTGTGTCATCTCGTTTGGACTATTGTAATGTGTTGTATCTGGGTTTGAATCAGCTCTCTCTCTCTCTCATTTGCAGCTTGTCCAGAACTCAGCTGCCAGACTTTTAACAAGTACAAAGGGGAGAGAGAGCATATTACTCCTGCGTTAATCAAACTGCATTGGCTACCTGTACGATACAGAATTAATTTCAAAGCGTTGCTGTATGTTTATAAGGCTGTGCATGGTCAATTACCTGACTATGTTACTGATTTAATTAGTGTCTGTCAATCCAGCAGATCTCTGCGCTCAAATGACCAACTACTACTAATGGTTCCGTGATCTCGTCTAAAATGTAGAGGGGATTGTGCTTTCTCTGTGGCAGCTCCTAGGCTCTGGAATGCCCTTCCTCTGTCTATTAGAACTTCTCCAACGTTGGGTGTTTTTCAGAGTTCGCTTAAAACTCATTTGTTTTCTCTAGCTTTTGACAATGTTTTTTAGCTGTGTATGATATTTGTTGTTACTATTATTATTTATTTCTTTTTCTTTTCTTTTACTATTATTATTTTTAATTTGTTTTTATATTATTATTATGTTTTTCTCTTATCTTTCTCTGTACAGCACTTTGATTCCAGTCGTGGTGTGGAAAGTGCTTTATAAATAAAAATTTTTGATTGAGTAGAGATTTGTTAGGGTGTTGCTCTGTAGCTGTTAGTATTGAGAGTGATTGTTAGGGTGTTGCTATGGAGTTGCTAGGTATTCTGAGTGTTTTTTAACATGTTGTTATAAGGTTGCTATGACACTCCAAGGTAGATGTAGGGTTAGTGGTGTGCTGGTCCACTAGGTGGTGTATGCCCTTGTTAGTGTTCTGGACTCGGTTAGTGCCCTGCTTAGTTTCTCAGGGTATTCCGAGTATTAACTAAGGGGGCTGCTTACTGGCCCAGATTCAAAGGGAGTCAACCCTATGAGACGAATTATGTTTCCACGGTTTACATGAGTACGAATCACAGGTTTGATCACTTGTAAACCCCTCGCCTCCAATTGGCTTGTGATGTTCTTTATTTGTCATTTTTCAATAAAAGCATCCACTAAATGAATAAATGTAAATGCAAATGTAAATAATTTGAGGTATCATTCATGTGTGGGATTAGCTACTCACTAGAGTTTAATACTCAGCATTAGGGGTTTGTGAAATCCCTAATCCATCGTTGTTTCAGCAGGATGGCAGGCACATCTAATATACCATTCATTATGAGAAAAACATGGCTCATAATACATTACTCAAAGAGACATTAGAGAGAGTTTTACAAAGTCCTGTAAGTGAACAGGGGACAGATATATGTGTGTGTGTGTGTGTGTGTGTGTAGATGACGGGCAGATGATGGGTATGGCAGTGCCACAGAGACAGATGGCACAGCACTGCATGAAAACACACACAGGGCAAACTCAAGTCCCAGAGAGTGGCACTATTCCAAACCAATTAATCTGTCTTTGGGCAAACTTCCCTCCGTACACCTACCCTGAAGAAAAAAAAATGAATGCAGTGTGTTTGCATATGAACAAGAGAGAGAGAGAGAGAGAGAAACGGATACTGACAAAAACTTAAATACCTAAATGAGAGTCTATGAGGCCCGTGAGAGACTGTGATAGAGCGGGTATGGGCTGAATGGCTGAATGCCACAGCGCAGGTGAGACACATATCTGCTGTGCAGGGCAAAGCGGTTCAGACCTCCAATCAGCTTCTATTACACTGAAGGAGTTGTGAAATACCAACTGCATCAGAGGAAATGCCAACAACCAGACTGCCGACTGCAGGGGAGAGCTGGCTTGATTACTATGTTGTATTAACCTTGAATCTGTTGCTCCAGGTTGCTGTGTGTGTGCTGAAGTTTGTGGAGGTCATTTTAAGCCATTTAACTTTGACCTCAACAGACTTATAAAACCACGTTATCTTTGACATCACAACGTTTACAGTAGATAAATGTTCATTTAATATTTTATGTTTTAAAATAATTATTCTTACCAAATGCTGCGTTTATTTGATCAAAAAAGGCAAAAATAAATTTTACTATAATTTAAAATAAGTGTTTTCAATTTGAATATATTTTAAAATAATTTATTCCTGTGATGCAATGCTGAATTTTCAGCATCATTACTTCAGTCTTCAGTGTCACATGATCCTTCAGAAATCATTCTAATATGCTATTGTACCTCTGCTCAAGAAACATTTCTTATTACCATCAACATTGTAAACAGTTTTTTGGCTGCGTCATAGTTTTTGTGGAAGCAATTATATATTTTTTCAGGATTCGAAAACACTTTATTTTAAGGTGTCCTTGTTACACATGTTACATGTACTTACTATTATAATAATCATTAATTATGCATAATTACATGCAAGTAACCCTAAGCCAAAGCCAAATCCTAACCATATAGTAAGTACATGTAGTTAATTAATATTACTCAGTGCTTATATGTATAATTACACTGTAACCAGTGTAACCCCGGATTCTTTGATGAATATAAAGTTTTAAAAGAACAGCATTTACTTGAAATAGAAATGAATTTGTACATTCTGTATTTACTGTAACTTATGATCAATTTAATGCATCGTTCCTCAATAAAAGTATTCATGTATTTCAAAAAATGACTCCCAAAATTTTAAAGGTACTGTATTTTTATTAATTTTATAAATATATATGTATTGATTTGTGTCAGGGCCCTGATAGTTTTCTATAGTGATAATAACTGGCTAACTTGATATTATCACTTGTTCCTTACAAGAACAGTGCAGACTGAATCAAACAGCAGAACAGGCTATTTATTATTCAGCTATAAATATTAAATCTTTTGTTGAAGAGCTCTTTTACTCTGAGATCATGAGACAAATGTAACCCAAATTTAATAAATTCAAAACTAATTCTCGCTCAGGGCATCTCAGGTGAAGTGAAGAAGACAGACGGAGCAGCTCTCCACCCGAGACTTGACTACTCTTAGCTCAGATCTACTGCATGACTTGATATCTCTTTAATTATGGTCATTAAAAAAACATAAGCTATTTAAAAGTCAAGCTCTTAAAGTTAGGACCCTCTGTTTCAGGCCTCCACAATCATCTTCTTCTGCTGATTTTCATAGTTTCTTTCTACTCTCTGGTGAAGTGGTGCAAAGTGATGCAGATTTAACCTTTTCTCTCTCCTCTGAAATATAAAGCATCAGAGCTGGCAGAATGTGTTAACGGTATTTCGGCTGTGTTTCATGGACTGATCATTCAGGTCAAAGGGTAAAGCTGCCGTGGAGAGATGAGGCCTTCAAATCCCTCAGGGTGTTTCTCATGCCAGCTAATTCAGATTTCAATCTCTCAGTCTAGTCTTTATAATGCCTTTAATATGAATGGAATTAAATAATAGTCAATCATTATGTCAAACTACCTGAAATTCTTATTTTCAAGAATCTTAGACTTTCACTCTTAGTTTTTTTTCTATGGTTATATCATCTTGAATTCTTTCAAAGAATAACCACAATTTAATTCTGAAACTGACTATTAATTGGCTCTAATTGAAAAGTAGTTCCTTGTAATGAATCTCCGCAAATGTAGCTATATATACTGCACTGGATGTGAATTATTTACAGGTTTATTACCAATTATATAATTCATAAAGACCCAGAGAGTGAGAGATGTTCTGTATGACTGACAGATCAAACGCCGGCTCTATGCACACGACCTGGTTCTGTCATCTCAACACTTATATAGCACTTCTGTCTGATCTGGGCTTTGGTACTACACACCTAAATAATGCTCGCGTTTGAGATCCCCTGGAATAAATCACATCACAGGTCTGAATTTCAGTTTCACAGATAACAGAGAAAGAAGATATGCAAGAACTTCTATGCCATATAAAGGCAAAAGTGAACCCTAACACACAACTATCATAAAGAACTGCATCAAAGTGTGCTAATAACAGCACGTCTTTCCTCAATAAGCTTAATGACTTGGCATATTATTTACTGTATGTCTGCAGAACAAACAAAAGTTTAATATTTAGTATATAAAACATCACTAATTATAAATAGACATTAGAATGCCTTGATGTACCTTGTGAAAAAAAGTGCACTTATTGTATTGAATGCGCACTTTAGTCTATCTACTTCATATATATATATAGAATATATAGTATATATAGATATGGTAAGATTTTTTTTGTTTTTGAAAAAAGTATCTTATGCTCACAAGGCTGCATTTATTTGATGAAAAAACAGTAAAAACAGCAATATTGTAAAATATTATTACAGGTTTAAAATAGCTGTCTTCTCTGTGAATATGTTGTAAAATATAATTTATTTCTGCGATGCAAAGCTGACTTTTCAATTAAGCCATTAATCCAGTCACACGATCCTTCAGAAATCATTCTAATATGTGGATGCATTGTTTTTAGAACCTTTGATACTTTTTCAGGACGCTTATAATAGAAATCTTTTGCAGCAATTAAAACTACCATTCAAAAGTTTGGGGTCAGCACTTTTTTTTTTTTTGAAAGAAATTAGTAGCACGGTAAGTTAAATTGATTAAAAAAACGGCTATAAGACTTTAAAACAATAATTTTAAAACTCTAAGTTCACTACTTGCATTCATAAAAATTGTAACTATAATATATTTTCACGTACTTGCAATTAAGTGTTCGAAAAACTTTATATTCAGATCATACTTTAGTATATTATGTATATTATTTCCATAATAAGTACTCTTTTAGAAGTAAGCTAAAGGATACTACGTACTACTTTACAAGGGACACCACCAGCTGGAGGATCAGTCCTAAAAATCCACTTCCATTTCTTCCCTGCTCTCAAGTAGCGTTATCTACCTTAGTTTCAGCTGGCTAAAGCAGAGCGAGAGAGAGAAATAATAAGAGAGACTGCAGTAAAACAGACCCAGAGTCTGTTAAATAGATGAAAGATGGACACACATCACAAAAACCTAATGCTTTCACCCACCACATGTACATGATGTCTGACAGGTTAATTATGCGCCAATGTCACCTCGCTGCGACAGAAATTAGTCCAGCTGATTGAGTGTGGCGTGCCTCTCCATATGTGCACACACACACTCTTACAGACTCCGTAAACAGCTCAACTAACCAGTTCAAACCAGCTGCCATGCTTCAAAACATACTGTTTTTTCAACAGGACTCTTTCTCTACTTCAGTCGCCTGGAGGCAGAATTCACAGCCGTATCACATCTGAATTAGAGCGCTCTCAACATCACTTCACAAAAGTGCTCTCGCTGCAACACACACGCAAACACACTTACAGCACTTCACACCCACCAGATCTGAGATTAAATACCAGGCAAAAATATTCCACCTGTCATGGCTGCAGAGCAGCTAAACAAACTGTTCTCAGATGTTTGCAACTGGCCACGTCCAATCAAACATCCACTTACATTTGTGTGCACATGAGAAGTGATTAAACCGCCGCAGGGAGCGAAGGGAGCCACTTTGAAGTGAAACTTTTCTTAATCATGGTCTCAGACATGCGCTCAGCAACAGTCTGCATTGGCGTAAAACAAGCTGAATTTGTGATAACGCTGCAGAGTTTGAACGTGACCGTTTTTTTAAAGTGTGTTTGGGTGCTGAAGGAAGATGGGCAGGAATTTACCCAGGAATCATACATTTTTAAACGGTTGATTTCTTAACATTTGAAACGTTTTAAAAATGTTGCACTTAAATAACTGAAGTACTATCTTATGGCAGTCCCTAGAAAATAATGTATTATTGGTAGTAGTAGCAGCAGCAGTAGCAGTAGTAGTAATTGGTAATAGTAGTAGTAGTAACCATGGTAATCAAGTAGTAGTAAGTTCATAATGAAAATTCACTGACATCCATTTTCATTGTATAGAACAACCTGGACATTCTGCTAAACATCTCCTTCCTATATATGTGATGGAATGAATGAAGAAAAAAACTAGAGAAGATGTTTGCATCAAAATAGGTGACACTGCAGGTCACACATATCTATGGACCAGTGTCAGTTAAAAGGTGTTTAACAGCTGCTACAATTTTTTGGGGGGAAGTGTGCATTATTTGGGCTGTTTCAAATAATGCCCGATTCTCAGTGTGGATTGAATCTCAGCTAAAAAGTTTCTTGAATATACAGCCATCTATTTTTGCTCCCTGGGGCAGAGAGCATGATGGGAAAGGAAGTGATGAATTCCCATACCATCCTAACAAGATATTCTTCTTGTTCTTGAAGCTACTCCCTTATCTTGACTTCAGTGTTTTATTGAAGAGAGAAGCAACTGAGATATGAAAGGAAAGAGATGTCAGACGAGAAAAAAAGAGGGAAAACAGTGCGAGCCTAAAATGGAAGAGGAATGAACTCATCCACCCACTTATGCTGATAAAACACAAACAGAAAAAGCACAGAGAAATGAAAACTGAGACACATACTAGTTACGACAGCAGTACAATTTTTTTTTCTTTGAAAAAATTGTGAGTAAGAGAAGGTGCTTAACCTTTAAAATATGTCGACCGTCAACTTTAGGAGGTCAAACGAAATGTTACAGGTCAAACTAAAATATTACATTATTTTATTTTAATTTTGCAACCCCATTACTAAACTTTGGGACACTCATTTGTTAACTTTTATCAAACTTAAAAAAAAATTACAGTACAAACATATTAATAATTATAATAATAATAATGCCAAACTAGTCCTCATAATATAATAAATCACTGTATTTGTGCAAAAACATTTAAAGAAAAATAATCACGGCAGAGGGCTAAAAGCGTAATCTCAGAAACGTGATGAAGGATGATGAACAGAAGAATAGGTCTCATCTGAAGGGCGATGTTTATGAGTTCTCAGCACAGGTAGCTCCCTCTGAGTTACACTAATGAGGAAAACAGATGGTGCTCTCGCATACGCACCTCTCAGTTGTCATAGAGGGAGGGATTTACATGTAGCTCTGCTAATGACTCTTTCCAGGTTCACTTGTCTCTCTGATGGTGTCCTATCTCTCTCGACTGTCCTCTTGGGACTACCTGTGGTGAAATTCTCAGAGCATAAGAACATGACTATTCATTACCAGCAGAATCATTTTGATAGTGACCAGTCTGAAGTCACACACACACACACACAACCACACACACACACACACACACACACACACACCCGGCCAACCCCACACACACACACACACACACACCCTCGATGTTTATGATCGGCTCACCTCGCTTGCTCTATCGTTTGCCCTCTCATTCTGAGCAACCAACATCTGTCACACAGGTGACCACAACCCTCTCTCCCATCTTGCCCACCCACCCCCATTGGTTGCTTTTTCTGTTGCTGCGTGAATTTAATGAAATTCAAGAATGTGTCATATTTCTCCCAGTAATATACAATAATTATTATTATATAAATAATCGGGTAAATATTTTATAATTATATATTTTTACTTTTTTTCCGTCAGTGGTTTTAAAATTATTAGGTACACAAGTCTATACGGAATTCATGATACTAATTATATATAATATAATAATTTAATACTGAATATAATAAACTTGATTTTTAAGTCATAGATCCTTTAAAGTAATTATTTATTTATTTTCTGCACTGACAATGCAAAAAAGGCTTTATGGTCCAAAAAATTATTTCATTCTTAATGAAAAATCGAATCTTTTTTTTTGATTTTGTGGTGTAATTTGACTTGAACAATAAAGAGATTCATTTGGCCCTTTAGCCGTCATCTCAGTCTTCTAAACATTTTCTTACTTCATTCTCAAATTTTGACAAGACCACAAGCTGAGCACTTTGGGCACTGGAGATAAAAATCTGTATCCCTCTAACTAATCTCTGCATTCCCATTGAAGAAGCCTGTAGGAGCTTGACTGGAGAGGGTGTTTAAGCTCCCACTTCCTGGAGGCCACTTTGTTCAACTCTCACCATGAAGTTAGCAGTTCATTGTTGGAGCATGAGCAGATAATCATCACTCTGAAGAAGCTTCCGGCACTTCTAAGCCTACAGTGAAACACCCCCCTACCACCTCCTCTAACATGCAGTCTTCATTTCCACAGATATTTGCTTAGTCCTCAGACAAACAGTTGAAAACAAGCATGAACAGATACAACTTAGGTGTGACGGTGAGCAATATGCCTTCAGTCAATGAGCATGAAAATACCGAAAGGACATGCAGACTGTAATATAATGTAATGTAATATTACATTACATTAATAATGTAATGAAGGCCAAAAATACAAACACAGTAATATTGTGAAATATGATTACAATTTAAATAATTGTTTTCTATTTGAATATATTTTCAAATATATGTATTCCTGTGATCAAAGCTGAATTTTCAGCATCATTCCTCCAGTCTTCAGTGTCACACGATCCTTCAGAAATCATTCTAATATAGTGATTTAATGATCAAGAAACATTTCTGATTATTATCAATGTTGCAAACAGTTGTGCTGCTTAATATTTTTGTGGAAACTGAAACAGTTTTTTTCACCATTTATTTGCAATAGAAATCTTTTATAAAATTAAAAATGACTTTACGGTCACTTTTGATCAATTTAATGCATCCTTGCTGAATAAAAGTATTAATTTCTTTAAAATAACATTTGATCTGAATATTATATTATATTATATTGATAAGATATGATATGATATTTTGCATGTGTTTTTGCTGATGCCACTTGGTTTAATATTTTGCTTTTTGTATCTAATGCAATAATTCAGACATTATAAGTGTGGCTTAAATCCAACTACTTCTGGAGGCCATTGTGCGCAGTGCATTTAAGTCAATAAAAACAAATCCCTATTCAGAAAATGAGCTCAGAGTCCTTCTGCTTGCTGCCTGCTGAATATAATCCACTGAGTTTGCCAAACTAACCCTGGAGCCGCGCCAGACCTCAACTCAAGGGGCCACTTCAGCACAACAGCAGGGCTTCAGGACTCAGGCAGGGGCGTTTTACACATGCACAGTGTGTGCAGGCTACACTTTAGACTGCTGTAGTTTTAAAGGACTGGTTAAGTGTAGAGAGACAGCCAATTATTTCCTAAGATAATGAAAAAGCACCATTAGGATGGAAGCGTGTCTGGAAAAACATATATTATGGGATGCTTTTAGTTATGCTATGTAGAAGCAGACATACAAATATAGTAAGTCTAAATATAGTGTGGGGAGACCATAAACTATAGTAAAAACATGACATATAATTTGTTTGTGCGTGTATGTGTTTGGAGTGACTTACAGAGATAAGGATTTGGAAGCTGCTGTGCAGGACCTCTATGTACTGGTATTCCAGCAGGCAGCCCATGATGGATATATAGGACTGTGCGTCTGCACTGTGGTCTCCGCTGGCGGGGATCTCTCTTCGGATACAGCCTGGCCCATGCTCGCTCCACCAGGAGTGGTGTGCCGAGATGTTAAAGGTCAAGAGATCGCTGTCCTAAAACAAGAGAGAGGAGAAGCTGTCGTCAGCCTCAGCCACATGTCAATATAAAGGATGAAGGAGTGAGTGACAGAGGGGCTGCGCGCTGTAAAGCATGCATGCATAATTTAACACAGGGCCGACAAAGAATCTGTTCCATAGACATGAGAGAGGGAGGAAAGACGCGCATACATACAAAAGATGGAGGAAGCACATGATCGCTTTCAATATGCGTTCATTGTTTATTTGTTGTGGTCATATTTATGACCGATTTTACACATGAAAGCAAGTACATAACTATCAAGAAATACATCAAACATCATAAAAGTAAAAAAAATTACATATTTCTACTTATATATCCCAGCCCTACTATCATTTCGTGCCATTTATTCAGCAATACTATCTGACAACACATCTTTCCATTTGAAATCAAGATTTCTGACTCTTGATTCATATATTCCTGCAAATAAAGGGATTACCTATGTAGGCATCTATTCACACAGTCCTTAAACTGAATGCTGCATGCACGTGTGAAAGTGCCGTGAAACACAAGTGTCACCTCAGAGTTATGCGTCTGTGTCGCAAATGTTCCTCATATGCTCACGGATACGTGTACATCAGATGTAATGGATTCTGTCAATCCACACAGTTCTCAGGCTGTATGAGATGAATGACACTTGTCAAAATGAAAACTTATGGACTTTCCTATGCTTATTAGAGAGGAACTCGTCCTTGACCTCTTTCTGGCTGATGGAGGCACAGAGGCATTTGTCCCCTTCATCATCAGCAGGCATTATCATTATACGCGTCACTATATGTCATTGAGAGGAGTGTGTGTTTGTGTGTTCGGGGAGGGGGTCGATACAGACTGTCCTGTCCCGTATTTAATCACAGCCACAGTGTGAGACTGACAGCCACAGCCGGCGGCCATGCATGAGAGGACAACCCCACCAAAACACCTCAATCAAGCAGACAGAGAGAGAGAGCATTTCATAAAGTGCTCAACCACTTAATATGCCTTTCCTCTTCAGTGAAAGTACATGTCTCATGTTCAGAGAGTTAATATGGTTCTCCATTATCTGAATGTGAGAGATTAATTCCATGTTCATGTTGTGTCAGAATTATCGTACTTATGAGATGACAAGTCTGTGGTTCGACTCTGAGCGGTTTGAGTCTTCTGAATTATTCGTTTCCATGGGAGCACTCAAAGCTAACATAGATTCATGTGCCGTTTTGTTGTTGATGACAGCAAAATACTTTAAGCCACCTCTATTTGCTCATGGAAGATTAAAGATCAAAGAAAGAGCACTGTGTGGTAGACTTCTAAAATTAATATTTATATTATTAATAGTCACCTTTTTTCCTGTATCATTAGTAATTCAAATCTGTAAACACTGCAATGTATTTACGCTGGCAGGCATGGAGGTGCATTTTATTGCATTCAGAACTAAATTGAGAACGCTTATATTACACTTCAATTCCTAAAATAAATTTGAATTTGTATAGCAAATAGTAAGTAGTAATTGCAATTCAAGCAAGAAGAACTACAATACAGTAAATAGTTATTTAAAGACCCCTACCCACCGAGAGACAGACAGGCAGGCAGATATAATAAACACATTGCGAGACTGAGAAAGACAGACATGATAAACATTGTGAGAGAGAGAGACAGATAGTCAGTAATTGCAAGACACATAGGGTCTCATTCACTAAGCATGCATACGAACAAATTTGTGCGTGAAACCTGTGTACTAACGTTTTTGCAAACAAATCATGATTCACTAAAAACCTTCGTACTAAAATGTATTCTAAATTTATGAGAAATATAGGAATAACTGAAAGCATGTACGCAAAAAGCACATACTCTGGGTGGACTTAATAATCAGGGTAAAAAAATATTGCATCTTAACACGGCTAGCTATATACATTTATATATACACTTTATAGTTACAATGAAATGTATGTTTATCTTAAAAATATTTTTAAATACTTCATATACAGTAAAAGAGTAAGAAAAGCTGAGTTAGCCTTTAGCTCGAGCTGTGAGGTATGCAAGTACAGTATGTACAGCTGGCTAATGAGAGGTCTGTAAACTGGGTCTGTTTAGATATGTTTATGTGTTTGAACTGGTTTTGAGGACTGTTCACTTGGCATTGATCAAGGATCTGGCAAGAACACTTATGTAAAGAGCTATATATGGGGTTGCGTTAAGCATATTTGATGAGAGTGACGAAATGCTGTAAAGGAAAGGTTGTGTGGAAAGCCCTTATATGGAGATGGTTTGGGCGGGATTTGTGTTAATGACTAACCTCATGTGCACGGCCGCTCATTTAGAACACTCCATTTTCACTTACATTTGGACGAGGTTAACAAATGTATGTGCGTACACACGTGTTGTTAATTAGGCAGAACGTTTTTGTGAGAAGATTGAATGTGTGTATAAATACAAATAATCTACACAATTATTAGTGAATGAGACCCATTGTGAGACAGAGAGAAACACTACAAGAAAGACAAGACATGATAAACACACTGCGAGAGAGACAGAAACACTACGAGAAAGCCAGACAGATACCCGTCCTTCGAGAGACAGACAGACATGATAAACACTGGGAGACAGACAGACATGATAAACACTGTGAAAGAGACAGACAGAAATATGAGACAGACATGATAGACACACTGCGAGAGAGACAGAAACACTACGAGACACACAGACATGATAAACACTGTGAGAGAGAGACAGACAGAAACACTACGAGACAGACAGACATGATAAACACACTGTGAGAGAGAGACAGACAGAAACACTACGAGACAGACAGACATGATAAACACTGCGAGAGAGAGACAGACAGAAACACTACGAGACAGACAGACATGATAAACACTGTGAAAGAGACAGACAGAAATATGAGACAGACATGATAGACACACTGCGAGAGAGACAGACACACTACGAGACAGACAGACATGATAAACACTGTGAGAGAGAGACAGACATAAACACTACGAGACAGACAGACATGATAAACACACTGCGAGAGAGACAGAAACACTACGAGAAAGACAGACATGATAAACACTGCGAGAGAGACAGACAGAAACACTACGAGACAGACAGACATGATAAACACTGCGAGAGAGACAGACAGAAACACTACGAGACAGAAAGACATGATAAACACTGCGAGAGAGAGACAGACAGAAACACTACGAGACAGAAAGACATGATAAACACAGAGACAGACAGACATAATACACATGTGAAAAGACAATATGGACAAACAGCATTGTTGACTGCACAGAATATGATAAACACACTGACAGATGGACAAATATGCTCAACGTTACAAGACAGAGAGATAGACAGATATGATTAACACTGCGAGATGGCAGACAGACAGATAGATAGATAGATGGATAGAATCTAATGTCAGACTGTTTGCGATTCTTCTCATCACAGTCTAATCATAATCTCTTACAGTAGGGGGTCCTCAGTGCAGCATGATATTATCATATGGTGTGTCATTTGCCGTATGACAGTAGAGACAGCAGTGAGACAGTCATATTTTGAGGTGTTTCATTGAGGGTTGTGGTGGGCCGTGTTAATGCAGTGGGTGCATGCTGAATAATGGGGTGTTGTATTAGACAGTGCAGCGGCCCGACTCAGGCATTAACCCAACAGATGGACAAACAGCGCTCCCTCACTGCTACATATGGACAGCAGGAGGACAAGCGGCTAATGGAGAAAACACACATACACATACACACACACACATATAAACACACAGAGACAGAAAAGAAAGGATCAATGCGCTACTACTCGCTGCTTTCTGGACAGCAGATCTGTCTGAATCAGCTCATGAATATTCATGCATTGACTTTATCGAGGTGAGGGGGGTTGGGGGGAAGGGCGTCCCACCTGTGACAGCACAGTAAAGAAAAGGGAGGGAGTGACGGAGCGTGACTGTGTGAGACAGAGGAAGCAGAGCATGAGGATGAAAGGAAAAACACAAAAATAAAGGTGGGATAAAACGTAACCGAGTGCATAAGCATATAGTAAATTAATAAATAAACTTAAAGTGCAGAAAGCACTTCCCATATCTTTTGTTGATATTGTCCAAGGCCATGAGTCCAATTACACAACTCTCTTGTGAGCAAAGAACAAAACTAAAAAGGTTCAAATAAATACATGACTCGAACAACATTAAATCCAGCTGATACAAAGACAAGGATGGTTTGTGCTGAACACATTAGGCTTTGTGAGATTAATTATTGGCTGCTAAGAGCATGAAGCCATTGAAATTCAAGAGACACCGAGAAACCAAACACTCAAACTATAAGAACAAGCCTGTTGAGATTTTTCAAAGCAAGATATGTAAGAAATATATAAATAAATTACTGTTTAAAAGTTTGGGGTCTGCAAGATTTTTTAATGTTTTTGAAAGAAATCTTGTAATGGTCACCCAGGCGGATTTACTTTTGATAAAATACGTAAAAACAGAAATATTGTGAAATATTACTGCAATTTAAAAATACTATTTTCTATTTGAATATATAAAAAAATGCAATTCCTGTGATGCAAAGACGAATTTTCAGCATTATTACTCCAGTCTTCAGTGTCACATGATCCTTCAAAAATTATATTAACATCTTATTATCTACTTATTTCTTAATATCTATGTTGAAAACAGTTGTGCTGCTTCATATTTTTGTGGAAACCATATTTTTTCATGATTCTCTTTAGCCATGGCAATATGTCTTTCCTATCACTTTTGATCAATTTAATGCATCCTTGCTGAATTAAGAATTTTGTATTGTAAACAATTTTGATACTGTGTTGTCTTGCCACTTGATGTCCAATGTAAAATCTGGGTTCTGAAGCAAAACCAGTATTGAAACATCTTCAATGCAAGTATGCAGAACATTCCTACACATCCCAACAGTGTCAGTGTCATTTTACCATGGAGGATGTAATTAACCTCTTTTGTTGGACCTGGAACAACATTCCCGTCAAACAAAACGTCATCCTAACCCTATTTCCAACCACAACTATTAGTTTTTCTTAAAATTAGAGGGAAATTAAATTATGTTCAAACCCAAACTTAGCCCTAACTTAACTCTAAACCTAACCCTGAAATTGGATTGGTTAGTTCCAGGAAAATCGAGTATGTTGATCCAGGAACACATTCTGCTTGATAAAAATCATGGTCATTCAAACCCAATATTTTGGGGAAGTCGTGGCCTAATGATTAGAGAGTCGGACTCGTAACCCAAAGGTTGCGGGTTCGAGTCTTGTACCGGCAGGGATTGTAGGTGGGGGGAGTGAATGTACAGCACTCTCTCCCACCTTCAATACCACGACTGAGGTGCCCTTGAGCAAGGCACCGAACCCCCAACTGCTCCCCGGGCTGCCCACTGCTCCAGGTGTGTATGTTCACTGCTGTGTGTGTGCACTTTGGATGGGATAAATGCAGAGCACTAATTCCGAGTACTTGGCCACATGTCACATCACTTCTTCACTTTAATATCTACCATGTATGAATTCTGTATGAGTTTGGAAAAAAATTTTGGGACAAATATTTCCTTCCAGAGCCATTTTGTCTAATGCAGCGACGGCAATAGTGGAAAAGCTTAATTCTGAAAGAACAGCAGCTCATTACACATGTACCAGATTTACTTGCAGACTTTAAGATGTCCAATTTCATTCCACCTCCTGAAAGCGGATAAGAGCTTTCATTGTGAGAACAAGAAATCTGAGTCCAGGAAACAGGCCAAGCAGGAGTCATAAACAAGCGCACACAGAGAGAGGAGAATGTGTAAATTATACAGCGAGCTTGTTTCTCACTGCTAACACACTAGGGGCTGAGTGTTTGAGTCCATGACCTGCCAGCACACGTAGACAGAAGTGTATCATGGGATGGGTTGGGGATAACACAACTACTGCTTCAACTTCTGTTTTACAAAAGGCTTTAATCTGATTTCATTTCCTCTACAAAGATGTACTAGTTTCTTATGTGTTCAATGCAAACTTAAGAGTAAGACACTTCTTCAAGCACTTCTAAATAAAGTTTCAGACAGTCTGTAAAAACATAATAAATAGCCACATTTAGCTGTAAAACAGGGTCATTAAAATGCCTCGTACTCCTAAACATTGAGGGCTCACCAATGTGTAACTTTAGATGGGAATCTCTCTTACCTTTGATAGACCTCCAACCTCCAGGTAGAAGCAGACGATAAAGACGTTCCAGGCCACCCACAGCGCTGTCCACACAGTATACTGTCAAAAAGATGGACAATTCATTATTCCAACAATTGGTTCCAACATTCAAACACAGGCTACACTCCACAGGTGCAGTCACATTTACTGTTGCTTGAAGACACTTCACAGGCGAAAGCCAGTCATTTCAATAGGAATCTGTGCATTTGGCAATTTTGTGTGAGGGTGAAAACCTCCCAAAGCAGATTTCGCTCTTGTTCAAGTTGGTCACATGACCCGAAAGCCACTTTGTTTGAAAGTGACTTCTGTGTGAGCTGTGCTTTAAACATCTTTACACTATTGGCAAAGGACAATGCATTTTCCCATCATGTCATTACAAACCTTTATGACTTGCTTGTGTTTTTTTTGTCCATACAATGAAAGAGGTCTAAAACAACTTTTGGACCCCATTGACTTTCATAGTATAGACAAAACATTTGTCCAAAATCTCTTCTTGTGCTAAATGATGACAGAATTTTCATATCACATCACATTTTTTTCAGTAAAACCATTCAGTACAGCACAGCAGCGTCTCTACTTCCTCCGCAAACTGAGAAGAGCCAGAGCCCCGGCCCCCATCATGTGCACCTTCTACAAAGGCACCATCGAGAGCATTCTGACGAGCTCCATCACTGTGTGGTATGGCGCCTGCAACGCGTCCTGCCGCAAGACACTTCAGCGCATAGTGAGAGCAGCTGAGAAGATAGTTGGTGCCTCTCTCCCCTCCCTCCATGACATTTACAACACCCATCTCACCCGCAAAGCCCTCTGCATTGCAGGTGGTCCCACCCACCCGACCCCCCTTCTTCAGCTGCATTGCATCAGGGAGGAGACTGCGGAGTCTCCAGGCCAGGACCAGCAGACTGAATGACAGCTTCATCCATCAGGCTGTCAGGAAGCTGAACTCCCTCCCGACCTTGCCCCTCCTCCCCTCTTTTGCCCCACACACCTCTGAACTCTGACCCTCTGACTGACTCTCCCACTCCCCCCTCCCTAATAAACACACACACACTGTCACTTTAATCAAAGTCTGAATAAGCTCTTTTGCACTACAATCATTATATATGCACTGTTTGTTTACTTCACTGGTTTGCAATCTATCTGCCATGTGCCTTGTGCTGCTTAATATATATTTTTTTACATTTTACCTTACTTGTATATTTGTATAGTTGTATTTTATATTTAAATCTGTATTTATGTTCTACTTTAGTGTTATCTTTATGCACCAAGGTTCTGAGAGTACGCAATTCAGTTCTCTGTGTGTTGTGCTTTACATTGTGGAATCATTGGACAACTAAAGCCGACTTTACTTGACTTGACTATAGTAGAGAAAAATTTCAAAAAAAAAAAAAAAAAAAAATAAAAAATTGGCCAACGTTGGTTACCCATACTAGGAATTAGTGCTCTGCATTTAACCCATCCTAAGTGCACACACACCCAGAGCAGTGGGCAACCATTTGTGCTGCAGCGCCAAGGGAGCAGTTGGGGGTTCAGTGCCTTGCTCAAGGGCACCTCAGTCGTGGTATTGAGAGAGTGCTGTACATTCACTCCCCCCACCTACAATTCCTGCCGAACCAGAGACTCAAACTCACAACCTTTGGGTTACGAGTCCAACTCTCTAACCATTAGGCCACTACTTTACCATCTGATACAATTACTGTACCACTGAACTACCACACTGGAGCACTTTTATGCAAGACATGGCTGGCCATTAACTACCATCTAGAACAAGTTTGAACTCAAGCCGCTCCAGTAGCAGTAACATCAGAGCTGATGTATATGGGAGACAGAAGTCGAGCAGATGCTTGAAAACATCCGCAGTGAGCGTGTTTGGATTTAGAGCTCAGTCCTGAGCACCTTTCTTTTACACACTCTTATCTTTTATCTCCAGATTTGTATTTTTCTTTGTTCTGATTCAATCTTCTTTTTATAGTAGAACATCTCATTTGAACACCATGCCTTTTGTCTTCCTGGTCGTTTGTACTGTTGTTTACCACACACAATCATTTAGGATTTTTATAAGCCTATAAATCCCACTGAAATGCTAATCTGAATTAGCGCTCCAAACTGAGCCTGCTGGTATATACAAACTCCCGGAAACAGAAAAAGGTACGTGCATTCATTTTTGTCATTATCATGAAGCAGATAGTGCTCATGGGGAGTTTAAAGAGAATACAGAAGTGTATGCCGCACAAGAGTAAAAATGGATCTCAGGTTTCCTGTCAGTCCCTTACAGAAGACCAGCTTGAGATGACTTTATAGAGCAATTTCCTACAAAAGAGTGTTTCAAAACACCTTCCACTGGGATTTCCTCCACTGATATACAAAGATCAGAAGACTGTCTGAGGATTTTTCTATTTTTGATAGTTGAGTTTCACACAAAGTTTCAAATGGAGGAAAGTTGTGAAAGTTTACATGAGGCAAACTCCATCCACAGGAATTACACTGTTAACACATTACCGCAGATTCATCCACCCACCGAGAAAAGCAGTACCACCTCAAAGGACAACGTTACAGATCACATAATAAATGTTTAAACTACATAATTTATGTAAGCGCTTTAACAACAATACGAGCTTCGCATTTCTGCTCATAAGCACTTTGTTTCAATCACGCCATTGACTTCCATTGCACATTAGATAACTGCATAAAATTTTTTTCTATAAATTGAAGGACAAGAAGTTGTATTTCACACAGAATGTTCATTTAAAGTTAAAACTGATTGTTTGACAGGATACTGTATCCATTTGTGACTAAGGCTTTAATACGTCTATCGCTCAGAAAATGAATGTCTTGAAGGGAAATGATGCACCTCAGACAGAATGATTCACACGCCAAATCACTATTATATGGTGACTGGTGTAATTTGAACCCATTGTGAAGCAGACGTGACACAAGCCTGAGCAATACTCCTCACCATTCCCAGGAGTCTCAGCACCGCAAGTCTTGTTTCCAGGCTCGTCCTTCTGCCTTTTCTCACGGCTTTGTTCTATTCCTGGCTTCTCAACTTTTTTGTCACTTTGATTAACTTGATATTTCTACTCACCATGTGAGAATTTTCTGTTTGAAATTAATTAGCATCACATTTTGGTGTAATCATATGTGTAAATCTAATGTATAATGAGCAGCTCAGTGTATTATTATAGAGATCAGTAAAAATAGTGGCTAATTAACTCATCTTCTCAGTTTTATATTTTACTATCTTTATATCGGTTTTAACGCGATCCAGAATGAAAATGCTCACAAATATCAGCAAAACACTAGCAAAATGCATAGCAAATAATGCATTGGAAGAGAATATTAACTTAGTATTTAGAGCATAATGAGCAATATACAATGTATCTTTTAATAGTTTAATAGTGGAAAACTATGCATTGATGAAAGTTTCAAACAATAGTATTTTGCATTGATATTGCATGACTTCATGTTTCTCACAGTGTCTATCTTAGAATAAAAAAATAAAAATAACAACATTTAACCCCATTTTGTTTAAAAATGACTTGACGTCTGTCAGTCTGATTAAATAAGAAATCAAAATAGATATTTGACTGTGCGCTGATGTTACTTCTAGCTTATTTGTCATGCATACATTCTTCTACACAATACACACATTTTGGCAAACTTAGTAGGCCGTCTCGTTTTTTTCAAAGCATGCAGAAAATTTGCATACTGTGCACAGTATGCTATATTCAGATATGAATTATAAATTATAATGTAGCAATAAGAAGAATAGAATGTTATGCTATTTCAAACATAGCCATGGATTCACTGAGCTATGATGTAAACTGAAGACTATTGGTTATCAAAATAAATTCAGTATGAATATTAAAACCCCAAAAATAGCTTGCTTCCCGTCTCATCGACTGAACTAACGGCTTGATAATCCTGTTGAACTTGAAGTGAAGCTGCATCATGGACTGACCCAGTGAGGAACTGAAGGGAGCTGGACTCTAATCATTTAATTCAAGATAATTAGATGGAGATTTAGGGGATTAAAATGCCATAGAATGTGTCAAAGTATAAGGCTAGTCCAGTGTCTGCAGTGCTGCGAGTCCATTATCAGCTAGGGGCTGAGTTCAATTCTGCTTCAGAGGCCTGCTGTCTTTCATCAACAGCAGATTTGCATGTGTCACAAACACTATTTGCGTATAAGCATTTCTAAAACAGTTTGTCATAAAGGAACAGATCCAAACTGACACTGATATTAAACAGATTTTTAGCTAGCAAAGCCTGTCAAGAACATGTCCGGGTCATATTTCAAAATGAACAGAATGAAAAATAACATGATTTTTGTTGTTGTTGTTTTGCATTTTGTGATTATTTTATGACGATTCCTATAATCTTAACTATTGTTTTCATTATTGTAATGCATTTAATTCATGCTTATTTATTTTATTCACATTATATGATTTATTGTAATCTATGGAAGCCTGTTTTTGCCACAGAATTGAAAAATAAAAAGCTGGTAATTGCGACTTATCTCACATTATATTTTTTTTCCCACCACAGAATAAAAAACGGTAACATTTTTCCTTTTAATTGTGAGTTTATATCTCACAGTTATAAACTCGTAATTTGCAACATTTTACAATTCTTCTTTTGTTCAGAATTGCGAGAAAAAAGTCTGAATTGAGAGATATAACCAAACGATTGTAAGAAAAAGTCAAAATTGTGAGAAGAAAGTCGCTTTTTTTATTCCATGGCAGAAACAAGCTTCCATAGCAATGAGATGACAATCTAATGAGAATGACAACTGAGAAGAATCAAAACTGAAAACAAATCCAAAAGTAAAATATCCAAACTTTAATTTTGGTGATTAAAATATGACCTGAACAGTTTTTTGTGAGACTTACAAGGTCATCATAGTAAAGATAAATTAAAAGCAGCACTTACCGCCACAATATAGCGAGGTCTGTATTGAATGGTGCCAAAAAGACCCAGGATAACAACCAGGATGTGGAAGAAGTTTGCAAGGATAGGAGCCCACTGGTAGCCCAAGAAATCAAACACCTGCCTCTCTAATGCCACCATCTGAGAGAGAGAAAGAGTTGAGAGGACATATATTTAGATGAGTGATTCAGATGAGGAATGATCTGGAATAAAAGTTTAAAGCATGCTGTGACAACTAATTTGCATGATCATTTCTCCTTTTAGACTTTGATGATTTTGATAGGACTATCAAAGGATTTTTTACACAAGAGACTTCTTTATGTGTCAAACTCTTAAACTGCAAAATACTTTTTGCAGGAACTATAGAACAGCAGACCATCTCAGTAATGATTCTTTCAAATTCAGATGATCTGTGAGATAATCAAACGCGACATCAAACACCTTTCAAAACTTCAACAGAACATAATCCTTATTGCCACACATTTGGAGCCAGTGGAAAATGCCTGATCTATTGAATAAATGGCATATGTACAATTATATCTGCATCATACAAGCTTTTTAAACTACACTAGTTGTGGTGCCAGAGTTATTTAGCAACAGGCAACCAATCATACACTTCCTATACACTATAGTCAGGTTAGATGCCATATTGAATTTAATGTTGATGAAAATGAGGCAGTGAGGGATAGATGTACAGTCTTTACAATGGCACACACTGTATAAAGGTCCTAGATCACGAAATTTTCAAAACACTGTTTTATGGGGTTTTTGGCAACTTTTGGCAACATTTCTTTTTCTGAAAGATGTTTCCTCGGTTAAACAATTGGTATGCTTGTTAAACAACCATACTATCCATTCAACACACTGTACTTCAATTCCTCTTTAGCCTGGTTTTCATTCCTGTCAAATATTAAATGACACACACACACACATTGTGCATTTCTTTTAGCATCTAAACATCAAACATGACAGAAATTGCATTGACTTACACTTAACAACTGCTTCCCTGAATATAGTTGATTATAGGTTATAAAAAACACAAACATGACCATTAGAGAACATTCTGATAATGTTAATCACATAAAAACCTTGGTGTGATGAGACATTTCCACACATGGACAAGCAGTTATTAAAACATCTGTGCTTGTCATGTGCTGCGCTTGTCCAAGTAACATTATTAAACTTTCAAATATGCAAATAAGTATATTAATGCAAAGATAACAAATATACAGTGTGAAATTTCATCATAAAAGTGGTTCAGAAGAGAGATTTTGTCTTTTTAAAAAAATCAGAAATACCATGTTTTTGCATTATTGACTATTTCCTAAGAGAAGTCTCTCCAAACGCACTTTACATGATTTCCTCCGAATGAGAAAAAACACTTGTTTTATCATCAAGCATTTCAAAGTGGCTCTTAAAACTCCTCACACATCAAAGAACTGGTTTTTATCATTATAGCATGCATTTGCTCAGGAGTGTATCGACACTGTCTGCTAATGCGTGGAACACAAGGATGGCGAGTTGCCGACATGTCCCCACGTCCCGCCGCCCTCTCCTGTGAGGCTCGCTGTAAAGAGCTGTTTAATGAGAATTCAGTGAGAGTGTGACTGCATGCTGTGAGATGATGAAAGAGGAAAAGACATGGAAACATGCACCGCTTGCAAAATTAAATAATAAGGCAATGAAATGGAAACATTAATGGCGGTCTAATTAATTTAATCCCACCGGTCACAATAGTGACAGTAAAGAAGGTTCCCTTTCATGGGAACTTCGAACTGCGTCCTCTAGGGGTCGCTATGGGGAACGCCTCGTCGTGACCCGTGTCTGAAGCATACATTGAAAAAACACCAACTCGTTGGCCGGCGACAGCCATGACGTCACTACCGGTGCGACTACAGTATAAATCGGTGCCGGGAGCTACACATCATTCTCTTCTTCGTCTTCATTAACTGTTTTGTTTGAAGCTTGCATTTCTGTGGTAAGAGCGATCTATTTATCTCATTATGGCGAGCACTAGTAAAGCGTTTAGAAGATGTGTGCATCCGTGTAGTCGTTATTTGACACCTGATGACACACACGATTTCTGCGTTTTTTTGTTTGGGCGAGGAGCACGCAAGCGATGTCCTCGAGGGGGCAATCTGCTTGCACTGCGAGTGTTTTTTCAAATGAAAAAACTCCGTTCTCGTTGGTCTCTCTTTTCAAGTAAAGAGGGCAGCCATCTGCTTCCCGCGGTTCGGGACCCTCCGCTGCTGAGGCACGGAGGAGAATGAGCTCGTGGGGATCTCAGGTGGACCTGGCCGATGAGTTTAGAGAGGGGCTTTCCTTCTCGCGCTCATCGGCGGGGGGCGAGAAACAGCCACTGGAGGATGATGTTCTCTCTTTAACATCATCTGATCCAGGGGCCAGTGCTCTGCTGGGTTCAGCCCAGGAAGAGCAGGAAATGTCTGAGGAGGGCAAATAAGCTGAGGCTGAGCTTTCCCAATCCCCCTGCCCTGCGTATGATGAGCTCTTAGAGGGTATGGATCGCGCCACGGCAAGACTGGACTTGCCATGGAAGCGGACTAAGGAAGTGACGTCACGAGGTCGTCTCGACGAACGTTATCTTTCTGGCCATAACCCTCCAGCTCAGGTGAGTCTTCCTTTCCTTCCTGATCTCCATACTGAGATCGAGAAGGAATGGAAGAAGCCGTTTTCCTCTCGCATCCATCGGTTTCAGCATACCAGTATGCGAATATCGAGGCGGTGCGCGAAAACGGCTATGAGAGAATGCCCCCTGTAGAAGAGACGCTAGCTAGCTATCTCTCTATGGGAGAGACATCATCTCTCAAAACTCCCTCCTTGCCATCCATGCCTCTTCAAGCTACATCTAAAATGCATGGCAAGGCATACGCAGCAGCAGGTAAGGCTGTCGCTTCGTTGCACATGATGGCGGTGCTCCAGGCATACCAGGCTTACCTGCTGAAAGACCTGGATAAAGGCGAGGGCCTTTCTTCTGATGAGATGGCTGAGTTACGCCGCACCACGGATCTTGCTCTTCGTGCTACTAAGCAGGCTGCCTCTGCCATGGGCAGATCTATGGCGGCGATGGTCGTAACGGAGAGGCAGCTGTGGGTAAAACTGGCAGACATCGGGAAGAAAGAAAGTGGCTTTCTCCCGGATGCCCCGGTTTCACCCTCTGAACATTTTGGTACCTCTGTTGAGAAGGTGGTCGAAAAGTTCAGGGAGGCGAAAGCGCGCTCAGCGGCCTTCAAAACCTTAATTCCACGAAGGTCCAGGTCTCAGCCCGAACAACAAAGGGGTCCTGGCCCATCTCGATATAAGGATCGAAGGCTGGCTCAGAAGACTAGTGTCACGACTCGTGCTCCTCCCCCGCCCGCGGGTAGGGGTAGGAAGTATCGTGGGTCGAAGGGCGGTAGGCAGGACCTGAGGGATGTGATCAAGACAAGGCGTCAGCGCTTTCGTCCGGATCCGAGTAATACTTAGGTATCCACTCTTTTTCTCAGGGGGTGTATCATCTACCCTTTTCTTCCCCTTCCTACTTCCCCTGTAACCACCATATCTCCTGCATAACAGTCTCCTTCTGGACCTATGATGTTTTGGGTGGTTCTATGGTTATCATAGTAACCACCTTACTGAAGGTCCGGTCTAGAGGCTTTTCCGGACAGAGCTCCAACGCGGGAGCCGTGGTGGGTGAGTACGACCTAAATATATGTATATAAATATATGTAATGTGCTATGAAACTGGTGGTTGTGTGTACACTTCTGCTAGTTTCTTTGCAGTGTTTACCGTGCTGGGTTCAGAAACCGGGTGCTCGACTTGCAGTGTTTATTTCACTCGTCGAGATATGTCCAGAAGGTAAGTAAGGTTTCGGTTTCATACTTCCTGGATCATGCGGCCATAACACAGGCTTCTGCGGGAGTTTGTGATTATCAGGCCCCCGGTGTCACTGCAAAAAAATTCCTGGACGTCCGGGCTGGGTTTACGCTTTCATGCTACCCTGACTGGTCTACCGTATCCGGGGCGCCCTGAGGGGTTTTTCCCGATCACCAGGATATCCCCTTGAGGCATCACCCCCCCCCCTCACCATTGAGGGTTATTGTGAGTATGATGTTTTTTCGAGCGTTAATCCTCTCTGAGGAGTTGGATTCCTCGCTCCATGGGCTGTCCTCGTGGTAGTATTGAAACAATGCTCCCCTTTTATCAAAGGGTTACCTGGAATGAGAGTCTGGCTAGACGGCAGTATGCTTACCCCTCTGATTTTTCAATCATGCTGCAGGTCGAGCCCCCGCCCGTTGAGAGCTGGGTTTGTGCTCCCTAAGCCAAGGTAAACTACTGCTAGCCGTTACAGCATTGGAACATGCTGTAGGTCGAACCCCTTCTCGACTGAGAACTATGTGTGTTGCCCCCACAGCTAAGTAAACTATTGCTAGCTGTTCCAGTTTGGAACATGCTGCAGGTCGAGCCCCGTCTCGGTTTGAGAACTGAGTGTGTTGCTCCCTCAGTTGAATAAATGCTAGCTGTTCCACCATGGGAACATACTGTAGGTTGAGCTCCCTCTCATTGAGAGCTGGATGTTTGCTCCCTCAGCTACAGATTTACTGCTAGCCACTCCAGCATTATAGCCATAGATATAGCGTCTGGGGATACGCTATTTTTATCTATAGGCTGCATTTTCAGGGTGCCACGAGAAAACTGAAGGTTGCAAAGAGTGCACGTTATGCTTTGCGCACTTTCTAAAATCCACATAGCGGTAAGTGGGCACGTTATACTTTGCGCACGGTTTCTAAAATCCACATAGGTGGTAAGTGGGCACGTTATGCTTTGCCCACTTTTCTAAAATCCTGTAGGTAAGAGCTACGCGCAACAGCTTTGCACTCTTTCTGAGTGGTTTAAAACCCCGATTCCGCCCTGGGCACCACTCCTCCTATGTATCCTCTGGATACCTACTTAACAGGGTGCTACTAAGGATCTGTTGAGACAGTTCCTCCACCACATGCAAAGACAAACGTGCGGTAGCCCCTGTGTGACAGGCCAAGACTAGTATGATTCTAGGCTCTTGGTCGTATTCCCTTAAAGGAATCTGTTTCTGATTCCAAGCCTTGAGCTCTACCCCGGACCAGGAGTCTGGCCCTA
Organism: Sinocyclocheilus anophthalmus; assembly: GCA_018155175.1. Taxonomy (NCBI): domain Eukaryota; kingdom Metazoa; phylum Chordata; class Actinopteri; order Cypriniformes; family Cyprinidae; genus Sinocyclocheilus; species Sinocyclocheilus anophthalmus. The sequence goes on along the minus strand of JADLZN010009388.1, from coordinate 348,117 downwards.
ACAGGTAAGTCTTTTGGGGTATGTAGCCTAGGCCTTTATCCGTAGGGAATAACGTCACTGACAGCAGTCTAACATCCCAGGGGCAACTCTCATAACAATATGGCAGAGTTGGTGCTTAGTGCTCGCCATGGTTCTGGCATGCAATCCCCTCAGCATGGTGGCGTGGGTATACCGTTCCCATAGCGACCCCTAGAGGACGCAGTTCGAAGTTCCCATGAAAGGGAACGTCTCAGGTTACTTATGTAACCATGGTTCCCTGAGTAGGGAACGAGACACTGCGTCCTCTAGGTTTCTTGCCATGCTGCGGACGCAAGCTTCAGACGAAGAAGTGAATGATGTGTAGCTCCCGGCACCGATTTATACTTGCTGTAGTCGTCTTTCGCAACGGGTAGGTAGTGACGTCATGGCTGTCGCCCGGCCAACGAGTTGGTGTTTTTTCAAAGTATGCTTCAGACACTGTCACGACGAGGCGTTCCCCATAGCGACCCCTAGAGGACGCAGTGTCTCGTTCCCTACTCAGGGAACAATGGTTACATAAGTAACCTGAGACGTTTTCATTTATAAAGCTCTAAAAATGCTACTGACTGGTGTTTTAGTGCATTTCCTGCAAATATGTAAAAAAAATATAGGGTCTCAATTAAATATGTGAAGTGTCACATGGTTAGTGCAAATTGTCACATGACCAGAGCAGTTTTCATGTTTGCACCATGAGAAGCGCTAAAACAAAAGGCTAGTAAAATACTGAAAAGATATGACAAAGATTTTTGGTACATGTTATCCTTAATGTGTCTAGCATTAATATATGAATTCACAATAATTCTTTAAGGTGTACTGTGTGAAGATACAGCAAGCTGTCTAATAACCAATCATGATGTGCCAAGTTTATGAAATATGTGAAAATGTAAATAGACCTACAGCTAACAGTAAGATTTAAATTTCAGTCTGTTCCTCAAACAAAACTGCTGTCTGATATCACAATACTTACACAGTACACGATACTTACACAGAATACACAGTGCACAAGTTGTATGGACTATTTTATGATCATTTTTGACACTTTTGGTCACTGTCTGCTTTTATTGTATGGAAAAAGCAGCATGAACATTCTTCAAAATATCTCATTCTGTGTTCTACACACCAGTGCCTTATTGGCACCAATTGTTCCAACTAAAGGTTCTGTATAGTGGAAAAAGTTTCTTTAGATTAATAAAACTCTTCACACTAACAAAGATTGGTTAATTTAAGAAATGTGCTTTGGGGAACCAAATATGGTTCTTCTATGGCATCACTGCTAAAAAAACTTTATTTGTAAGAGTGTAGAGAAGAAAGTCAGTCACACAGATGTGAAACAACATGAGAGTGAGCAAATAGTGACAGAATACTCATTTTTATGAATTACCACTGAAGGAAACCACTGCATTGAAACCACACGAAATGTTTGTTACCAACACAAAGTCAATCAGTAAAATTAAAAAAATATATATATAATAATTATTCAGCCAAAGTGGCACAGAATTATCAAAACCGACATTGTGTCCTGAGACGCCATCCAAAGTAAGTAATTTAATAAATAAACCTGAAAGCTTGGATTGTGCACTTAGAAACTAGTCCTCTTCTATTTACATCCTGTCTGTCCTGCTGACATTTCAGAGCTAAATGCCAGGAAACAGCATCCCACCTGAAAAAGACCAGCGCCATATATGAGCACGAGTGCCAGGGGATTGTGGGACTGTGGGCACATCACAGACTTGGCAGACACAATTAAGCATCTGCCATGATGGCTTGATCAGAGCTGAACATCTTGGACAATGTGTGGAGCAGACAGCAGGAGCAGATCACACACACACACACACTCACAGAGAGAGAAAGAGAGAGAGAGAGAGAGGTGTGGTGGGGGTGGGTTGTGACAAAAAAGAAAAGGAGTGGGTGATGGATGAGGAGAGAATGAGTACGGATGAGAGTGGAAGAAAGGATACAATGAGGAAGATGAAGTGATGGGGAAACAGACGGGTGGGACGTCACTGAAAACAAGCGACAAATGACAGAGAGAGGGAGAGAGAGAATAAAGAAGAGGAGCTGTGAGACTGACAGATAAAACACAAGTCGGTCTCATTCGAATCAGTGACTGGGAAAGTGATGCCTTCCAAGTCAAAAATATGGACCCACGAGTTGAAGTACTGTATGAAAATAGAGAAATAATACTTGCATAGACTGTAAATAAATAAACAAATGAAGTAAATATTGGAAGTTTAATTGGAGAATGTTTTACGAGAAAATACTATTTCAGTTTTTCTACTTGAAAATTTCATATTCAGAATGTTTCTTGACATTTCTTTGTAATTATTTGTGAAATTTTCTGGCAATTCCAGTTACTTGCCAACTTTTATTCTCGCTGTAGTATTGTTGTTGCCGCCGCCACCGCCACCATGTCGTGAAGACGCTGTGTTTCGTTGTGAAAGTGAAACGACTTTGTTTGGCCTTCCAAGCTAGGGCCACTGAGATTTTCTCTTTTTGCATTTTAATAGTCAAATGGTGTGGCAAAATAACTTAAGTACAAACATGCCATATACTCTCTCAATTAATATGTCCATAAAAGCATGTGGTCATAATATAATGTAATGTAACAATATAATTTAATAACTAAAATGCCATTTAAAAAGTTTTAAAAGGAGCGCATCACACCACAGTACATTTCCATCCATTTGTACATCAAAGTAATATTTTAAGTCAATTTAATTTGTCTTTAATTAAACAAACTGTCTTGGGAGGATTATTTTTAGCATTTTAGTATAGTAACAAAAAAAAAAAGAAAATTTGAGTGGAAATGTGTAATTGCACAAAAAGTCCCAAGAAAAGTCTTCATTTTCTTTATGCCAAACACAATTATTTTTTCCCCCATTTGTTTCGGAGGTGAAATATGTTATGTCTATGTTTGATTTGTCTGAAATAAGCCAAGTGTAGTCAGCATAACACAAAAACATGTATTCACTGATTTGTCTTGTTCCATTATAAGAATAGGTTCAGTCACACAGTATGAATATTTCACCAGTCACCTCATATTTCCATCATTACAGCATTATCAAGCTGCTTCTGGGTCAGCTCCAAGTTTTAGCACATACTTTATGTATTTGGAAAAAACCCTGAACAGTCTAACAGTGTAATTTTAAGCCCTTCAAGTACACAAAGTTACAAAAGACCCAGCACCACTGGTTGCTACAGTTGTTACATTTTGCAGAAGAGGAACATGTATTAAGAAAGCGATTAAAAACCCTCTTACCAATCCAATTTTCATTTCATGTTGACTAGGTTCCACTACTGCACATTTAGCACGCCAGTGAGAAACTTGAAATACTGACCACAATCCAAATGTAACATTCACAAGCTAATGGCGTCCAAGTTTCCCGCCAGAGAAAGAGAAATCAAATCAACTCTAACGACACACAGGAGGATAACACAACCAGACAACTGATAGCTTTAGTAACCATTTGAGAAACCAAAATTGGGAAAGACTGTTATTGGTGAGTGCTGGAATTAGGCTAATCAGGAATTTGGCAGGTGGTGAGATTGTGCTCGGGGAGTTTTGGAACGGCTTCAGTGCTGGAGTGTGATTTCTATCCAGGCTGTTGAGAAGAGTGTTGGGTTGGGTTTTGGGGTCGTCCCGGACTATGAACAGATTAATAGGAGAAAATGTGGTCAGGTCAGCTGGGGATGAGGGTACAGATCTCAAACTAATTGAGAAGTCAGACTGGAGAGCCTCAGGCAGGGGGTTTTGACTTCACTGCACTACAAAATCCAGAAAAGAAGCTCTTAATGCAGCTGATGGTGAGTCCATAGGTTTAAAAGATAAATAAGATTATTACCCAGTTTTGTATTGTTTCAGTGTTGGTAGTATATGTAAATAAACAATGTGTACTCTTTCTCTGTGTTATCTGCACCCAGATCTATCCATATATTTATTAGGAAAAACGTCCGCTGGATGACAAAAAACACAATTTTTTTGTCATCAGTTGAAATTTTGGACTGTTTTGCTAAAACTACAGATCAAACTTCTGCATTATTAATTCCGCCCACGGACAGTTAGATTAACGGAGGGCCAAAATCAGAAGTGCATAATTGTTGTTGAAGTTTTTGGCAAAAGGGAAGCCACAGCCCTTCTCTGTGGGCACACATTTTACATTGTTCTCACTGTACTGACTTTAATAGCTAAACAGAAATCTCCAGAAAATGTGAAAGCAATAGAAGCGGATAGATAGCATGTTTAATGTTTCACACATGCAGCAAACACCTAATGATGAAGGAGAACACACTCTCTCTCTCTCTCCTTGACTTGTGGGACTCATTAGCACATGCAGGAATGGCCGAATGCTTTTAGAGGCTGAAAGATGAAGCAGAGGTTCCTGGCAAAGTATTCTGATCTCCATCATATCAGATTCACTCCCGCTCCTTAAACCAGCCATTTCCCCTAGATTAGCTTCAGCTAGCCCACAAATCAACTTGTGTAATGCACCTTTTTTGTCCCTGATCGATTACCATGAGGCCATGCTCCACTGCGGTAATCATCTGTTTAAATTGGAGCTAATCCCATAAAGTGTGTGTGTAATCCTTCAAATAATTCGGAGATGATGTTATGGGTGTCACCGGGGGTGAAGCTGGGAATAAAGTTCAATAAGAGAAGGAAAGAAGTTTTCCATTTCTCTAAATCCTAAGTAACAATCAAAAGGGCTTTTGTTCATCGCTAATAAATCCGCACAGCTGCTTAGTAAACACTGGGGGGAAAAATCATAAAAAAAAATCATTTTATATAACATTTTATATAGGCTTACTTTGTGACACAGTATGCAATATGCAACAAACATTTGAACTGTAGTATGCTATATACAGAGGGTATAGAAAATAATCACTCCCTTTAAAATAATCACATTTTGTTGCTTTGCAGTCTGAAATGAAGACGGACACAGTTTTTGTTTTATCCTGCTGTATTTACTCAGTGCAAGTGAAAGATGTAACACCAACGTGTCAGAAAAAAATTAAAAAATTAAAAAAAACAGAATCACTGAGTTGGAAAACGGATCCCCTCCCACTCCTAAAAATGACTTGTAAACTCAATCAGGTGTAGCTGATCACCTTCTCAACGGCAAACAAAGACATTTGACTTTCAACTGTGATCAGCTGTACTCATTTTGATCAGCTCAGCATGAAAAGAGCTTTCCTGGAGCATTTCAGCCCTTGGTAGTGCAACTGAAGCAAACAATCAACTATGGGTGGCAAGGCACTGTCAAAAGATCTCCGGGATAAAAAAAAAATTCAATGGTTTTATCAATGCCTAGAAGCACAATGAAGTCTATTATTAAGAAGTGGAAGGTATTTGGTAAAACACAGACCTTCCCTGGATCAGGACGTCGCTCCAAACTGGATGAAAGAGCCGGAGGAAACTGGTCAGAGAGGTGACTAAGAGGCCAACAGCTACTCTGAAGCAGCTGCAGGAATTTCTGACAAAGAGTGGTCCTTGTGTGCATGTGACAACAATATCACAAATTCTCCACAAATGTGGCTTGTTCGGGAGGGTTGCAAGAAAAAAGCCACCCCATAAGAAAGGCCACATGCGCAACTGAGCTTTGCCAAAACTCACCTTCAAGATTCTGAGGCAGATGAGACTAAAACTATTATTATTTGTTGAATTAAATATAATTAATTATTGAATTATTTGACCTCAACACCAATCGATATGTCAGGTGGAAATCCAGTACAGCTCACCATCCAAATAACAGCATATTCTTCCAGTAAAGCATGGAGGTGGTGATATCCTGTAATGGGCTGTTTCTCTGCAGCAGGGACTGGAACACTTGCCAGGATAGAAGGAAAAATGGATGGGAAAAATACCATCAAATTCTTGAGGAAAATCTGCTGCCCTCTGCCAGAAAGTTGTCAATAGGAAGAAGGTTTACCTTCCAACATGACAATTACCCAAAACACACACAGCAAACTAAGCACACAGTGGTTGAAGAAGAAAATGGTGAAGGTCCTTGATGGCCTAGTCAGAGTAAATAGAGTTGGATAAAACAAAAACTGTGTCCGTCTCATTTCAGGCTGCAAAGCAACAAAACGTAAAATTATTTTAAAGGGCGGTGATTCTTTTCTATACCCACTGCCTCTTATCTCTCTCACAAATGGACGCCACCTCTAAAGACCCCTCTTTCAAGCTCCTGAAGTTCGCAGATGACACCACACTCATCGGCCTCATTCAGGACTGTGACGAGTCTGCTTACAGACAGGCGGTTAAAGAGCTGGCTGTCTGGTGCAGTATTAACAACCTGGAGCTTAACACGCTCAAAACGGTGGAGATGATCGTGGACTTCAGGAGAAAACCCCCTGCACTCCCCCAACTCACCATCATGAACAGCACTGTGACTGAAGTGGAGTCATTCAGGTTCCTGGGCACCACATTCTCTCAGGACCTGAAGTGGGACACTGACATAGACTCCATTCAAAAAAGGCCCGCAGAGGTTGGACTTCCTTCGCAGCTGAGGAAAGTCAACTGACAAGGAAGTGCTGAAACATTTACTCTGCTATATTGAGGTCTGTCTGTGCATAATCCATAACGGTCTGGTTTGGTTTCAGCTACCAACAATCAGACATCAAGGAGAGACTAAACGAAAACCAAAGGTTTTTTTTGTATTGCAGGCCTGAGGAGAGGATATTGGTGCCCCGTGGCCCAGCCTCCAAGATCTTACCATCTCCGAGGAGAAAAGGGCATAAAAAAAATCACCTTGGACCCCTCAAACCAGCCCACTACTCTCTTCCAACTGGTGCCTCTGGTCGCCGCTCACAGAGCACTGCCACCAGAACATCCAGGCACAATAATTTTTTTTTCCCACAGGCTATACTCAGTCTTAACAATTAAGCTTTCATAATGATACATCGTCCATCACAACTAACAAGTATATTTATATAAAAACTGCACATTGGTAAATAACATATCTATCTGACCACTATAAACAATCGTAATTTACCGAATAACCCAATTAAAAATTTGACACTATAATTCTATCTGATATATAGTCTAACATTAAATTTACCAAAAAATTTGTGGGAATTTCTATTTTTTTTTATATAATAGTTTTATTTAAAGCCCTTACTGTGTTTTCATATGTATGTCTAAAATCATGTATGTCTGCACTATGTTTTACTTCTTCTACACTGGAAGCTCCTGTCCGTCAAGGTAAAATTCCTTGTGGGTGAAACAATAGCTTGTAATAAAGCTCTTCTGATTTGATTTGATCTGAAGTATATACAATAACGTTCAAAAACTTGGGCGTTCAGTTTGAAAAAGTAAATACTTTTATACAAGGAGGATCAATTGATCAAAGGTGAAGGTAAAGACATTTATAATGTTACAAAAGATTTCTATTCAAAATAAATACTGTTTTTATAACTTTGTCTATTCACAAAGATCCGGAAAACAAATGAATTTAAGTTTCCACAGAGTATTAACCGCAACAAACTGTTTCATATTGATAATAATAAGAAATGTTTCCTGAGCAGTAAATCAGCATATTAGAATGATTTCTGAAGGATCATGTGACACTGAAAATTCATCTTTACATCACAGGAATAAGTTACATTTTAAAATATATTAAAACGGACAACATTTACTTTAAATTGCAATAATATTTTTACTGTATTTTTGATCAAATAAATGCAGCCTTGGTGAAAATAAACTTTTTAAAAATACATTTAAAAACCTGATAATGATTCCAAACTTTTGAATTGTAATGTATATTCCATTATTTTCAATCCAAATGTGTGTCCAAACAACTTTATGACATTGTGATCTAACAATCACATATTGCTTTCAATTCATTTGATGCAGCCCAAATGGATATCAAACGGATTTCATTGTGAAAATAGCAAGAGAAGTATACTATTCCTAATCGAAGCTATACAGAGCTTGGCGCACACCACCCTCTGTGTTTCTGAATGATAGTGAGGGTGTGATTTCCGCTACGTGACTCGTGACGGCATCCATCTCTCCATCCTTCCTGACCCACATCAGAGAGATCAGCTGAAAGACACTGGAGGGGAGGTCACCTATTTTTAGCAAATGCCAATTCGTGCCCCGCCCTGCGAGGCCCCGACCACATAATGATTGATAAAGAGGTGGCTGTTTTCCATCTTTGATAACAATCCTGCTGTACAAACATCACTCAGACCCAGATGAAAGCAGAACATCTGAACAATAGTTTTTCCATGACCTTCTATTTTGCAGTTTTTTAAAACTTTCCCTAGCTGGAAATCTACTCCATGAAGTCATTTCTACCTTAGTCACAGCCTCAGACCGCACACAGTCCAACTGATGCATATTGCACACAAAAATAGCAAGAGCTGGCTGAAATCACCAGCTCCAATCTGATTGGCTAGTTTTACACGCGTTGAAGAGCACCAGAGTCAGAAAACGAAATAAGCTTAGCACAAAAATGCTTTAAAAATTCGTCCAGAAAGAAAAAGGTCCCTGAATTGTGGGGGCAAAAAAAATAAAAAATCCCTGTATTGAATTTGTAACATCTGATACATTTTGTTATGAGTTTCTTTCTTCTGCTGAACACACACACACACACACAAACACACACACACACACACACACAAATAGATATTTGAAGAATGTTGGTAACCAAACAGTTGCTGGTCCTCATTGACGTCTATAGTATGGAATAAATAGTAAGTAAATGGGGACCAGAAACTGGTTACCAACATTCTTCTGTGTTCAGCAGATGAAAGAAACTCACACAGGTTTAAAACAACATGAAGATTAAATGATGACATAATTTTCATTTTTGGATGAACTATCCCTTTAACAGCAGTAGCGATCAGCTTTGGTTTTTCATATCACAAATGACAATCAGATGCTTTCAAAAAGCCAGAAGCATCTGAACAGTGAGTACTTCCATTTTAATATTGCTGTTCTGAACTGGATCTGTGGGAATTACTTCAGACGCAAAGAAAAATGACAAATTTAATTTTTATTTCACAGACTTTGATAACACTGGAAAAAAATATTGTAATACATTTCCTTTGAAGCTAAATGTTACAATAGCATTTTTTTCAAGCCACAGCAAAACTGCAACAGCTGCCAGGATGTTTTTCATCAAAGTGAGTTATAATTAAATCCCTGTGGCGTTCATCATTGTAAAATTCATCATAATTCATCTTTATTTGCAGTAATTAACTGCTCCAATCACAGTCAGCTGTCCAGTTGATAAAGCCGTTAATTAGAACATCACAATGTGTGATTACAGCCTGTACAACATGTCAGCAGCTTTCAGCCAGTGAATTCTGTTCAGACCTGTGAACTCTAAGCCGAAGAACATTAATGACATACTGGCAAACTCTCTGCACTGAGGAGTTTTGCATACAAAAGACTAACACATACGATCAGCAACAGAAACATAGTGGGGGCTTGTTTATTGCTGTTAGTAAAGCCATCTATCCATGATGTGCATTGCATATACAAACACGTTCTCTCCCTCTCAAGCCCAAACACATGGAGGATTTACACTGTTCAGTGATCTCAGGGTCAGCAGGAAATCAATGAAGAACTGAAAAAGCTGGAATGATAATGGACGTGCATCTGGAGGCCTGGAGATGTCCACAGGCTGTTTAGTTTCACATAACCAGACCTTTGACTATCAGCATAAGGTCTGGTCCACATTACAGACAAGACCTGTCCATTTATATAGGAAGAGACAATCTGACATGCAAAGGTACATTCATAGTTATCAAATGATAACTATACTGGCATCCACATCAAGGGGCAATAATATTCTGTTTATTATAAGCACACTGCAGTTTTGTCATTTGTTGATTTAAATGCTTGAGCTCATTAAAGTCATGTGGATTCTAATTGGCTGTCATGGTTTTTATCATTCATCAGCTGGAAAAAAAATAATTCTGAAAGTGATTCCAATTATATTGTTTCTCTGTGTCGTTATTGTTATGGTTGTGGTGTGAACTTCACTATTCTCAATTAGAATGATTATTAAAACGTTAGGTTACTTGCGTAACCCCGGTTCTCTGATGACAGAAGTGAGGTATCTCACTATGGGAACACCTCAGGTGTGACCAATTACACCACATCTGTCAGACTGACAGACCAATCGGTGCAGCGATCAGGGAGTCCCTCCTCTCTGGTATATAACCCACTGCACCCCGCTGCCGCGTCATTCTCCGCATATCTTCTTCACCGTGCAGTCTGTGAGGTGAGATACCTCACTTCTGTTATCAGAGAACCGGGTTTACGCAAGTAACCTAACGTTCTCTTTCTAACATCCGTTCGGTATCTCACTATGGGGTTTAGACCACTCCCATACTGCAGATATGCTGTATGAACAGATGCAATGCACAGAGGAAGGTGATGAACAAATGATCATGGCTTTAATGCTCAAGCAAAAATCATGCACTTAATAATATAATGTGTGAATGACCTGAATGAAGTGTATTATTTATCAGGCACCAATCCCACTCAAAGCACTGAATAAGCCAGGGATGACTCCATTACATCCAATCTGTAATATCTCACAAATGTGTGTGGTGATGCCCAGCTCGCCGTAGCACAAATATACTCAAAAGAAACTCCTCTGAACAGTGCCCAGGACGTGGCCATACCTCTCGTGGAGTGGGCAAGAAGTCAAGGTGGAGGTAGTAAATTTGCGTCCTTGTAACACATTACCATCAAATCTACCACCCAGTGAGAAAGTCGCTGACATGAAATAGGTCTCCCCTATAATTGTCAGCCCAAGAGACGAAGAGCTGATTACTCCTTCGTAACAGTCTCGTCTTCTGCATGTAAACATTCAGAGACTGCAGCTGGCATAAACTGCAAACTGCAAACTGCATACAGGACGGATATACTAACAAAGGGTGTAATTCACTTATTTGCTTTGCTGTAGTGAGAGCGAGGAACAAAGCAGTCTTTAAAGAAAGACACCGCAAATCAATACCCTCTAATGGTTCAAAAGGAGGTTGCGAGAGCGCATCCAGAACCACTGTTAAGTCCCAGGATGGGATCAGGGATTTAGTGACCGGACGCAACCATCTCGCTTGCTCCCCTCATAAATTGACATATCAGGGGGTGCTTGCTTATCGTTCCTGCCCCACATGACATGCTGAAATAGCTGAAAGATAGACCTTTACTGTCAAAAAGGCCCTACCTTTATCCAGTAGTTCTTGCAGGAAGCAGAGAACATACGATATAGAGCATAAGAACGAGACAATACATCTCTCTTCACACCATCGTTCAAACACTCTCCATTTATGACCACACAGAGAGTGTGTGGAGGCTGCCCTCTCACTCTGAATTGTGTCGATCACATTCAATGGCATTTAAATTCATCCTCTCACGGGCCAAGCCCACAGAGCTGTCTTGTGGGGTGCGGGATGAAATATCTCCCCGTTCGCCTGAGAAAGAAGGTCTGGAAAGGCCAGGGTTTGTCGTAAAGAATTGGAATTATCTCTGCTATCCACAATTTTCTTGGCCAACACGGTGCAATCAGAATCAGCTAATGTCTGAATTCCCGTTCTCTCTGTAGTGTTGGCTCAATGAGGCTCAGCGGGAGAAATGCATACAACTATGCGTTTGGCCATGGGTGGGCTAGAGAATCCACACCCAACAGTGCATCTTCTCCCACTAGGGAAAAGAACAGAGATCTACGGCAGCATGTCCGTATCCCTGCCACAACTGAATCACCACCTGCGGGTGAAGTGTCCATTCTCCGTAAAGGGGATTCCCTCTGGACAACAGATCCGCTCCCCTGTGCATTATTCCTGGCATGTGTGTTGCACGTAATGACAGAAACCGAGTGTTGCTCCACTCAATTTGTCTGTGAGCTAGACTGTGAAACTGTCAGGAGCGCACACCCCCTGTCAGTTTATGTAAGCCACCACCGTTGTGTTGTCTGATCTGACCAACACATGAAATCCCTGAAGGAAATGAACAAAGTGGTTTAAAACTAGGAACACTGTTAGTAGTTCCAGGTAATTTATGTGTCTTTCCATTTGAGATAGAGACCACACGCCCCGCACCATTCTGTCATCGAACACTGCCCCCAGCCCGTAAAGTTACGTATTCGTTGTCACCAACTTTCTTCGAGTGATCGGACCTAACTCAATCTCTTCCCTGAGGAACGTGGGGGCTCTCCAGTGATGTAGAGCACTCACACATTCCTCTGAGGTAATCAATCTGCGGCTGAGCCGGTGTCGAGGTGCGAGCTCTGAGTCGCTGTCCAGCTCAGAAATTCTCTCATTCGGGGAATTACAGTCACTGTCGAGGTCATCATCCCCAGTAACTGCAGAAGATGCATTCTGAAAGGAACCAATCTCCCTTTCAGAAAAAGAGAAATGCACCGCGTGGAAAGCGGACTAGGCGTTCCTCTGATAAGAACGCTCGATACCACTTTTTCCTTTTCTAAAATGCCTGAGAGACCTGAGAGACAAAGCCACAGCTAACCCCAGCTCCCCCAGATCCTGAATGTCCAGTCATGCAAAACCCTTAATGGGCACACAGTGGGGAAAACGGCTTGTTCCAGTGTCTTTTCATCTCCGCCACACATGCCGGGACAGCCGGGATGAACTGTCTAACCGACGCAAGGCGTGATGGCAATCTCTTACCATTGTAGAGATCCCTCTCTGCCCCTTGACCCACCTGCTGAGAGGGCCAGTCAGTGGAAAGTTTGGCTGCAGCCCTGCCGCAAACTTCCATCAAGTTTAACTCCACAGTAGGGGAAGAGGGGGGTCCCCACTCTGGTTGCTTGGTGGACACGACGAGTTAGGAGGGAGGATGGCATCCTCCTCCTCTTCATCGTCCTCTAGAAGATGGGGGAATAATTCCTCATCGTCATCCTCCGCTGTCACACCCACAAGGGCATCAACGAAGGGGGGGGGGGCAGTACTAAGTACTAGGCTTTTGTGGCTGCTAAGCTGTCTCCTCTCTGGGTTGAGTCTGAGAGGAGAAGCATGGGTCCTGGTTTCCTGCTATTGTCGCCCTGAGTCTCCTTTCACGGGTTTTTACAGGAAAACCAGTACAAATAGAGCAGCCCTCTGGGTTAGATATGGTAGCATGGGCATGCTTACACCCAACATGCTATACATAGAGGATGTGAATCCTTAGTCGAAATCCATAGACTGCACAAGCACATGCGAGGGGATGCATCTTTCCCCCCGTGCTCTCTGCCGTTCTAGCAGCGGCCATAACTCTCTTCACACTCTTCGTTAGGTAAACTTTCACAGTGACGTGTAGGTTTACCCCACCCACTCCCACCCCGGAGCAGTGGTATGCAGAGTTATTTTCTTTGAAATAAAACTCCTCTTTCCCTGTATCCGATATGAACTTAATCGTATTCGATGGGAAAACAGGCTGTTTATTCCCGGGAATGGAAAAACTCACCTTGATGCGGATATTTTCCCACTCAGCACGAGAAAATACCCAGCTAACAGCAATATAAGATTTACCGTGTTTGCGACATCCCCAGCCAGCTTCGTCCGTAAACAGTTGAACATTAAGTCCGATAATGCGCCAGTTAAGTACAACTTCCATAATCATCACGGGGAAGAAAGCGAGAATGACGCAGCAGCGGGCTGCAGTTTACTTACGTTATCCCAAAAGTTCCCAAGGATGTGTAAATCCAGAGAATTCCAATTTTAAATAATGGCTCGTCCCTGTTCATTGTCGTCTATCAATGACGTAATATCCGTGCTATCAGTTTCTGCTTCTGGAAACTATGGCAATACACGTGGACAAAAATGCTGCTGTACAGTTAAACTAAATCCATTACAGCTGTTGCAAATAATGAAAAGTTTTGACTGCAGCATTAAATTGAGATCTGCTCAATGTTGCAACATGATTCTTTTTACGTGTTTTTACAGTGTTGCACGTTATAACCAATCACACATGAGTCTGTTGAGCTTATGAATGCAATAGCCAATCAGAGGCATTCAGATGATTCATTGCTGAAATTGTCATCATAAACAACAAAGTGCAGATGTACATATGATGTAAGTAGGAGATTAATTTATCAAACAGTGTATAGACAGCTTTGCTGATTATAATTTTTAGACGTTGAACTCGCGCTAGACTTAAGTCAGTCATTATGTTCCTTGACGATGTAAATGTTCTTTGCTCGCTTTCTCTGTATAATTTATTCGCTGTTTGAATAATTTTGGAAGTTTTGGAATAAAAAAAATTTCTATCAGTTGCAGTTCTGGAGCCACCGTCTCATTATACTGTACAACATGATATACATTCACATCAAATGTTAACTCAGTTACACTCATGGGACACTGCACTTATTTGCAATCACAAAAGTACATTATTTGCATGTGCTTTAAAAAAGCCTTGCCTGTTAAACATTTTGCGTAATGTAAGCACTGTTTGTTTTATTTGTATATATTATGTATATCTGTAATGTGCACCTTTGTTCTTATTTTTACAAAGATAAAATAATGACAAAGATTTTTATCTTGGCTCACTTTGTCCTAAATATCATGTCATTCTTTTTTATTTTATATTTTGTTACCTTGTAAGGCTGTGTTTTTAAAATAGGGAAATCAGTTTGGCTGTACTGCTCAGACAACTTGCAAAATAGTAAAACCAACAAGACAGAATCGTGATAAAATCGTGAATCTTGATTTTCCTGAAAAAATCGTGATATGATTTTTTTTGCCATATCGAGCACCTCCCTACATGGATGAATCATTCACAATAAGAACAATAACACACATTTAAAAAATTGATAGGGTGAACTTTCATTTTTGCTTTCCACACACAAATACACAGAAAACACCTGAAAGATACTAGAAATGCAGATTCTGTGATCAGAATTTCTTGCAGTTCAAATTATGCACAGACAGAAATAGACTGAACACATAATATAAATGATGTCACCGTTTTCACAAATATGGTTTTTGTAGTTCACATGGAGATGATAACGGTATAAAAAACGCATGAAGTTTTCCAGTTTTAGTTGAAAACTGTGTAGTGTAAATGCCTCCTTAATTTATTATGTACTCTCCTCATTCATTTTCATGCAAAACATGCTGCCTTTGCAGTTTCAACAATGCTATACTAACAAAAATATCGTAAGCAGCAGTCCAAACACAAACTCATTAACTAAAGTTATAAAGTCCTCCGTCTAATTGCACACAATGGGCCTCATTCATGAAACACGAGCAGCACGAATTTTTGTGTAAATCGTTCATAAAGCCGTTCTGACGTAAACTTTCGAATTCATAAAAATTTTCGTATTTTCAAAATGTTAGTTGATAGGAAAGAAATTTACACCTGCTCCCTACCACGTGTAAATGGTGCGTAAAACGTTCTGTGTTTTTTTTTTGGCAAACTGATGACACGTAATTTGGTGAGTGCACTGACCATTATAATCTTTCCTAGTTAGCATTTGCTCGTTTTTTTTTTTTTTTTTTTTTGTAGCTGATAGTTGATAAACTGTTTAGCTTTGGGTAAAACGCAGCGCTTGTCACTGTCACTTTTTACCCAGCCGTCCAATCAATGGAGGGGGGGTGGGACAAATACTACACCGACCAATCATCCTACTTGTACAACAACTGAACAACAATAGAGAAGTTAATATTGCTAGTTACTGCATTTTAATATTCAGTAATATTCTTCAAAATGAGATACTAGTAATACGTTACTGCCGTGGATATTCCAAATCATAGCAACCAAAGCATCTCAGCTGGAAAAACACTGTGCCACCAAAGAGTTCACAAGCGCCACCAGCTGGCCGTTTTCAGAAGAGCTCCTGACATTTTTCAGATGGCTAAAAACGCTTTGGTGGACACACGTTATTGAATATTTATTGTTAGGCATATGGCCTATTAGTGTTTTTTGCATTTATGCAATATACTGGAGCCAAACTTGAGAAAATAGACCAGAATATTCCACTGCGTTCCTGGACACGCAATTTGCGTAGCTGTAATTCATAGGTGGGATTATGCTAATTGTGAATGAGCATGCATGAGGGCCCTATTTACGAATGATTGGAATTCATTAACATACACATGTTTAACTATCAAATCTGATGTGCACGAAGTGCTTGTGAATCCGGAGGAGAGATTTCGGGAAGGTCCTGTTTTACGTGCAAATTACTCATAATTTACTCCTACATTTACGAATGTTTCATGAATGAGGCCCATTGAAATTAACTTGTAGAATGTTCTAGAATTAGCTGATTTTAAATAAGCACATTTAGAAAGCAGCAGAAATCATTTTTGAGTCTTTCAATACTTTTTTTCAGCCGTTTAACAATACAGAGGGATACATCTGCACGGATTTGAATATTCTTATTTATCATCATCATCATCACTTCACCTAACTGCACGCCCCTCCTCCTTGTTTTAAAACCATATCCCTCACAATAGCTTGATTTCTGCTGCATAATTTTGGGGGGTTGCCATAGGAACCACTCCACTGGACAGCTCATTGAAGGTGCTTATATGGAGAGAGAGCACTCTGATCTCTGCATTCAGATTTATAATTGGTCCTTCAACAATGAAGGTGAGACAAGGAGGAGCGGAAAGTCAACACACTCCACCCTCTGTCCCTCTCTAAGCCCCCGGCACATACGATAAATCACACTCTACAATCAATAATTCACACATGCTCCAGGAGGGGCAGGAGGTCAAAGAGACAATTAGAGGCAGACTCAGATAAAGAGAGGAGCATGTGGAGAGACAACAGTGATTAGGTGATCTCCTTTACATTTGAACGGTAAGTGTTTGTTCGTTTGTTTTTTTCTTTTTTGGGATTTAGTAGAGGTCGACCGATAGTGGATTTTGCCGATACCGATAGCTAGGTTGGACCACACTGGCCGATACCGATTAACCGATAGTTTTAAAATTGATACTCTACAAAAACTAAAATAGTGCTTCATTAACAAAAACAGTACTGAACCATACTAGTAGTAGTAGTAATAAAAATAATAATAGTAATAGTAAATGTTGAAATTAACACACTCTAACAAGGAACAATACTTACACAGCTTTTATTAATCGTAATGCTACAAATGGACTCATTTTAAAGTGTTACCATTTCATTTCAACTGTCATGCTTAAGATGCACATCTTTAAATATATACACAAAGGCTATAGCATTAAAATTATATACATATGGATATTGTATGTATACTCTCAGACTTTATTGTGCTTCTAATCAAAATAACAAGCGTACTGTAGCGCTGAGTCTAGGAGAACTCACCGGTATCACACACACCCCGGACGCGTCGCGTTCAACTCGAGCGGCGGTCTAAAACAGTTTATTTAATCACCAAACAGACACAAGTTTACTTCAAGAATGAACAAATTGGCATAGGTGAGTTTGAAGTTCGGTGTTTAAAAAACGGAGCAAACGGAAAGAGAAAGCGCGACCTATATTAAAGCTCTATAAATGAAGCACACAGACTATTAGAGCCACAGAAAGACAAACGTTTTGCTGAAAATGCACAATACACAATTCATTATGTACACTAAAGGGGTTATGTGATGCTTTTTTAAAGATCGTTATTTTGTGTATTTGGTGTAACAGAATATGTTGACAGCTGTAATGTTCCCAAAAAACACATTTTTTTCAATAATACTGCTGAATTGTAAAAGTCCTCTATGCCACCGCCTCTACTCAAACACTGTCGTTTGCAACAAAGCCCCCTCCTTTGACAAGCGTGGTCTGCTCTGATTGGCCAGCTGACCTAGTGCTTTGTGATTGGCCGAACACCGCAAGCACGTGTTGGAAATGTAACGCCTCTTACCATAATTGTGAGCTTCATCTTTAAAAATAAATGAAAAGACTGTAAATAACGTCATTAGTTTTACCATCAGTTCAAGCTCGAAAGGGGAACAGACACAGTAATGATGCAGTACACAAGCCGCGGTTAAGACAGCTGACTCTACTGTGATGTGACGCTCTCTCTCACACACACACACACGCGCGCGCACACACACACATAGTGACCTAGATATGTGGGGGCGTGTTAGAACGAGCCGTTTTAGGGGGGCGTGGCAGAGTCGTAACTTTGATAAAGAATATCTCTTTGTGGTCGGACTTTAGTCTCTTTGGCAACTTCAGGAACCACTGATCTTATCTATGGCACAAATCAGCTTGTACACACTCCCAAAGAGAAAGGAAGAGGACAAACTTAAATCGCAAGGAATATGACCCCTTTAACAATGATTCGGGACCAATATAATGTAATTTAAAGGAAAACTATGTGAATGGCACTCTGTGGCGTGGCAGGATTTTCTGTCGGCTGCATTTAAATCCGCGTCTGAAGTTTTCCGCTCTTTTCAGCGTGCAGTATCACGTGTCTAAAAAAATACCACGTGCTGTCAGTGATTTCAACCACTAGAGGCCGCTCTCGCACTATGTAATGGCTGCAGACCCTTCTCAGCCGCTCCAGCAAGGGACGCAACCCGGGAAAACTATCGGCATTGATTTTTGACGATAACCGATAGTTCCAGCAATCAATATTGTGCCGATTAAATCTGCAAAACCGTACAAGCGATCTGATCTCTACGTATTTAGTATTCTAGCATAACCACTAAACAACTCTCAATATCTCCATTCTGAATAACTTTCTACAGTTTAAAAACCCACGTGAGCCATTTCCTCTTGAAGGAAGTCTTTGGGCAGGGCATCTCAATATCAAAGGGCACACCTTATTTAAAGTAGCCAGTGGGGTTTCGTTCGTCACAGCCGTTCACCATTGGTGCACCAGAAATCACATACTCTCTGAGGAGCTACTACATTTGATGAGGAACACAACTTTGCTATATGACTGTCTGTCTGTTCTGCAGTCTCTGTGAGACATGAGCGCCACAGTTTCATCTAATAAACATACTCAAGCATGCATGATTTTCATGTTTTTTTTAGTGTCTGCTGTAGCACAATATGAGGACATGAGCTTCATCTCCAGAGCTGCTCTGAGAGTCATTTCACCAGCATTTCACCGTTTGATGAAAACACACAGAAACTCAAAGATGTGGTTTTACTTTAAGAAATTATGAAACATTATTTTAATCCACTAGAAAGTAACTCAATGTAATAATAAATTGTATTATTATTATTAAAACATTTTTAAAGATTAAATAAATGTAAGTTTTGTGCATTCATTTGATCGCCATTTTTGATATTAAACAAATTATTAATCATAAAACACAGAATCCAGTAAAAATTATAACAAATAACATTATACTATTATTGTTAAAATTATTATGAATTCAAAGTTGTACGAATTCAATTGATTAGACATAATAGTTTAATAGTTGTTTGACTGATAAAACTTAATCAAACCACTAAAAAGTAATCCAAAAAATATATTTAAAAAAAGAAAAACAGAATTTGGGGGGAAAATAACTGAATTTGGGAAACAATTGGAGCTGAATTTGGGGGGAGGGAAATAAAACTGATTTCATAGGACCCTAGTAGTATGAATGAAGTCAGGATGTACTATATCCGCCATGTTGGCTTTGTCATGTGACCTACGCTTCGCTGGTAAAGTGTCCATTGGATGCACACTTCAGAATCTAAGTGATACAGCTATACTTTTCCCCTACTGTTTTATTTGTGTAAATGTTTTTTTTAAGGTAACATCATCAGTTTTGGGCTTGTTACTCCAAAAATTTTGCTACTGCTACTTTCAAAAGTAATATTCTGGCAACAGTAATTAGTTACACTACTAGTTACATTACTTTTCCTTCAAGCCCCACAGAAGTTGTAATTGTGTATCTTCCCCATAAAATTCTTCTAAAATGTTACTAACAATATATTTCTGCCTCATCATTTGACCAAAATCTACATTGGATCGCAGTCAGAAGTTTTTACAAACACTCAATGATAGTGACTTTTAAGTAAAAGTAGTAATTGTCATGTGTAGCTTGAAGCTAATTGTAGCTATAATTGCTCTGTTACCCAAATATGATTATGTTTCAAGTATTTTATCAGAAGAAATCACATAAGTTCATAAGATTTTTAATTATAGTAATATATAATTTATATGGGGATCAGGGGGTCGATGTGGGTGGGCAAGCCATGTAATGCCAGAGTAAAGTAATGCCACAACTTACACATCTGTGTTCAGATCAGCTTTTCTCCTGACAAAATCAGTGTAATGGCAATATTTCCATCTCCTGAACGTAAGCTTTTCCATATTCCAAGCTTCCCTGATGCACTGGTGACTTTCATGTTCCTGGGCGAGTGGTGAAAATTATGAATCTAAATCTAGGAATTATTGGATTGTTGGATTTCAAATCAGTAGGGGTTGAGACATCAGTAGTAACAAGCTGTTTTATGGATGGTAACTCTAATATTATAACTGAAATCTTATTAGTAATTAGTTAAACTACTAGTTACTGCAAAAAGTAATATTATTACAGTAACTAGTTACTGCCCAACACTGAACATCACTGATACTCATGATTGACAGATTACACTTCAGTTTGCTGCTAATGTTGCTAAGCTGACTGCTTGATTTTCTAATAGTGACGAATATATCTTGCACACAATGTTTTGTGTGAAATTGTGAAATAGATGTAACTCTCCCCCTGTGTGCTCTTTTTCTCTGTCTCCTTCACTTCTTCAGAGTATCATATGATCAGTCACCTTTCCCCTCAGAGCTATTGATCAGCATCTGGGTGAATGACTGGCCTGCTGTTGCACTCAATACAGGGCTTCAGTTTTTCAGAGTGCGGTCAATATTCATACTCAAGGCATCAATCGACCCTATTCAGGAACATCTTGTTGTGGACTCAGCACACAGGTGGCCTAAATCAGTTGTCATGGCTGAGTAATGATCCAAAAAGACCAAATGCACCACTTAGCTAAGCCTGCTAGCTTAGCCACAATGCATTATTCACAAAGTTAACCTGATTCATCTATTCGAAATAGATACTTTATATCGCTGATATCAGCAGCTGTGCATGTGAATGGCCTTTCGTTTGTACTTCAGTGTTTTATACTAGGTGTCAACAGGCCATAAGATGCTCTCGCACTTCCATTTAGCCCGTTCTTGTCCTGAAGATGCTGTTTGTTGGCATTACAATCAATGTCAATGTTCTCCGAGACGACACTCTTGTTGTCAACTGGCCAATCTTCACAGTCAGAAGCCTGACACAATCAGCTTGCCACAGTCTGATGGGACGTCAAGATTGAGAGAGAGAGAGAGAGAGAGAGAGAGAGAAAAACAGAGCACTTCTCCTCCAGCTTAAGTTGCTACACAAAACATTTAATCTGTAACTCAACACTGATGCTCACAATGGGAGATCAGGATGTCGGTAAAAGTAGATGGAGGTCAGAGGTCGTGTAGATCAGTTGGTTGTTTGCTTGCTGGTGGGATGTGGATAAAGTAGTGATTGAACGACACAGTGTTGACTGTGCGTGAATAAGCACAGATATGGAAATTCACATCTATTTTAGCATTATTGAGAATTTCTGGGATATGAGCAAAACATCACATCTAACTCCTCTATTTCCATTCATTCATTTTGATGCAGACGTTTTTATCCAAAACAACTTACAGTGCATTCAATTTCATATATTTAGTTATATATGAACTATGATATGAGTGTTTCAACTCAGTCCCTTAAAAGCTTACATAGTAAGGATGCTGCATTAAGCCAAAAGTATTCTTTAGTTTTGACACAAACACTTAGCATGCACGTACAGCCAAATGCATAGCCTTTCCAAATACACTCCATTTGCAAAGGTGCTTGGCACATTAGAAAGTTTCATCTTTGTCTTGTGTCTGTGCCTTATTATCAGTCCAGAATTTATCACAATAAAATGTCTTTGTATTTGTTTAAACTATAGAGTTGCATCTCCAGTAGTTTGTTGTTGTTGTTTTGTCTCTTCAGTTTCTTTTTTGACAGTGAAACAATAGCTTGCACCTGTGTTTCCACTTTGTAGACCAACTAATTAAAACCATTGGGCTGCGCATGCACAGTATGTGTGTACTATGCTAATGACGTACTTTACATCATACGCACTATAAGTATACCCTAGAGCAGTGGTTCACAATTCCTGTCCTCGCGTACCACCGCTCTGCACATTTTGTATGCATCTTTTATCACTTCAGACGTTTGTTCTATTCGACGGTAAGTGCCCAGGTGTGTTAAATAAGAGAGACATGCAAAAAATGCAGAACGGTGGTACGTGAGGACTGGAATTGAGAATCATTGCCCTAGAGTATGTGTAAAGTATGCTTTGGGTTTTAAAAGGCAGGTCCCTATAGGCAATCCGATAGGTTGTTGAATAGAGCTAACTTTAATAACCCTGGTACAATGGCGAAATTATTTTGGTCTAGATCTGCTGCAGTCCTTCTCTCTGCTGGATCCCTCATCAGGCATGTTCTCCATCAACCCGCACCAGGCCTTCCTGAGTTACGAAGAAGCATTAAGTGGGAATGTGCTTGTGTGTGTGTGTGTGTGTTTCCGTCTTTTTCTGCCATCTCATTCTGATTCATTCCACTAATTACCCTTAATAAAAGCCTGAGTGCATTAATGAAAAGTTGTTAATTCAGAGTACACAGACTGTGTATGAGTGAGAGAGAAAAGAGGGGGTGGCGTCCTTTATAAATATTCATATGCTTGTCTGGCTGGGGGATGCACATTGGGTGTTGGGCTGAATCATATGCAAATCAGCTGATAAACAGTGCTGCACATCCCTGCCTTCATTTGTCTGGGAGACAGTGGCTGCCGTCAGGTCTTGTAAAACTGCTGGGCGTATCTATCTCCCCTAGCTGTCGTGAAATAGCCAACAGGGGCAAATTAACCTTTACAGGAGGCCAAAAGGTTCCATCAACATAACCAGTGAACCCCTGTAGCCCCGTAATGACACCTTGCGAGCAAATTAAACCACAAATTACCCCATCCTCACGTTTTCCCTGCCCTCCCGTGAGGGTCTTTGACTTTGTGGAGTCAGCTGGTACATGTTTCTGTGGCTTCTTGTATCCATAGCGAGCGCTGTTTGTTTAAATAATCTGGCTCTCAGTGGGGAGTTAAGAGTAAAAACACATGACATATCAACTTTACTTCTTCTTACAGATGGACCAAGAGGAAAGGCATGTTGACTGGACCTGTATTAAGCATGTGTGTACATTAAAGGACCATTTTCAGTCTGGGTTCAATACAAGTTAAGCTCTTGTGACAGAATCAGTGACATACTGTCGATTACCTCAGAAAATCATTTAATCTCATCTGTCAGTTTATAATTGCATTTACAGCAATGCACTTATATAGTAAGGCTATATAAGGCAAGGCTCCTGACCAGAAAAAAAGTAAAAATACACAGTTTTAACAATATAACTATAAGCATATTTGAGAACTAAGAAATTGTTCCATTTTGTAAATAATAAAAATTCTAGAACCGAATGACATTCCAATGGAACACCATACCGTAATACTTATATAAACATGAAATACTAATACATATTTTCTGCACTATTTTCAAGGGAGTCGCAACACTCAACACAGATGGTGAACACCAGAGCAATTCTCTAAAACATGACTCTTAAGGCCATGACACACCAAGCCAACAGTCGCTCAGTGTCGGGCCGTCATTAGCTGTGTCCAATTCAGAGGCTGCATCCTTCAAAGGCTGCATCTGAAGACCGAATGCATCACAAAGGAGTGTCGAAGACTGTCCCATTTCAAAGGCTCCTTCAAACGAGGCCTTAAAATGCATCCTTTGATTCCTGGGCCATGCAGGATACAACTAATGGATCCTTTGCGGCCCATACAATCCCAAGATTCATTGTGCTCCGGATACGACTGGATTTTTCTGAGTAAAATGCTAGATTACACTTTTAAATGGGTAACTGGGTTCCAACGTACTCAAATATCTAACAAAACAAATGTTTAAAAACACTTTAAAGCAGTTTAAATGTTAACTTATATCTTACTAAGATATAAGATAGACATTTTATTACGTACATAAGTGGAACAAGGTTGATCTGGAAGCATTCTTTTTTTTTTTTTTTCATCCCTAGCCACAAGACTTAAACATTATTTGTGCTGATCTGTGCAAAGTTATACTCAGTCTTTCAACTCCTATCATGCCCATGTAAGCCAGTCAACCTATAACTTGTGCGTGAAAATGATAGTCAGTGTTGGGGAAAGTTACTTTTAAAAGTAATGCATTACAATATTGCATTACTCCATAAAAAAGTAACTAATTGAGCTACTTAGTTCCTTTTTATGGAAAGTAATGAATTGCGTTACTTTTGTGTTACTTTTTGTCACCCAAGAGACCTGTCAGTGAATAAAATGCAAAGCAAAGCATTACTAATTTGAAAAAGTAACTCAGATATTGTATTGTAAATTTAAAAAGTAATGCATTACTTTTGAAAAAAAGTTATCTGATTACATAATTCACATTACTTGTAATGCGTTACCCCAACACTGAAAATATGCATATTCAGGGAAAAGAACTCGCGTAGGAAAAATCCATCTAAAAAGGATTACTATGAAAACACATACAGTAACCAGAAGTTATCTACCAAGAACAGTAGTGGCACCACTAAAGATAATTCAGAAGAATATAAGTGTTTTAACAACAAAAAAAATCTATATTTTTGGTTTTAAACCTCTACGCAATGCCTTGTCCCATATACTTTAAATGTAAGTTCATTCATGTAAACAGTTTTTAGACAAATCAAGATTATAATGGCATCAATATAGGTTTTTGAATGGAGAACATTCCTTTAATCTGTACGTAAAGAGGTCACAGAGGTCATGTATGGACTAGGATGCCACGATTACCGATACTGGTATCGGTATGGGGCCCGATACTGAGCTCCTGTACTCGTACTCGTACTCGTTAAAATGCCCCGATACCAAACGCCGATACCACACAGCATTGTGTTAAGTGCCACATTCAGACAATGAAACACCGACAACAGACAGCAGAATGGAGTTATTAGAGATTAAGGATGTCCACGAAGTATATGTATGCAATGAATATAATGTTAAACATTCAGTATTAACACCTGTATAGCTGATGTGCGCGAGCTGATAAACAAAGCAGGCTGAGTGGATTGAGCTTGTCGAGTAAATATATCTTTCTCACAGACATCACTGGAAAGTTTGTAGTTTGGTCGGATATGTCAAAAACAAGTAAGTAATACAATGCACAAGTTACTTACGGTGAGAGAGAGAGAGAGAGGGAGAGAGGAGAGAGAGAGAGAGAGAGATTAGGAGAGACGAGGGAGAGAGAGAGAGCGCGCACTTCTGTTGTGTGTGATCTTTGATGTTCACTCACTTAGCACAAGCATCATTTGGATAAAACTAAACTGTAAAAATAAGACCATCTATAGGGGGCATTAACTATAAATGTCATTTATTTTTAACCTTAGGCATACACTACTTTCTGGCAAAAGTGAATCTAGCAACCTGTGTGAAATGCGCTAGGCTGTACAATTCTGCATCAGTACAAAATGTGCCACGACCGATTGCGGAGGCGCTCTAGTTTTGCGTGCGTGAGGTTGATGCCAGTATTTATGAGGGCTTGGAAAAATAATCGCCAGCACGTTTCAGATGACTCTTTTCATGAAAATATCCACGGGTTAAGAAGATTATATAAACGATTGGTCCCAGCTTATATAGACACAGCAAAAGAGCTCGCGGGATTACAGTACTAAGCCGCTGCAATAATGCTATTAAGTTAAAGATGATGTACCACAGAGCAAAAAATTTTACAGTGAAAGTAACAAAAACTTGTCAAATTCATTTTAATGGGCATAATTAAGTGTGGATAAATAACCGAAGGATATACAGTCAAAACAAAAATTATTCAGAAACCAGATATAATTTTTTATATTTTTTTAATAGTGGGTGCAGGACACTAAAGTTCATTTATGTAAGTGAGGATGACAAAATTAAGTAAACTGTGACATATTACACCCAAAAACTCATACAGTGGACTAGCAGTAAAATCATACAAATTTGGGACCAAAAATGATTCAGACCGAGTCTGGGAATAAACTGAAGCTCAGGTTTGCATGAAGCTGGGTGACAGCATGTCCAGGAGACTACAGGTGTAGTGAGGCTAATGGTATGACCGACAAACAGTATGATGTTGTGAAATAGTCATACCAACAGCTGTAGAACTTTTTGGTTGATTGTAATATATTACCATACCTTCAGACTATCAAATCTATAACCATTATCAAGATGAATTTGTTCTGACACATTTTAACTCTGAGTTCTTGTCATATTTTTTGTTACCATTTTCTAAACTATAGCAAATGAACTGTGATAATGTGAGAATTGTTGAAAGGTGTCTGAATAAATTTAGGTTTGACTGTATCTATTTGATAAATGAAGTTAACCACCTAACATTATACATACTCTTTTGGTTTCTGTACCCAATATTTAAACAATTTACAAATGCAATAAAATATTGGTATCGGTACTCAGTATCAGCAAGTACCAAAAATAAAAGTATCGGTATCGGGCGAGTACTGGAAAAAGTGGTATCGGTGCATCCCTAATGTTATCTATTCAACATTCAGGCCTAGATTTGATGTGCGTGTGCGTTTACGGGTCAGAAGTCAGAGAGTATCCTCCTCCTGACCTCATTACCGTATCTCTCCACAAGCCTCTCAGCCATAAAGAGGTCAAAGCCACTGCCATTTATTGCCCACAGTCCATCAGTCACTTTCTCTATTCAGGGTTTGTCAAACACACACCGTTAAGTGTGTCTTTTTTCTCTAGTCAACAGTGTGAACAACACCGCAAGTACAACTCTCTTTCTCTGACTCATTAGTCCTCCTTTTCTGGCTCACTTTAAAGTGTCTCGCAATTTCTGTCCTAGTTTGTTTTGTCTCTTAAGGAAAGAGATACTTTAGAGGAAATTTATTGCATGAGGCAGAGTTTTGTGTATGTGCGTGTATTTTCAGGCATAATCTGAACGTCCACCTCTAACGTACTTAAAGGATTACTTCACACAAAAATGAAATTTACTCACACTCATGTCATCCAAAAAAATGTTTGCGCTGTTTTTTCCAAAGAAATAAAGCAAAGCGGGGGGCGAAAACAGCATAATAGTAGTCCACACGATAAATGAGATGATAAAATGCTTGGCCGTTCTTCAAAATTCCTCTTTTTGTGTTCAATGGAAGAAAGTGAGTCATACGGGTTTAGAACAAGAGTTTCCCTCTTTGGTGAATTATTCCTTCAAGTCAAAGATAAAAATTCAAGCTGCTTGTTAACAAAAGAAAGAATTTTTAATCAAGAAACCCTCATTATTAGGCTTTGCCTGGATACAGATTAAATTCCTCCCAGGTTAACCATGAATCCCTGCACAGCCCTATCATGTGAGAGAAGTGGTAATGAGAGATGGTTCATGGAGGAGAACGTCTCAGAATTACAATAAACTTGATGACCGTCCAAATTCATTCCAAACATAGGGATTTCCAAGTCAATGTCTGTAAGAAAAAGCCAGATTAACTCACCACCAGGGAGACTTTAAACCAGTTGCTGACAGTTTCATGTGCTTTTAAACAAACTCCTCGTCTATTACTGCTAGAACAGAGAAATGGAGGAGGAGGAACCAAACCAGATGTTCCTCAAGAGCTACAAAGAGTAAAGTTCAAAACAGTTTCCATGTGTCTGTCTACCTGTGTTCTCATGCTCCTCTCCTTCCCTTATCCAGCACAAACAGGTGTGTACAGCTCTCACCAATGACATCGCACCAATGAAATCATCTCCAGTGTGCGGAATTGAGAAATGAGGAGCCATTCAACAAAAAGGTTTTCTGGGTAGTTTGCTGATTGGACTCACTCTCAAGTCTATATGATATTCTGGTTAGGGATCTGGTTCTGGACGGAAATGTAAAAGGAAAGAAAGTAGCGACAGATCTTTCCTTCCATATTGTGACTATCCGAATTGAGACTATCTCAAAAGGTGTTCATTCGATTTTGAGATGTGGGCGTTGCACTCAAAAGTGTTTCATTTTTATTAAAAATTACAAGGTAAAAATAAATAATAAACATAAAATGTATTAAAAAAATAGTATACATGGATAAATCATTCACTAAGAGTGCCTGAACTAACAAAATACTTTAAAATTGTTAAAACTGTTAAAAAAATTATTACTATTTTCTATAGTACTATTAGACTATTTTCTCTAATCCAAGCAAAAATAACACACTAAAAACTAAAAAGTCAATCATTTTAAATGCCACAAATGAATTCAGGCATCACATTATAAATGCACAGCATAAAAAAATATATATATATATACATTTGGAGATTTTTTAAAGATTACATTTAACAGTGTTCAATTAAATTACAATGTTTTTAAAGGTTAACTTTAAGATTATTACATGGACGTTACTTAAATATAAAAATTGGCATTAACTAATTATATTAATATTGATTTAATAAAAAAACTATAACATTGTCCAATAACCAATATATCACTGACGTATCCCTAATTTTGGTCTCCAGATAAAACTTGTGTGCTTCCTTCAGTGAAAATCGATGAAATTTTTCATCCGTTTTATAGTCCGCCAGGCAAAATTCATCTGATCACTTGACAGTAATACCGCAAATCTCCTCAACAAGCCACAGCGAGGAATGAATTACGAGTTTATTACTTTCTTCAAATCTCTAACCTTATATATGAGCAAGAGTAATAGAGAAGTTTGTCTTCAAGCACCACTAATAAATAACAGCATCAATCCACCAGCCATCCAAGTAAATGACTAATATTCCCAGTTAGCCTAAGAGTTCCGTGACATCTTTCCACTGAGAACAGCAGTAACTGCAGACCCGTTGGGGAAACTCTGTGATATCAAGATAATAAGATCTCATAGCAAGACAGAGAGCAGAACTACATCAAAGCGCAGGAATGTTTTTCCCTGAGGTGCCTAAAATGAAAGGAAGACGGACCCCGTCAAGCTCAGCAAGGGCCGAAGGTCTGACAGTAGCCGAGTGTGTGTGACTTGCAAACATGCATGTGGGCCGAGGTGTATTACACGTCTGTCTTTAGGGAGCAGCAGGTGTCAGCGTTTTTTTAATGCCCCTGTCAGAGAGGATTGTGGGAAGAATGGACAGCATTACACAAGCACTGCCACAGGTACCAGAAATAAAAGAGGTGGCTACGGTGTCAACGGCAGTTCAATTTGGATAACTTGCAATCAGTGCCCAGCAGCTGTTTACCGGTGTAGGCGTACAACGCCTGTTTACATTGCCGTGGGATCAGTTTAGTTGTTGAGACTGGGATTGCGGATGGGGGAGGCTGACTGAAACAATGTAAAAAGCAGCTGCAAGACTTTCCACATGGAAATGAGGACACCAGCAACTCACTGCAGAATGATGATGGCAGAGTTCGAAGCCAATATAGCATTTCACTGACAAACAACTTCTACGAACACTTAAGCCAGGATAGAGTATCCAATGAACCAAAGCGAGCTGCAATAAAGATTAAGCGACAATTACAGTATAATAGCTTCTCGGAGAGATGAAACATCTCTCTCTTTGACAGGAAC
This sequence comes from Sinocyclocheilus anophthalmus, assembly GCA_018155175.1. Taxonomy (NCBI): domain Eukaryota; kingdom Metazoa; phylum Chordata; class Actinopteri; order Cypriniformes; family Cyprinidae; genus Sinocyclocheilus; species Sinocyclocheilus anophthalmus. The sequence continues at coordinate 318,574 of JADLZN010009388.1, read as the reverse complement.
ATGGGTAGATCTAACTAATGACTAACCACTGAAAGCTCCTGCCAACTCTATCTGGAGTGTAAACAGATCAATTTAGTGCTGAGGGGCATGCCGTGGGGTCTGTGGAGTCCTCGCTACATACTTTCACATACTAAACTATTGTTCAAAAGCATGTAAACACAGTATCCTCTGTGTCAACACAGTCAGATATTAATGGAAACTTCATCATGAAGGTCAACTTTATGAGTTCAAGGATGCAAAGTCTGTACGTTTTGGAGGGTTTTTTTATGGAATACTAATTATCTGAAACTGTGGTAGTGGCCGATCTTTTCTTCTGTATTATGATGTACATTTGAGTGAAACAGACTATCAAAAAAAAATGTAGACCAGGACTTGTTTTAATCCATCGATTGATGATTGGATGGAGGCAGATCTGAATGCCAGCCTGCAGTCGATTGTAAGAAAGTTTAAGTGGAATAAATGATGGGAGAAGTCCAGAATACGTCAGAGAGATGTCTGTCGTTTCAATGGAAGATTGGGTTTTGACATTTTGATTAAAATTATGAGGTAAATAAAAAAATGAAGCATTCATAATAAGATCTATAACATGCGTATAGAAAATAAATTGGGCGAATTTTCATTTCATGCCTACTTTAGTATGGTGCATATATTTTGATGTCACAAACATGACATGTTGACTGTCACTCAGATTGTAAAGATATGGTTTTAGATCATTTAACGAACAATCCAGAAAAAACAAATGGCTTCTGCATTTAATTCATGTTTGATGTGGAAAATATGGTTATATTGTCAATACTGTCATCTGATTTTCTTGTCTAACGGTTTGTGTCAAGTCAACAGATGGAGTTGAAAATCATTTTTAATTTTAAATAATAGAGTTTTTATAAATAATAATAATTATGTACAATTTAACATTTTAATATTTAATGGTATCATATTGTTTTACTACACTTTTGATATTACATGTCAAAGTCTGACAGTGTTGACACGGCAAGAAAAAAAAACATTTTGTGAGAAGAAGAAAAAACCTGTTTAACAGATTAAACAAAATCAATTCCTTGGCATATGAAGTTGTTTTAAGCCCTGCATTCTGTATTGTCCCAGTGAAAAATCTAACAGTATGAGAAAAGTTCATCTGGGTTGACTGAAGTAGTGCAAAAGCATTAAACTGCCCATAAAAGTCTTTTACGACTCTGGGTTATTTTATGGAGGGGGCCAACTTCTTAAACACATGTTAAACCTTAACTCAGATCAAGACAAAAGAGTTCAAGCACACACAATGTTTAAACAATGTACTCACTGTGTATCCAGTGCAACAGCATCATAACAACAACAAAGCAAAAGGCAGCGTATTATAAACTAAACAGCTCTCATACATGTTGAGCAGTCATAATTATCGGTGTGAAATGCACATTTATCAGAAAACAAACTCACCAACTGAAACGTGCACAGAAATATAAGGGTGCACCGTCCGCTGCAGCAGCCCATTGTTGCTTGATAATGAGATCCTTATTATATGAGTCTATTAGCAGAAAGTCCTAAACAAACACAGAGGAGCGCGTCAGTCTCTGTCCGACACAAAGCGGCTCCGGTCCCATTGTTTCCAGCGGCGCTTCAGTGAAACACTCGCGGCAGTGTGAAGCTGATCTCGGGCTGCGAGGGTCGCGGGAGGAGCGTGTGAGACCCGGGAGTGAGAGACTGAGTGAAGTGCGAAGAAAGAGGGAGAAGAAGAAAAGAAGAACAAGGGGGTAGACGGGGCAAGAGGGAGGGAGGGAGGGGCGGGGGTAGCAGGCAGAGGGGTGTATGTAAATCACAATGGCTTGTTCTCACATACACGGACACGGGCTGCGTGAATAAACCATGGTGCGTGTGTTGTCCATTCGAACCCAAGAAAAAGCGGAAAAATTACCCAAGAGCCACAGCATTCCTGAAAATAGAACCTTAAACCAAGCAAGGGCTGGTTGTCTGCTTTAATCTGGTTTCACAGACTGGCCAGTCAGCTGCTTGGCCAACTGATATCATTGCCTGACCAACTGGAAAGTGCCCAGACCCCTCTAAATCCAGCATGCATAGCCAAGCCCACCTTAGACTAGCAAACACATATAGAAACCATATCCAGAGACCACATCCCTGTCGAAACAAACAAAAACATAAACTATGCTGGTCTTAACTGGTTTAAGATGGTCTCCCAGGCTAAGAAGCTGGAAGCGCCCCAGACCCCTCTAAAACCAGCCTTCATAACCAGGCCTGGAGACCACCTTAGACCGGCAAACAAGCATAGAAACCATATCTACAGACCACCGCTAAAAACAAACAAAAACATAAACCAGCCTCCGATGATGCGCTGGTCTTAGCTGGTTTACCTTAGCTGAAAGTGCCTAAACCCCTCTCAATCCAGCCTACACAGCCAAGCCCACCTTAGACTAGCAAACACGCATAGAAACCATATCCAGAGACCACATCCCTGTCGAAACAAACAAAAACATTTTTTACCTTAGCTGAAAGTGCCTAAACCCCTCTCAATCCAGCCTACATAGCCAAGCCCACCTTAGACTAGCAAACACGCATAGAAACCATATCCAGAGACCACATCCCTGTCGAAACAAACAAAAACATAAACCAGCCTCTGATGATGCGCTGGTCTTAGCTGGTTTACCTTAGCTGAAAGTGCCTAAACCCCTCTCAATCCAGCCTACATAGCCAAGCCCACCTTAGACTAGCAAACACGCATAGAAACCATATCCAGAGACCACATCCCTGTCGAAACAAACAAAAACATAAACCAGCCTCTGATGATGCGCTGGTCTTAGCTGGTTTACCTTAGCTGAAAGTGCCTAAACCCCTCTCAATCCAGCCTACATAGCCAAGCCCACCTTAGACTAGCAAACACGCATAGAAACCATATCCAGAGACCACATCCCTGTCGAAACAAACAAAAACATTTTTTACCTTAGCTGAAAGTGCCTAAACCCCTCTCAATCCAGCCTATATAACCAGGCTGAGAGACCACCTAAGACCAGGAAACAAGCTTAGAAAGCATATCAGAGCCCACATCCATGCTATTAAAAAAAACAAAAAAAACAGTAAACCAGCCTCAGAATGTGTGCTGGTCTTAGGTGGTTTAAGATGGTCTCCCAGGCTATTCAGCTAAAAAAAGTTGAGTAAAACTGACTGGTCCCCCTTAAGACCAGTGAAGACTATTAAACCAGTTTAGACAGTCAACACAATGGTTGTCAGTTTTACAGTCTAACAAATAAACAGCATTAGGCATATTAGCAGGGGTTTACAGAATATGTGATCATATTTTATTATTATTTATTTGTTTATTCATTTCTTTGACAGTGATGGTAAACACCATGCTCCCCAGCAACAATGACTGCAGTAACTACAGGATAAAATATAACTTTGATTCATTTAAAAAAAATATATATATATGTTATCGTGTGTGAAGTGATAAATAGCTTTGGCTGAGATATTTTACCGATGTTTAGACACGTTTGTATCTACAGTTAGATGTGATTTAAAGCGTGTACTCTGTGATTTTTAGTTTGAAGGCACTAATGTTCGCCTCATTGAAGTCTATTATCAAATTCAAGGCGCCACCTGCTGGTCGCGTATCAAAACTACACCCAACCTCATTTTTTGAGATGTAAATTGGTGTTATTTGTCACTTCATTTTTCACACTAAAATAACAAACACAGTTATCTTTCAACACGCTTGTAAGCATAATATTTTGCTCACTAATTTGACTGTTTATAAGTTTGTTTTTTGGTTGACATTTAAATCTACTGTATGAAAATGAGTTAGTAGACAAATAAATGAGGAAATGCAGTCAATGCAGAGCATAATGCAGAATGTATTCTTGGCTGATTTGACTGGTCTAATTTTCTGTTGCAGTTATGCACATACAATGAAGGACTATGGGGCAATGTACATAATGACAAACATAACATTTTGATCAATTCAACTACTTTAAATGTTCAGTCTGTTCAGAGAGACACTGTATTGACTGTACTGAAATGTTCTACTGCCTAAAGCTATATTGCTCTTTTCCCCTTCATATTCGGATCCATAATTACTGACATGATAAACAAGGACCTCCATTGCCAAACCTATGTAAATAACACACATATATTAATGATGAAGTTAATGTTGATAATATCACTTGTTCTTTGCTAACCCTTGTCTTCAATCCATGACAGCTGTGGCTCTGTCTGAGCTGATCCATCACAGAAAAGCCGTTAAAAGCGGTTCCTCCCCCGTGCTGCTCGGCTCCCTCCTCTCTGAACAGGAAGAAGAGTGATGAATCTTTTACAGCTTGAGCCTGTATTGCCATGGAACACTTCACTTCTCATTACATCACTGTAGCCTCTGCTTCCTCTCTTAAAAGCTTCCCTCTTCTCTGTCACACACACACACACACACACACACACACACACACACACACAGGTTTGTTTTTGTGAAAAGTGGGGACATCCCATAGGCGTAATGGTTTTTATACTGTACAGACCGTATATTCTATTGCCCAACACCAACCCTATCCCTAAACCTACCCCTTACAGGAAACTTTGTGCTATTTCAGATTTTCAATACATTCATTCTGTGTGATTTATAAGCGTTTTGAAAAGTGGGGACATGGGGTAGTGTCCTGAGAAGTCACCTTCTCCTTGTAATACCTATGTCACCCTTGTCATTATACAAATGTATGTCCTCATTTTTCACAAAAACGTGCACACACACACACACACACACACACACTGCTATAAATAGTTTTTGGTGATATTTTTAGATGAGAGAACTGCAGATACTTTTCTTTGAAGAACATTATTCTTCTGTAAATACTTCATTTGTAAAATATTTTTTTATTATTTTGGCTTGCAAAATTTTATGAGACATTTGTGCACTTTGTTTGTTATCATTTTTTTAAATTTCAGTTTTATTAGTTTATTTTGTTTTGAATTGCTTTTGTTTTTATTGAAAACATCATTCTCTTGTAAATATTCAATTTGAATGTACAAAGATTATTTAAGAATATTAACAATCTGTGCACTAATATTTATTTGTTTGCTAGTTTGTTTTAGTATGTTTTCATCGAAGAATATTCTTTGGTAAATATATTATTTAATAAAATTAACAATGTTCTGCAAAATTTGATGTTTATTTTATTTATTTGTCTGTTTCTTTGTTATCATATTGTATTTATTTCAGTTTTATTAATTAATTTCATAAATTTTTGTTTTGTTTTAGTTGCTTTGTAAATGTGCAAAGATTATTAATTTTAACAATGGCTTGCAAAATTTGGTGAGACATTTGTTCTGTATTCATTTATGTATTAATTTGTTTGTTATCATTGTTTATTTCTAAGTTTATTTGTTCATTTTTGTTTTGTTTTCTTTGAAGAACATTACTCTTTTAAATATTTAATTTCAATGTACAAAGATTGTTTAATAATATTAATAATGACTTGCAAATTTTGATGAGACATTTGTGCTTTATTTATTTGTTTGTTTGTTTGTTCATTCATTTTTATTTATTTAGATTTTATTGAGTAGTTTTTGGTTTGTTGTAGTATGTTTTTCTATTCTTTTGTGAAGTGATTTGTTAGCTTTACTTTCAAACACCTCAGCGTTGTCTCTGCACAGCTTCTTGCTTGCTTGCTCTTCTGGTCCCCATGATGTAGGTAAAGCATGACCCACACAAACACCAGCAATGGAAAGAAGGTCACATTGGGCTTTATCGGTAGGAGTGTCTGATGGGATCCAAGGGGTCTACTTCTCATCACCTCCCTCCAGTTAAAGTCTGTTGATGTGTGTTCTTCTAAAAGGAGGGTCAGGCCTTTGTATTGTACACTTTTCAAACCGCAAGACTTAATGCAGACTGACAGGCCAGTTAGAAGACGAGACCTGTGCTATGAGCCAGACGTAAATAAGGACCACAATCAGACTCCAACAAAGACGGAGGAGTATAAAACCTGCCCACACACACACACACACACACACACACGAGAGCACTCAGAGAAAGTGAGTTCCTCATTGATTGTTTTGGTGTAGACCCACAGTCATAAAAGACCTGTGATACAGTAAGTGTTGACTATATCTTGGCCAACTCTAAACACAGCCATGTCCTCTTTTAAATGGATGTTGCCCAAATAAATCACCACTATTCTGTGATTTTACAGTTTTTCTCGATTGCTTAAACACATTTCTTGAAACTATGCCTCGTATTCTCAAAACAGTAAACACAAATCCATAACGTCTCACCCAATTCCCCAAACATCCTATTTTCAGGTCAAAATGAAGCTCTACACTCAAAACCATTCACACTTGCTGAAAAACCAAACTTTCCCTCAAATATCACACACACAAGCTTTCAAAAACACACACAACAACATAATATTACACACTGGTGCAATAAATTCAAAACAATATATCCAAAACTGGTAAGTTATGTTGCTTGTGGTTCTCCCCCTCAAAAACCTTTTCACATGAACACAAAAGACACAACCAATGTATACATTGGCACATTTTTATTCATTCATGTACTACACAGCACAACTGTAAAAAAAAAAAAAAAAAATATATATTATTATTAATTATTTAAATAAGCAAGAGAATCTGAAATAATCAGAGGAATCAAATAAAAATGATAAAAATAAATAAAAATACATTTTTAAAGCCATTTAGGTATCAATACATCACGACAACAAAAACAATTTGTAGTTACAAGCTTCAGAAAATAAGCACATTGTTCATTAGTCTTACCCACTTACTTGTACTGATTAATGCTGTAATTACATCAAAGCATGAACACTTATGTAAAGTGTGGCAGCTATTATTTGATTAAAACTATTGATTTTTACAGTGCACATTACAAGAAAGGGTTATATAGTCCAGTGGAGGCAGTACAATACAATACAACTTTATTAAACCCAGAGGTGCAATTTAGTTTCAGGCATACAGAACACTGAAGCAGACACTGAGACAAGCAAGTGAAGAGCTAAAAGCCATATGGTAAGAGTAAGAGAGATCATTATTATTAAACAAAATGATGTCCCATAAAATATACAGTGTTATGTACAATGAGATATAATATTTAATATTAGAGACATAATATTTAATTCAATGTTAAATATGCAATAATGTAAAGAGGAACGACAACCAGAACCAGAATAAGGTCAAATATAGGCAATAAGTGTTTTGTTCAAAAGTTCTTGTCCTCAAATTCTGTCTGAATAGTCAGCCTGTATTAGTGGTGGGATCAATGTTTTTAAGCCCCTCTTTCTGCAGCTTACATCGCCAGTAGGTGCGACTGTAAATGAGTAATCTCAATAATTTTGCCCGACCTCTTTGTTATTTATAGGGGTCATATGATGCGATTTTTTTTTCTCTTTGGAGTGTTACAAGCTGTTCGTGCATAGATAAGATCCCTAAAGTTGCAAAGATTAAAGTCTCAAATCCAAAGAGATATTCTTTATAAAATGTAAGACTTGTCCACGCCCTCCTAAAACGCCTCCTTCTAACACGCCCCCACATATCTACGTCACGATGTGGGAAGATTTGCATAACACCGCCCAAATGTTCACGCAAAGAAAGAAGGCATGACTTTTATTCTTGCTGTAGTATTGTTGTTGCCGCCGCCGCCATGTCGTGGAGGTGCTGTGTGTTTCGTTGTGAAAGCGAAACTACTTTGTTTGGCCTTCCAAAAGAGGATGATATCTGCTTCGTCATGCCTGGAGCTGATCCGTGCTGGTTGCTGAGGGAATACATCAATTTAGTGCTGTGGATCGCCAGATCGGCTTTCAACGTGGATGAAGCGGAGTCCAGCCCGGGGGTCGCCCATGTGTTTGCCGCTCCTTCGTCGAATACGCCGGCCGCGCCGTTCTCAAGCCTGTGTGACGCTGTGTGTTTCGTTATGAAAGCAAAACTACTCTTTTTTTGGTCTTCCAAAAGAGGACACGACCAGAAATCAGTGGTTAAGTTGTATTTAAAACACTGTTCCGGAACAGTTCAACCCAAATATTCAGATTTTTTTATGGAGGACTGTTTCCTGATCCTGGAGAGTAGACTACAATGCCGGCTGTTTCTGACTCACAGATCTTTAAGTACGTTTTTATATTTAAAGTATTTGCCACTGATGATTCAAACGCGAGTTTTGAGCAGTGTAGAGTAACGCTTGTTGTTTGTCGTTTCTCCAATCAGAAATGCAGACATGGTTTTTTTTGTTTACGCGGCGCGATGCAATGTGTGAAAAGACAGTATAAGTCATTATAATCAGTAATTATGTCCCCACTGGATGCAACAAGTGCCTCGTTTATAATGGGTTTTTTAATGTTTTTGTCTGGTCCCTCCATCACAATATGGTGAGGAGCGTAACATTTCCGTCACACGCTTGAGGTATTCTGTCAATCACACGCACTGGATAGCTGGCCAATCACAGCACACCTCATTTATTCAGACCGATGAGCTTTGTAAAAATCGCGCATTTCAGAAAGGCGGGGCATAGAGGAGAAAAAATAATGTACAGTATGTGGAAAATAATGTGTTTTTTGAACCTTAAACCGTATAAACACATTTCATTACACCAAATATACAAAATAATGTTCTTTTTAGCAGCATCATATGACCCTTTTAAGAAACGCACATATGAGTCATTGGTTAGAACATGATGTTATAAGTAGGCTATTAACCTTAATGTTAAATCTGAAATGTAAGTATGAAGGAGACCAGTCCATGATGCTGAAGTAAAGACTGTATGGGTTAAATTGTCACAATGGGAACCGTGAATGAATAACTTGAAGGGTTTGATACAAAATATAAAATATTTGGTTTAGCCAACAGATATTTTAAATAATGAATTTTATGAAATTACAAACTTCAAAACGTATGACAATTTGACATTTATGAAACATTCAATTGAACAGTTCGACCTTTAGGTTAAATCTACCTTCATTAGTCAACTTTTGCCTGAATGTTTGTTTGCTTATTTATTGTTTGTATATTAGAAAAAAATATAATACTGTAGGCCTAATGTACGTTTGGAGGTTTAAAGGTTTATGGTGTGTTTTGAAATAGGTATTTGAAATCTACAGAACCAGAGAAAACACATTTGCGTAATTACCCAGCAAGCAATTTTGCGTTTAAACGACGTCTAGGCTAAAACTAGGCTAAATTTGGGCTGTCAGTGAAAATCTAATAGATGTCTAATCATAGCCCATTTATATACTAGTCATCAATTAGACGGCTATTAAACGACTACATATATATGTCTAATAGACGGTGAATATGGGTCTAGGCTAAAACAAGGCTAAATTTGGGCTGTCAGTGAAAATATAATAGACGTCTAATCATAGCCCAAGAATAGACTAGTCATCAATTAGACGGCTATTAAACGACTACATATATACATCTAATAGACAACAAAATGGCAATCCATACATACAGCTTTTGTTAAGAAAAATTAAATTTTTAACAACTTGGACAACTTAAGACAATACAAAATGATAAAAATAAAATGTTATAAATACAATACACTTAAATATAAATATTATGATAAAAAAATCTGGAGTTTTTAACAACTTAAGATAATAAAAATATAAAAAATAAAATATTTTAAATAACTTAAGATATTTAAAAGAAAAAAAAATTAATACAAATCAAGAGCATGTTATCACACTTAACATTAAAACATTACGGATAAATGATTAACCCTTGGTTAACAAATAAAACAACCAACAGTGAACTTAAAGGAAATGATCAATTATTGGTTTTATTTCTTGTTTAAAATTCTTCCCAACTGCATTCCTCAAGTCCAACTCTGTTGCTGCCGGGAAGTTGGTCATCACAGCATCTGCCAAATAAGAAAAAAAAAGCACAAGAAAAGCTTGACATAATTTTTTACTTTAATTACACTAATTGTGACAGGGAGTCATTCTCTTTTGCTTGGATGCCAACTAAAAACAAAAACGAGATATATATAGTGTATCACCATTCAGTGTGTTAAAAAAGAGAGAAGCTCTCTGGTAAATGTTGTGTGTTTTATACACATACCTCTGATGACCGAGAACAGTGCAGTCTTTTCAAATGCCTCTTTCTGCAGCGGACCACCCCCCTTCGTGTTGAATTTGGACATGAGGGATTTTTTTTAAAACCCTAAAATATAATACTGATTGAGGTGGTTAACAATTGCGGACAGAGTTTGATATTTCAAAATGACCAGTAAAGGAATTCTTTTTTTAAATGTCTGATTTGCGTTGTAACTTATTGAGTATTGACACCACAATGTTTGATTAATGTGGCAAGATTTGTAGGCTTTACCTGTCCAGCATCCTTCTGGCACTGTCTTTGAGGTTTCTTCCTTCAACTCTGCACAACTTTGACACCTGAATAACACATGCCAATGTCAGGCGGGTATATTATATGCGTCCGTGTACACGTGTTTACCAACCTTAAACACTTATGCCCATTGACCTGCAAGTTTTCCATCACTAACCCTTTAAAACTCTTTATTCCAACAGTTATGTTTTCCCTATTAGTGCCCCCCACAACCTGTCTCTGCCTCCAAAATTGTCTGGCACAACTGACTTCATGACAACACAGTGATAGCTGCTGTAACTAAAAAGTAGCCCAGTACACACATTAACCTCAAATGTACATGGAATAATAAATTCACCCCCTACCGTTTTATTTCATTATGTTTTCTGTTTGTACTGTTTAGGTTTTAATGCTGCATTGCACATCTGAGCTATTTGCACTTATTATTTGTATTCTTAAGCTTTACTATCAATTTGGAAGTTTCAAAATAAATCTTATTGTAACGTTACTTGTACAATGACAAAGATATTCTATTCAATTAGCTCATGCTCTCTCTGTATCTAACAAGCCATTGTTCAGTAATAAATTCAATATAATAATTAAAATAAATGAAGGACTTTGTCAAAGATTTTGTGAGGAAATGTTGTTTTGGAGAGGGTTTTTTTTTTACCATTGCTCCAGATCTTTTCCAGATGTTGAAACTCCTCCTCAGTTTCTCCAATTCTTCTGAGTGTGTTCACTGTATAAATTAATATGGATTAATCTTTGTCAAAGCTGTGTTTGTTCTGTTGTTTGCTCTTTCGCCTCTTCTTGCGCTGTTTTAAAATCGATTGAGTTTGTAAACACATACAAATGATAAAACTTTTACTCTATTAAATTTTGCAATTAATCCTCTGAACACATGCGTGCTGAACCGTGGGCTAGTCACGGGTCACTATCAACTACAATCTGCTCCCTTCACTAAAATGTAACGGTTCCTGAACATGATAACAAATAATATAGATAAATAATGAACACATGTCAAAACGAAAACACAGATACTTACAAGACCAAGTAGGAATGTCCTTTATCGTTTGTTGTTTGCCCGCTGCTCTCCGACAAGTAAACTTAGTGCTCTCTCGTGTAAACAAAATTCAAAACACAACACTGATCTCTAACTCTCATGTCTCGCGTTGCCAGTAGTCATGTCTCAGTAGGGCTACAATTGCCATCTAGCGGTTGGGAATTGTAATTGCATTTTTATTTATAAAATGAAAGACGAATATCAATAATATCATATAATGTGTATGAATGTAACATTTAACAGCTTGTGGGATGCATGACATCATATTATCAAATGCAAGTTAACTTTTGAAACATTTAAATTAGCATTATTTTTGGCATAATAAATAATGCTACATTTAATAATGCTGTAAAATAATTAAATAAAATATAAAGTAATGCTAATTTAAATGATTCAAAAGTTTACTTGCATTTGATAAGAAGCTGCGTGGGCGAAAATTACATGTAAACAATTTTAAGGCTATTTTGGCTATGCTCATCGCTTGTCTGGTTACTGGTATAGGGCTATAGACAGGCTGTTAAAATTAGACCACAGATTGCCTCAATTTCGCCTGGTGGGCTAAAAGCAGACTACACATAGCTTGTCCAATTTAGAGCTAAATCGTGGCTTCATATAGACCATGTCATGAAATTACACTTATATCTTTGTAGATAGTATTAACACTGTGAACATGATGGGATATCAACCATCTCATGCGCTGCCTGGCCAAAAACTACAGGGAATCAGGTTTGACTAAGTGGGCTACAGATAGCCGCTCTGACTACAGAGCTAAATCGTGGCTACATATAGACCATGTTATGAAATGACACTTATATCTTTGTAGATATTATTGACACTGTGAACATGATGGGATATTAACCATCTCATGCGCTGCCTGGCCAAAAACTACAGGGAATCAGGTTTGACTAAGTGGGCTACAGATAGCCGCTCTGACTACAGAGCTAAATCATGGCTACATATAGACCATGTTATGAAATGACACTTATATCTTTGTAGATATTATTGACACTGTGAACATGATGGGATATTAACCATCTCATGCGCTGCCTGGCCAAAAACTACAGGGAATCAGGTTTGACTAAGTGGGCTACAGATAGCCGCTCTGACTACAGAGCTAAATCGTGGCTACTCACAGGCTACGTATTGAACATGTCAAAGAAATGAAACCAAACACCTTGTAAACGCTGTTACTTTGCTTACATGATGGAATATCATACATCTCACAAGTTATTTTGGCAAAAAACGACATGAAACCAAATTCAAGGTTATTTGGGCTAGAAGTGGGTTACACATAGCCGGACTATATCGGGTCTATACTAAACCGAGACGTTGAAATGACGGCTATTGCTTGCTGGGTAGACTTTCAACACCAAACCATATCTAGTGTGATGCCGCTCCTGTGACAACTAGCCCCGCACTACCCAACATTTGAACGTAATAAATGTAAATCTAAAATCTTTCAGAACTGGGCGGGCCCAATCGCGCTAGTGATGAATAGCATCATTTTTCCATTGGGTGGCGCTGATCGGGCTCGCGCAGATGGAGGGATGAGTCTCATCACATGGTCCATATGCCCGGAGAAAGTGAGCGAGCATCGCAGCCTCTGCGCTCTCGAAACTCAATCAGAGTAGGCGGCAGTACGCGCGCTCCACAGCAGAAGAACTGAGAGCACAAGACCAGCCATGATGCTCAGCCTGCAGCTGTGTGCGCTGGAGGCGAGCTGAGGAGCTGTGATGAGCGCACAGTAGAAGTCTTCTCACTGAGGATGGCAGGGATGCTGCGCGCCGCATCACTCTCTCTGGCTCCGTGAAACAGCGCACGGTAAGCGCGCTTCATCTTCCCTCACTGATCATGTCATGAGATGTTGAACTTTGAGCTGTTTTGTCTGTCATTTGAAGACGTTTTTTGTGTTGGGCTCGGCGGGTTGTTGATCAGAACTTTATGAGACTTATCAGGTTTGTCACTTTATATAACTACCGTTCTGTATAGCCTAAATGTGCTGTTTGGTTACAGACACCAGACAATAGCAGCCTCAGTCAGTCTAAAACACGATTAGGGCTGTCTGAGATCTTTTTCAGGAGACTGGAGATCATTGAATGGGTATTCTGAGCTCATATTGATGTTCTTATTGATTCTGTATTTTCTTGAGAGGGGTGGTGAAGAGGAAGATACAGTGCTGAGAGTAAATTAATGAGGTAAAGATGGTTTAAAGTGTGTCCTGAATGAGCGTTCAAAGTGAATTTGGGCTTGTCCTCTTCAAAAAGTGCCACGGTACAATCTATTCTTCTGGGCATCCTATCATGGTTCTATCAAGCCTTTTTTGGGGGGCATGTACTATATACTACCATAATCTGTTGGATATGCTGCATGGTACATGTTTTTGGGATGGGACCATAACACTATGGTTTTATGTACATTTACCATGGTATTTTGAATATGTGCCTTGTGCCACCATCCCTTACAAAAAGTATTTTGGCAGTACCAAGGTACAGTAATTGGTACTTTGGAATATTTATGCTTATTTCATGGTATCCACAGTACATCCAAGAATACCATGGTAGTACCATAGCACACATCTAAAAACCATTGTAGTACCATTCTATATATTTTTTTGCAAGTTATGCATTTTGGACATATTTTAGTACCATGGTATGTACAGTATCAATAGTACTAATATTTCATAGTATTAATATCTGATGGCATTACTCTACCAATGTACTGTCGTTGTAAGGGATACTATTTAATGTAGTTAATATCATTACAGCGTGTTTAGTTTATTTTTTGCACCTGTGATAAAGCAGCATCTTTCATAGTGTCTGCATTTTGGGAGAGCAATTAATAGTGTGATCTCTAAGTGTTAAGTTATTCCTCCTGGCCCAGCGGGATAGACTTTATTCAAGCAAGAAAGTGCCTTAACACCGAGAGCTTATGCCCCCCAGTGCACGCTGATCGAGAAACTGCGCGAGTCTGTCCGATACAGTGAATATGGATGAATGAAATCCTCTTACACTGCAGCTCAAACTTACTGTGTGTGAGTGTATGAGAGAGATATGCTCTCCACTGAGGGCTTAGTGACTGATGAACTGTCTTTTGCACCTAATGTCAACTGTGTTGATTTAAGCAGCACAATTATGAGTCCAATGTCATAAGCAGAAAAAAATATTTGTACATTTCAGAATTAAGTTGCAGGATTATACAAGCTTGTCTAAAGGGCCAGGACAGAAATCACCCATTCCCATGTCTAATTTTGGTCATTTTAATCAAGTCACACCTTGTACAGATAATTTACTTTAAATTTGTCATAATCCACCCACCCTTACCCTGTCACTCAAAGCTCAAAAACTCACAACTATTTTCCTGTACAACACAAATAATTATGATCAAAATAGCAAAGCCGCTGATGATCACTGGTTGTCAAGTTCAGCTGCAAATAATTTTGATTTATAAAATAATGATTTGTTGTGAAATACAAACAACAACATCAACAACAACAATATAGTATATATTAATAATTATTACTACTACTACTCCTATCTACTACTCACTATTATTATATTATTTGTTATTATTAATCATATATTATCGTTTTTTGTATATCACAAGAAAGTGTAATTATTTAATACAGGAAATGATTATTATTATTATTATTTTTAATTATTATTATTGTGTTTGTATTGTTTGGCTTATGTTAATGATAATAAATTATTATTATTATTATCATAATCATATTGTTTTTGTATTTCACAAGAAATCATAATTTATTTAACAAATCAATATTATTATTATTATTTGTATTTGTATTTCACATAGGGCACCACGTAAACCAGGACTGCCACTGGCACCCCCTCCAAAAAAATAAATCGATAAATAAATAAATAACAGGAGCATGAAGGCCCTAATATTACTAGAGCCATCTTTCTTTCTTTTGCACACATTTTCAATCAAGCCCACATATAAACTTTAAACATTGACTCGTATATTAAACATGCCACATCCTTACAGACAGGCTTCAGTGGCTGCATTTTTAACCACATGACCAGAGTCTGTGTTGTGTGACGTGACAGACCGTCATGCTGTCACAGCAGGATGCAGAAACTCGCTCACTGTGGGTTCAGCTAAGTGTTTGAAAAGTGCACGAATGGGTCAGTTTGTACGCAATATATGTATTTCCTGTAGACGCTCTCTCACATGTGCTGTGCACAGACAGGGTTTAATATGCACACCATGCACTTCTGCCCCCGTTGATGTCAAAGTAGATTCAGGATCAAGTAACCCTCATATACTCCTCTGTATCTTAAGACAGATATGAGCTGAGAGAGAGAGAGGGAGGGGAAAATTAATAGTCCCTATGGATTAGAGTGGAATATGTGTGACGGAGGGTAAAGGGAGGGTTTAGGGCACCAGAAACACTGACTGTATGAAAATCCCTTAATAATTAACACTACACAGGCCACGAGGATAGAGGAAGGGTACAAACGGATGGAAAGCCACTGCGTACGTGACAATTACGTCGAGTGGTCAACATGTTTGCTAGAACGAATGAATTCTTCTGAGAAGTGTTGGGGGATCTCCCAAAATGAATGAAACATGAAGCTCTTTTTAAAGGTTCTTCAGTGTGTCATCTTAAAGGGATAGTAGACCAAAAATGAAAACCTCATGTTGTTTTAAACCTGTATGACTTACATTCTTCTGTGGAACATAAAAAATATATTTTGAGAGATGTCTTATTTATGTCTGTCTGTCTATCTATCTATCTATCTGTCTGTCTGTCTGTCTGTCTGGCTGTCTGTCTGTCTGTCTGTCTATTAATTTATTAATTTATTTTTGGACCATGTGGAAGTCAAATGTTCACCAAAACAGCTTGGTTAACATTTTTCAAAATATATTTGTGTGTTTGTGTGTGTGTGTGTGTGTGTTACTCAGAAGACAGAATGTCATACAGGTTTGGAAAGACATGAGGTTTTAATTTTTTGATAAACTACTCCTTGAACTAACTCTTATTTAATGAATAATTTTATTTTTCTTGAGGGTTCTTGAGTGTACTACACTGTTGAGTTTTTGGTGCAAAGTGCCAAGAAGGACCTTCAACATCCAAAGCACAAAAAGCTTTTATTTTGATTTAGTTTGTATTTTTTTAAGTTTTAGTAATTTTGCTTTAGTGTATATTTTTTTCTTCATATTTTCATTTTATTTATCACCATATTTCATAATTGTATCATATTGATTAGTTATTGGTAGTGTTTTTAAAATAGATCGTAATATATAATTATAATAATATATATATAATATATTATTAGATTTATATATATATATCTATATCACAATTACGTCATATATGTTTTTTTTTATTTCAGTTAATGTTTCTTATGGTTTTAGTTTTTAGTTAACTTATAATAACCCTGGAGTAAATTATGACAATTTTTATTTTTGGGAGAACTGTCCCTTTAAATGATATATGATAATGTTTATCAGAAAGGCAGTAATCACATATTTAGGATTTTAGAGGTCCTTGTTTATGAATAAAGCATTGAAAAACGCCTTAGTGGTGTGTCCCTTCGATTGTCTAAGGCAGTTATGACCTTGCTATTAATAATTTAGAACCATGTTAAAACCATCTGAAATGCTGAAATAATTCTTTGTTTTAGGGTTTATAGAACAACATTAAATCAAAATTGATAATATTTACTTATCATGTCTTCTGGTCTTATTGGGAATCATGCGTGAATATATTTTAAAGGGTTCCTATTATGCTTTTTCACTTTTTTAGTTAGTCTGTAATGTTGCTGTTTTGAGCATAAAAAAGATCTGCAAGTTACAAAGTACAAAGTCCATTTCAAAAGGAAATATTTTATTTAACAGAAATCACTTTTCAAAAACTACAACGAACGACTCGTTTGGACTACAACGCATATTTTCCAGGATTTGTGACATCACAAATATCACTATTTTATTTATTTATTTATTGGTTTATTTAATAGGGACAATGGGAACAAGACCTGGCATTTCCCGACCAGTCCCGAGTGGAAGCCCACCAACACACACTGGCCCAGCTAACCGATCTCAGCACACACTGGCCCAGCTAACCCAATCACAGCACACACTGGCCCAGCTACCCAATCACACCACACACTTATGGCCCCACTAACCAATCACAACACACACTGGTCCAGCTAACCAGTCACAGCACACACTGGTCCAGCTAACCGATCACAGCACACACTTGCCCAGCTAACCAATCACAACACACACAATGGCCCAGCTAACCAATCACAGCACACTCTGGCCCAGCTGACCAATCGCAGCACACACTGGTCCAGGTAACCAATCACAACACACACTGGTCCAACTAACCAGTCACAGCACCCACTGGCCCAGCTAACCAACCACAGCACACACACTGGCCCAGCTAACCAATCACAACACACACTGTCCCAGCTAACCAATCACAGCACACACTGTTCCACTATGACCATCACAGCACCCACTGGCCCCGCTAACCAATCACAACACACACTGGCCCAGCTAACAGATCACAGCACACACTGGCCCAGCTAAACTATCACAGCACACACTGGCCCAGCTAAACTATCACAGCACACACTGGCCCAGCTAAACTATCACAGCACACACTGGCCCAGCTAAACTATCACAGCACACACTGGCCCAGCTAAACTATCACAGCACACACTGGCCCAGCTAAACTATCACAGCACACACTGGCCCAGCTAAATAGTCACAGCACACACTGGCCCAGCTACCCAATCACAACACACACTGGCCCAGCTAACCAGTCACAACACACACTGGCCCAGCTAACCAGTCACAGCACACACTGGCCCAGCTAACCAATCACAACACACACTGGCCCAGCTAACCAATCACAGCACACACTGACCCAGCTAACCAGTCACAGCACACACTGGCCCAGCTAACCAGTCACAGCACACACTGGCCCAGCTAACCAATCAGAACACACACTGACCCAGCTAACCAATCACAGCACATTTTGTATTTTAGAAGGCGGGCCTTCATTTGATACAGGAATTATTCGAGCCGTTCATGCCAGACTGGGGAGAGAGGTGTTGTAATAACGTAAAATATGTGAAAATAATGTGTTTTTCGAACAACCTAGAATGAGAGCCTGTTCTAGTACACCCCCAAAACAAAACTTTGTAAAAGAGCATAATAGGACCCCTTTAAAAAGATAGAGCCTATTGGTTTTTGGGTTTTTAGAGCACCAGTACACAGATGGTTTTCTTTTTGAAACTTTTTGGTTCTAAAGGAACCTTTATTTTGAAGAGTGCAAAAGTGTTGTTATTCACAGCTGAACAAGAGCGACCTGCGACCTGTTTGGTTCACTGACGTCATCTTCTGTCTGCTGGGTGGAGAGGCGGTGACCCAAGGAACAGCCTCTCACTGCATCAAGGCTGACAGAAAGTGAGATTCATGTTGCTATTCCTCTCATCTAGGCAGACAGTAACCCCCCTCGCTCTCGATTTCTCATCACTGACTATCATATGGTCAGGAAATAGGAGTGGGCTGCACCAAACTCAATAGGCATTTAAGCACTTAGGAGTATTTCGGGGCCTGTTGTGATACGCATTAGACTAACAGGCTTCATCCATAACACTACACAATATTGATTCATTTCCTCAGGGCGAAGGGCATAATAGCCTTTATCTGTTTTCACCCCTTATCACCCTTGTTGCCTAATCACTTTGACTGTTTGCTGCCATTAAAGTGCTTAAGATACCAACACCATAATCTCCGAAGGGTAGAAAACTCTGTCAGTAAAGGGATAAAGCATTTGGGGTGTGTATTTGACATCATTGATGTAACAACGAGATGGATTTAGTAACATTTCACTCTGAAGCCACCGGTTTTGTGTTTATAATTGATAGTTCCTACTTCTGAATCAGATGTCTGTTGTCATGATGCTCCATATCATGACTATTAATCAGAAGAGGAAATGGTGAACTTGCGTAGAGACAGACAGGACGCTGGGTTTTCCCCAGTCTGACTGAAGGAACTTTTCTAAGTGGTCGCAACTAATGCGTATTGACCGATTTTTTTCTGAGGATGGTCTGAGATCAGACCTCTTTTGGCCCCGCTGAGTCCTGGTTTCTGTAGCTCACTATGGTAGTGCGCAACAGGAAAAGTGCAGCATGCCTGTGAGCTGCAGAGCATCCGCCTAGAAAACGCAGCAAACTCAGCCGCAGATCTGAGAGAGAGGTTAAGGTGAAAGAGAGGAAGAGATTTTGGAGGTTGTGGAACATATTTGACTAGGCCAAAAACTTGTTTTCAACTGGTTTTGCTTCAGGGCCAAGATTGTACAAGTGGCAACTCAACACCGATACCAAAATTGCACAAAATATAAACCAAAATGCTGCTTTCAAGTCCTCCTGGGAAGTTTGTATTCATGAGTTGGGAAGTCATAATTATGATGTCAGATGTGTTCAAGCAATTTTGGTCGGAACAAGATTTACCTTTTCTACATAAACTCTATACATCTACAATTGATGAATAAAGAATGCACATCGGGTGAGTTTTTCTTTTTTATGGTTTTATTCAATTATGAAGGTGCTGTAAATTGACATATTTACAAATTTACATATACATATTTTCTATCATAATTGTACAATACTATGGGATTTTGTTCATGCAACTTAGATAATTTGATTGTAAAATAATGTTTAAAAAAAAGCAAATAAATCACTAATTTCAACAAATTCACCATTAGTTGCTGCACTCATTGCCTTTCCTCACTGACATGGCCCCAACTCAGAAACTCTGGGCCTAAAGAAAATCCTGACATTCCCACTCATAATTGTGATCTTTCTGACACAACTTGATCGCACCATAGCTAAGTAGCTTAGCAACTTTTTCTTCAAACTGTTACTGTGCAGTTGGCCTGAAAGAGAAAACTGACCATACTTTACACTCACAAAGCTGAGAATCTAACATATATTTATAAAGTGTGTTATAAATTGTGGTCTTTTGTAACACAATGATACATGAGACCAAATTTGAGTTGCTCGGAGCATTTGCATCAATAAACTTCCCTAGAATATGTTTCCAGGTTTCCTTACATCATGCACAGAATTGTGCAAAAAGACATGCACCTTTGTTCATTTGTCGTACTTGGATTATCCCTACACATGTCCCACAAGGCACTGCTCCATTGGAATAGGCCCAAATTGAGAAATTGACAGAATTACTGGATCAGCTTGATAATTTCAGTCAGTTTAGCAGATCCAGTCTGTTTCTGGAGACCCAGCAGTCTGCAGGGAAGGCAGACATTATGTTGACCCCATTCATTTAACCACTGTATTACTATATAAGATGTTCCACTCACCGTTGCGCACAAAAACAACAGGATGCAGTTGAATGGAACCGTGGAGACCAAGATCAAGACATTGCAATGTTTATTTATAGTTTATTTACAATCACAATCTCAGTGCCGTCGCCTTGGCAAACGGCAACAGCATCCTTATCAAAACAACACCTACATGTTGTTGCGAGTCGCAACAGTCTGCAGTTTGCCAGGAGGTGAAAGAGTAAGATGGAGTGCAGTAGGAAATCAGTTGTGGTAGTTCAAAGAATCTGTGGTCTTACAAATGAAGAAACGCACGTTGATGTGCAGGAACATGCTCACACACACCCTTGCTGTGCTGTCCTCTTTTACCAGTGTGTCATGTGAAGCAACGGCAGACACCAGTGCAAGTCTATTTTTAGCAAGTGCCTGCAAGACTCAAGCACATATGTTAAAATGCCACTCAGCGAAATAGCAATGTTAGCTATCTTTGCATCTTGTTGTATTATCATTAATGAGACATGAATGTACAGTACCATATAGCATAATATTTTGAATAGTAATAGGAATGTTTTTTTTATGAAATGTGCCTGTTTTTATGCATTTGCAGATTGTGCAGACTGGAGGGTTTGACTGCTAATGACACTTTTCATGAAAACTGTACAAACTGGTGTCCTACTACTTTTTTATAAGCATTAGAAGCACAAATTCTATGTTTTCTGTTGTAGTAGCTATTAGATATGGTAGGGAAACTACTGTGTAACACAAAATTAAGCTAGCACGAACTGTAGATGTTAAACAAATTACATTTCTGTACTACTTTAAAATGGTGATTCTGGTCTCCCAGAAGTCTTGACCTGTATCCATCAAATAAAATAAATGACAAAGTTGGATTAATATTCAGTGCCGTGTTATTTTTGTATTGCTTATATACTGCGCTGGAAAAAAAAGGTGTAGGACTTACTTTTAAACAAATTTCACTCAGAAAGGCAATAATTATAAATAATAATAAAAAAATATAGCTGAAGAGCAATAATGGCCAAGCACCTAGAAGCAGCAGGTCTCAGACCAACTGCAGCAATGAGTAATTGAAGCCATTTGAGATTATCTAGTCAAAATGCCTGAAAAATCATTAATACAACCACTAGTAATATCATTTAAAGGGTTATCATTTTTGACCAATAGGTGGCGCTGTTACTAAATCGATGTGGCATGGTCAGTGTGACGTGACAATGGCACATACAAAGTTTGGTGTCAATATGTCAAAGCTTTGCAGAGGTACAGCCTCAGATGCAGATGCAAATTTGTTGATGCATTAAACGATATATTCGTATATCAGCACGAAATCCATAAATGTTTGCCAGCATGGTCTGTACATGATTTTAATTTGTTGAAAATCGGACCAACAGTCTAGGAGGAGTTTGAAAAAATTGTTTTTCAAAGAAAATCTAAACAGCGGACAAGAAGCTTGGCCAACTATGGCAATATTGGTATCTATGTTCTTGGTGTGACCCAAGTTATCTAATAAGATCAGTCTCATGACAATAAGCTAAATCAATCAAAAGCTATTAGTATTTAAAATAAATTAATTATAACTTTTGACCACAAGGTGGCACTGTCTCAAAACCTTGTGAGAACAGTCAGGGCATGGTGCCGAAGACACACACTGAGTTTCGTAATGGTACACCAGTGCATTCATAAAATATTGCATTTTATATCAGAGCACTGTATTGTAGTTAAAGGGGTCATATGATGCTAAAAAGAACATTATTTTGTGTATTTGGTGTAATGAAATATGTTTATGCTGTTTAAAGTAAAAAAAAAACATTATTTTCCACATACTGTACATTCTTGTTTCTCCTCTATGCCCCGCCTTTCTGAAACGCATCGATTTTTACAAAGCTCATCAGTCTGAAAAGTGAGGTGTGCTGTGATTGGCCAGCTATCCAGTGCGTTGTGATTGGCCGAATACCTCAAGCGTGTGACGGAAATGTTACGCCCCTACCCCCCAAAACAACCATACTACTGTTGATGCAGTGTCCGGCCGGAGCGATGAGACAAAAACATTAAAAGCCATTATGAACGAGGCATTTGTTGCATCCATTGGACATAATTACTGATTATAATACTTATACTGTCTTTTTACGCATTGCGTTGCATCGCATCGTGCTGTGTAAACATAAAACCATGTCTGCATTTGTGATCGGAGAAATGACAAACAACAAGCGCTACTCTACACTGCCCAAAACTCGCGTTTGAATCGTCAGTGGCAAATCCTTTAAATGAAAACGTACTTATAGACTGAGTCAGAACTGCTGGCAATGTAGTCTACTCTCCCAGGATCAGTAAACGTCCTCCATAAATGTGCTGCACACATCTGGATATTTGGGTTAAACTGTTCTGGAACAGTGTTGTAATTACAACTTAACCACTGATTTCTAGTTTTGTCCTCTTTTGGAAGGCCAAACAAAGTAGTTTAGCTTTCACAATGAAAAACACAGCAGCCTAGCGTGAGCTGAGGCCAGGCTAGAGTGAGCAGAGGCGGCGAGGTCGAGAACGGCGCGCCCGGCAGATTCGACGAAGGAGCGGCAACCACATGTGATGACCCCGGGCTGGACTCCGCTTTGTCCACGGTGAAAGCCGATCCAGCGATCCACAGCACGAAGTTGATGTATTTCCTCAGCGACCAGCACAGATATGCTCTAGGCATGACGAAGTGGATATCTTCCTCTTTTGGAAGACCAAACAAATTAGTTTCGCTTTCACAACAAAACAAACAGCATCTTCAGGACATGGCGGCAGCAACAATACTACAGCGAGAATAATAGTTACGCCTTCTTTCTTTGCGTGAATATTTGGGCGGTGTTATGCAAATCTTCCCACATCGTGACGTAGATATGTGGGGGCGTGTTAGAATGAGCCGTTTTAGTTAGGAGTGGTTGATTCTTAACTTTTATAAAGAATATCTCTTTGGATTTGAGACTTTAGTCTTTGCAACTTTACAGATCTTCTTTTTGCACCAAGAGCTTGTAACACTCCAAAGAGCAAGGAAAAATTTTAATTGCATCATATACCCCCCTTTATGCAATTTCATGTTTTGTTCAAATATAGTGCCACCAAAAGGCATGTGCCGATGACCCATACTGAGTTTTATAATGATATGCTAATGTGTTCATAAAATACAGCATTTTGTTCTACAAAATTCAAAATGGCCGACAGGCAAAATGGCCGATATGGGAAAATCGGATATCATTTGACTCGGCATGATGCCCTGAATCTAATGAGATCCATGATTTTTGGACAAAATGTTCAGAAGTTATAAGCAAAAATAGCCATTTTCGTATCTCCTGACCATTAGGTGGCGCTACTCTGAAACTGTGCAGGTAGCATCAGGTTATGGTTATTATAACATTTACATTTACATTTAGTCATTTCGCAGACACTTTTATCCAAAGCGACTTACAATTGGGGAATACATATAGCGATTCATCTTAAAGAGGCAAACGGTCACAGGTAGTGCTCGCCATACCAAGTTTCAGGCATTGTTTAAATCAGTACAAGCTAGAAAGGGAAAGAATAAATAAAGAGAAAGACATGGAAGTTTTTTTTTTTTAATTTAGGATGAAGTCAAGTAGTGTCGAAAGAGGTGAGTTTTCAGCTGTCGCTTGAAAATTGTCAAGGATTCAGCATTCCGGATAGGGGTGGGAAGATCATTCCACCAGCCAGGAATGGTGAACGACAATGTTCTGGAAAGTGATTTTGAGCCTCTCTGTGATGGTACCACGAGGCGTCGCTCACTAGCGGATCTCAGACTTCTGGAGGGGATGTAGATTCGTAATAAATAGTGAGTGGAAGTAGGCGGGTGCTGAGCCTGTGACTGTTCTATATGCAAGCATCAGTGTCTTGAACTTGATGAGAGCCGCAACCAGTAGCAAGTGCAAGGAGATAAAGAGAGGTGTGACGTGGGCTCTTTTGGGCTCGTTGAAGATCAGTCGTGCCGCTGCATTCTGAATCATTTGTAGAGGTTTGATTGTGCTTGATGAAAGTCCAGCCAGAAGAGCATTGCAGTAGTCCAGCCTAGAAATTACAAGGGCCTGGACAAGAAGTTGTGCAGCATGCTCCGTTAGAAAGGGCCTGATCTTTCTGATGTTGTGTAGTGCAAACCTGCAAGATCGAGCAGTCTTTGCAATGTAGTCTTCGAAGGTCAGCTAGTCATCAGAGATTACACCAAGATTTCTGACCGAAGTTGATGGGGTAATTGTAGAAGAACCTAGCTGTATGGTGAAGTCATGCTGTAGAGTTGGAGTGGCAGGGAAGACAAGAAGCTCAGTCTTTGCCATGTTGAGCTGTTGGTGATGTTCTTTCATCCATGCCGAGATGTCCGCCAGGCAGCCTGAGATCCGTGCAGCTACCGTTGGATCATCTGGTTGAAATGAGAGATAGAGCTGTGTGTCATCAGCATAGCAATGGTAGGAGAAGCCATGTGCCTGTTTGATGGGACCCAGTTATGTAGTGTACATATATGGAGAAGAAGAGGGGTCCAAGAACTGATCCCTGAGGAACCCCAGTGACCATTTGATGTGCTTTGGATACCTCCCCTCCCCAAGACACCCTGAAAGACCTACCAGTGAGATAGGATTCAAACCAGCGAAGTGGAATCCCTGTGATGCCCAGTGATGAGAGGGCAGACAGGAGGATCTGACGAATGACAGTGTCAAAAGCAGCAAATAGATCCAGCAAAATAAGAAGGAACTGATGATTTGGAATCAGCTTTTGCAATCCGCAAGGCTTCCGTGACTGACAGTATCCGTCAGTCTCATTTAAAGCCACGTCCTTAACTGACTTTAGTGTCCCATTTTGTTTTATTCTGTTAAAGAAACATGATACCTGTTGAAACCCTCGTTCGAGGGTTTCGCTATTGATGGAGTAAGAGACAGGTCTGTAGCTATCTGTAAGTGAAGTGTTTAATGTAGTTTTTTTTTGCAGTGGGGTTACCCGAGCCTGCTTGAATGCAGTGGGGAAAGTGCCTGTGAGGAGAGATGTGTTGATGATGTGTGTGAGTGCTGGTAAGAGTGTGGGAGAGATTGCTTGGAAAATGTGTGAGATGTATTGGGTCTAGAGGGCATGTTGTAGGGTGGCTGGAGAGCAGAAGTTTTGATACTTATGTCTCAGTGAGGGGACAGAAGGAGAAAATGGTAGTTTTAGCAGTGGGTGTGGTTGGTTTGATGTCCTGTGTGTGTGGTGCTGAGAATTGACTACTGATTGTTCTTGTTTTGTCTGTGAAGAATGTGGCAAAATCAGCAGCTGTTATAGAAGTGGTGGGAGGTGGTGGAGGGGGACAGAGGAGAGAATGGAAAGTTTTGAAGAGATTACGTGTGTCTGGAGCGCTGTTGATCTTGTTGTGGAAGTATGAAGTTTTGGCAGTATGGACTTCAGCAGAGAAAATGATAGCAAAGACTGATACATACTCTGGTCTGACGGATCTTTAGATTTTCACCTTTTTCTCTCTGCTGCCCTGAATTTGGTCCGATGCTCACGAAGAACATCAGATAACCAGAGGTTAGAAGGGGCAGCACGCGCTTGCCTGGAGGAGAGAGGACAAATATCGTCAAGACAAGAAGTTAAAATAGAGCATAAAGTGTCAGTTGCTGCATTCACATCCAGAGATGAGAAATGGGTAGGTGAGTGAGTTTTAACACACTTTTGGTCTCCTTCAACCACTACAAGTTTGTATCAATAAACGCTAATGTTGTGAGATATAACGTCACCACATCCAGTTTGGAGTGCTCTTCCATCAATTTGTGCGTATATACCTTGACTTCCCTAACTTTTGCCAGCATGGTCTGAAGGATATCTCAGTCATTTAGGTGAAAAATCTGATAAACCTCTACGACAAGTTCAAAAGAGGTTTTCAAACTATTAGAATTGCCGAAAATCTTGACCAATATAAATTTAATTTTTTTTTTCCATTTTACTTGGGCTGATCCAAGAACAAGAAAACATAATTTTGCTTCTAAACATTAGGGTTCAAAAGTTATTAGCGTAAACATGAGTGAAAATTTGAGCTGTTGGTGGCGCTAGAGGGTTTGAGTTAGAGACACCAAATTTGCTGAGGTTAATGATGAGACTGTCCTCTATCTGTGTGCCAAACTTTCCCGCAAGCGGTTCTATGGGCTGCCATAGACTTCCAGAGCGGAAGAAGAAGAAGAAGAAGAAAAAGAAGAACGCGAACGGAGACAATAGGTGCCATAGCACCTTCAGTGCTTGGCCCCTAATAATAAAGGCAAGTAGCACACTGAATTTGAAATTTTGAAATGGAAACACTGAAATAACATATTCCAATAATCTTTGTTTTCTTTACAGCTTTGAAAAATTATTTATACCGTGTATGTACCGTGTATTTATTATTATTTTTATTTAGCTTTTATTTTATATTTTCGTTAATTGGTAATTCCATTTATAATTTTGTTATGGTGATTTTGTCCAGGTTTATTAGTTTAAATATTAAATATATATCGGATATATAGAAATGTATTATTTGGTTCAGTTTTAATTGTAGCAATTTTACTTCAACTTAAATTTATTTTATTTCAATTAGTTGCCAAGGCAACATATAAAACTTTCATTAAAGTTGTAAGTTTTTTTATTTGATAATAATTTAGTCCGCTTTATTTCAATTTATGAAAACTAAAACTAACAAATTTTAGTTTAGTTAACAATAACAACACTGATATTCCGTGCACTATAGTTAAATAATAAAACTAACCACTCAATAACTTAAATACAAATTAAATCTTAGTTTCATTTAAAAGGTAACCAAAAATGTTCCGTATAATATTTAGTTGTGGCCCACATTTTCTATACAACTGTTACCTCATGATTTCATACCTTACAAAAAAAGTCTAACATTTAAAATTGTGGAACTCAAGAAGTGACATAATTTGGATCCTTTCTACATCATGGTGGGAAGACATTTTATTTTTTTTACTAATTTGCAGTGTTGGCCGCAATACTGCTCAACCATTTTCTTTATTTTATTGGGAAATCTAAGTTTATTAATAACTATAAACCAGCATTTTCTCCCAAAATTAGCTAGTCCCTTATGAGTGACATCTTAATCGGCTAAATTGGCAACCGTTACTCATTCTGCCATTTAAAAAAAAAATTTTTTATTTGTTTTACTAGTGTCCATATAATTTAAATATATATTTAATTTTTATTGCCAGAAAATGACAAAATCACAACAAATCCTAACATAAACCAGGAAGTTCTAATAATACATTTTAATAACGAATAGAAAATAAAACAGCTCACTTGAGGCGGACAATCAACATTTCATGGTGGTTAAGCACCTCTTTTAAGTATTCCCTTTTTTTATTTTTGCAGTCATATTTTACACCCTATGTTCATGGAATGAGCCTAATATAGCTGCTAGGTATTAGACTCTCAAAGAAAGCTCTTTTATTCCCCAGTATAGCAGGTGAGGCTTTTGCTAAAGTGATTGGAGGATGAGAGAGGTCTATTTCGGGAGTTTTCTTTGTTGAATTAATTTTGCTTATTTATGCATGCACCTCCACATGAAAGCATCCCGCGGTCCCTAGTGGAACTGATGAGTTGTGGAATGAGAGGAGTTTTAGCTCTTTCTTTCTCGCTCACCCTCACTCTCATGTCTGATTCACTTCTCTCACATCTTCTGTACTTTGTACCCATTTTTCCTTCTCTCTTTCTTTGCAGATGAATGGAGAAGCCACTAAAGTGTTTATTCCCAGCGCAACTGTGTTTTATTGAACGTGACGAATAGATTTGTGTCGTATCGATTCCTCTGATCAATAGGTAGTGTTCTGAGAACTACAGAGGACTCTAATGAGATTGTCAGTAACCCAATTAGCTGCAAAAACCAGCTTATGAATTATGCAAGCTGTTATACTTGCCTGCCATATCAAAAATAAACTAAACACATTATTATCAACCTGATTAGTGGTGAGCAAGGTCAGTCTTCATTAGTAGTTTCATGACTTCGAATTTGGCTCGACCTTCATCATTTTTTGAGCTAAACAATAAATTATGTCTGTCTAATCAATGACTTTACATCACATGTAAGAAGGGAAGTGATAAATCAAATTGATAGACACTTTGATTTGAAATAGACATGACTTTTAATATATAATGCTCTTCATTAAAATGGAAAGGAGGCATGTTTGCACTGAATTAATTACAATGGATTATTGTTATTAATGGCTTATTCCAACACATTTAGTGCCTACTTTTGCTGAATTGCAGTTCGTTATAGTGAATAAGACAAGGTTTTGGGACTATTTAATGCATTAATCTCAGAGTGAGAAAAGAGGTTAAGGAAAGATGGATGGACAGATGAGCGGTTGGCCATATTCGACTGGGACTACATTTTTCATAACTCTGTCAGGCGTAAACCTGCCCTGGCTTTCAAGCTGAATAAAATCAATGAGTGCTCCATTAACCTATGATTGCACCGGGTCACTCCACCGCTGCCCCCCATAGTTCATGACTGCATGCGAACACCTCACACTGCTGCGAAAAAGACAAACAGATCGAGAGCAGTTTATGTACTGTATATTAACAATGTAGAAGGAAATCAGAGAAACACAGATATAGCTTCAGAAATGTCTTATACCTATAAGTATTATGCATGTTTACTGGTTAGCGCCAAACCACTATGAGACTGAACAATTACTGTTTTGAAATCCCACATTACACTGAAAATAGATCTTAAAGGAATATTCTGAACTATTTACAGCTTCCGTGTCTTAAATATAAACTTCAATGTACAGCATTTTTTAGATTGCTCGCTTTCTTAAAGGAATACAAACTTTGTTCCCACAAATACATAAAGCCCTAAAACAATGGTAAAAATTAAAAAGAGCAGCTTTGCTGCTTAAATAATACACAAGTTTTAACCCTTATTTGGCCCCATTTACTTCCATTGTAAGAGCCTCACCATATAATTTAATTTAATAATAATAATTTATGTATTTAGCAGACGCTTTTATGGATCCAACAGCGACTTTACCGTGCATTCAGCTAGATATGTGTACCATATTTTTACCATATAAACTTTAATTTGATTCAAAATATTTTTTATCCAGAATGATCTGCTTTAAATATGAGCAAATAACCCAATTTGATTTCACTTTTGTAAATGCTGTGTTAAAACTGATTTCTTAAAATACTTGCTCATTTAGTCAACAAATCTTCGAGAATTCTTCAAATACTAATGTTTAGGTGAGAAAACAGAAACATGAATCATTTATACACACACACAACACACAACACAAGCACACATACAAATATTTAAATGTAGATTTTTTATTAAATTAATAAACATATGATACAATTATATATTTTTTAACGTATAAATAATTTATAAAATATGTCTATTATATTTACAAATTATAAAATTTATTTTAAAATTTTATATATTATATCTAAATACTATACAGTATATACACTGAGCAAAATTATAAACGCCACACTTTTGTTTTTGCCCCCATTTTCATGAGCTGAACTCAAAGATCTAAGATTTTTTCTATGTACACAAAAGCCCTATTTCTCTCAAATATTGTTCACAAATCTGTCTAAATTTGTTAGTGAGCACTTCTCCTTTGCCGAATAGCCCCATCCACCTCACAGGTGTGTCATATCAAGATGCTGATTAGACAGCAAGATTATTGCACATGTGTGCCTTAGGCTGGCCACAATAAAGGCCACTCTAAATGTGCAGTTTTACTGTATTGGGGGGTCTGAAAACCAGTCAGTATCTGTTGTGACCACCATTTGCCTCACGCAGTGCAACACTTCTCCTTCGCATAGAGTTGATCAGGTGGTTGATTGTGGCCTGTGGAATGTTGGGGTCCACTCTCTTCATGGCTTTGCGAAGTGCTGGATATTTGTACAGCCTGAAACACGTCTGTCAGTATACGCCGAATCCGACATCCAAACATGCTCAAATGGTGCCATGTCCTGAGTAGCTGGCCATGCAAGACTGGAGGTTTTCACAGCTTCAGTTTTCACTTTTCATTTCGGATTGTGTACAGACCTTGCAACATGGGGCCCGTCATTATCAGCTGCAACATGAGTGATGATCAGGAATCGCGTCACGGTATTTACCCACCATGTACCACTCGATCCACAATGTTGGCATCAGCAAACCGCTCACCCACACGCCGCCATACACGCTGTCTGCCATCTGCCCTTTACAGTGAAAACCGGGATTCATCCGTGAAGAGACACCTCTCCAAAGTGCCAGACGCCATCGAATGTGTGCATTTGCCCACTCAAGTCGGTTACGTCGACGAACTGCAGTCAGGTCGAGACCGCGATGAGGACGACAAGCATGCAGATGGGCTTCCTTGAGACGGTTTCTGACAGTTTGTGCAAATATTTTTTGGTTATGCAAACCGATTGTTGCAGTAGCTGTCCGGGTGGCTGGTCTCAGACTATCTTGGAGGTGAAGATGCTGGATGTGGAGGTCCTGGGCTGGTGTGGTTACGCGTGGTCTGCGGTTGTGAGGCTGGTTGGATGTATTGCCAAATTCTCTGAAACGTCTTTGGTGACGGCTTATGGTAGAG
The DNA here is from genome assembly GCA_018155175.1 of Sinocyclocheilus anophthalmus. NCBI lineage: Eukaryota > Metazoa > Chordata > Actinopteri > Cypriniformes > Cyprinidae > Sinocyclocheilus > Sinocyclocheilus anophthalmus. The sequence continues at coordinate 287,283 of JADLZN010009388.1, read as the reverse complement.
AAATGAACAGTCAATTCACGGGCAACAGCTCTGGTGAACATTCCTGCAGTCAGCATGCCAATTGAACGCTCCCTCAAAACTGGCGACATCTGTGGCATTGTGCTGTGTGATAAAACTGTACATTTTAGAGTGGCCTTTTATTTTGGCCATCCTAAGGCACACCTGTGCAATAATCATGCGGTCTAATCAGCATCTTGATATGCCACACCTGTGAGGTGGATTGATTGTCTCGGCAAAGGAGAAGTGCTCATTAATACAGATTTAGACAGATTTGTGAACAAGATTTGAGAGAAATAGGCCTTTTGTGTACATAGCAAAAGTCTTAGATCTTTGAGTTCAGCTCATGACAAATGGGGCAAAAACAAAAGTGTTGCATTTAAAATTTTGTTCAGTGTAATTAGAGGAAGAAACATTTATGTAATTGTTTTTAGAAGATAGAAGCTTCATGTTTGTGCATCTTAACCTCTTTTTGAAAACAAGGAGTGAGTCGAAATGAATTTTTTATGTGGACACATTGTGTCATTGCGGTGAGTAAGCTTAACTTGTATTGGAACCCTGAATTTTTCTTTACTAATTAAATTCTTAATAATAATTTAATATTCCATTAAAATGATATTTGAAATAATGCATTTACAATGGTAGTCTATGGGTTTGGGAGTTTAGAAGCAGAAATGTGAATCCTGCATCTCTTATATGAATCAGTTAATAATTAAGTGTTATTCGAGCTGTAAAGTTGTCTAAATCATCTTTTTCCTACTCTGAGAAACTTTTGGTTACACATGTGCATAAACATGAGGTTGAAAATCATCGGGAATATGGTTTTAAGAACAAGGCTTTATTCTTAAAATCAAAATCTTTTTGAGGGTTGAGGTTTGATGGATTTTTAGTGGGGGATTATTAAAGAAGCTTCCTTTGTCTTTTTGCTGCATACTGTACACTTCAAACGTCTCACACGGCTGTTATATATTATTCATGTGAGAATTATGTAACGGTGCCTACATTATGAAATGTCATAGAAGATTCAGAGGGGTTTGTTAGGCATCAGGTTCACAGATCTGATCGTGGATGGAAAAGACAGTTACGCTTTATACTGCCATAGACAATCAAGCGGCATTCTGCTTTGTTCTCCCGCTGGAGAAAGAGTTGTGGAGCGGTGTGTTTTATGTGTTTGATCACGATGTGTCCCGGTTGCAGTGGTGTGTGGGTGTGGGTTCGTGCGCTGATGTGGAAGCAGGGTGGAGGTTGCCTGCACCTTTGCAGAAGAAGGTGGAAAGTGGGTGAGTCATCCAAAATTAAACCACAAAAGCAAGAGCGGATTTGTGCGCTCTGGGGCTGCACACACACACACACACCTGATAATGCAGGTTAATTAATGATTAACCTTCCCATTTTATGGAATAATCAAATACCGTTTACCTAAATTAAGAACTGTCTAATCCGACGACTGTCCAACTAATACCAGATTAGTCAAACAAAAAGGTAAATCGATTTGATTCACTGTTTATTTGTTTTTTGATTTGATTCAAAAGTAATATTTTATCCAGAACAAACCGATTTAAAATAAAGTACAGCAGACTGATTCAGTAACTTGTTTAAAATGCTGTTTTAACTTTTTTTTTATATTTCTTCGAAATTCTTTCCCTATGATATTATTATAAGATATATATATATATATATATATATGTGTGTGTATTATATTTTATAATGATCTACTAGCATAACTATTATAATATTATACAATTTATAGATACTTGTATATTAAAATTAATGAAATAATTTAATAGATACCCAAATAATTTATGTATAATTTTTTGTAAAATTTAAATAAAAAATATTTGTAAAACGTAATGTTTATATAATTTGAATATTTCAATATTTTTTAAATAATTTTGAAAAATAAAAGTCTAGATTTGCAAAGTTAGCAGAGACAAATCCCAACAAACTAAAGGCTGTAATTAAACAAAAGTTGGTTCAACAAAATACTGACACAAGCGCATGATCCTTTTTCCAAGTGTGATTCTGTTTTTAATTTTTTTATTTTTTCTGTCATGTTGGTGTTATATCTTTCACTTGGATGTTATAAGTTGCACTGAATAAATACAGCTGGATAAAACAAAAACATCTTAATTTCAGGCTGCAAAGCAACAAGATGTGATTATTTTAAAGGGGGGTGATTCTTTTCTATACCCATATATAACACAAACGATTCATTATTTACAAATTTTCAAGATCTGTTTAGGTCAGTTAGCAGGATTTTTAATCAACGCTTTGAGAAGTGAACGAATCGTCAGACTCTTGTTCACAGGACGTCTTATTGTCTGTCATATGTCAGAGCTGAGAGTCGGGAAAATGCGGCCATCTTCTGAGGTAACCCCGTCAAAGTCACAGAACAGAAGTCATGTCTGTCAGTCGCTACTGTTGGTTTGCACACTGGGACCTCTCTGATGCTGACGAAATTGTGCACGGATCAAGAGAAGTGTCGCCCAGTGGAAAAGAGCAGGGTGTGTTTCTTTCTCTGTCAGAAATACAGGGCATGGAGACAAAAAAGTAAAAGAGCATTTGTAGCATGGGATTTGTTCTTTCTGCCTGCATGCATGGTTGTTTTAGCACTCAAATTGCCTTCCGACGTCTGAGCTCTCCTCAGGGAAATATAGGGACGCAGAATCGGCGTATGAAGGCAGAGCGGACACTGAGCGGCCTGATGGATTGGCTTGTGAGATGTCTCACTGTCTCTTTTTTTTTAAGGGAGATGTGTGTGAAACTGGGGCGGGCCAATAACATTTATAAAGCAATATGAGTTTCTGAAACCCCAGAGGTGTTGTCAGGCTGTGAAAAATGCCGTTAAGTCGCAAGCGCGCTAGTGAGACCAACAGATTCTTATAAAATGTCTCTCAGGTTAAACGATTGGTTCACCCATAACTTACGTTTTGTATTTACATTGTTCCAAATACACAAGACTTCTGTTCATCTTTAAAACTGAAATGAAGATATTTGTATTTAAACATGAGAGGTTTCTGTCCCTCCACTGAAAGTCTGTTCCACCAAAACCTTGATGCTTCTAAAACTTTATAAAGACAATCATAAAAGTAATCCATATGAATCGAGGGGTTCAATCCCAAGTCTTCTGCAGAGACACGACTACTTTATATGATGGACAGATTTAATTTAGGCTTTTATTCTCACATAAATATTGATCAGTGCACATATGCAGAGCTCATCAAATATGGTAAACTCACTCTAAATAAAATGTACAAAAGCTGTCAATGGGGAGGTACCTTTTCAAAAGGTATTACCTTATTTAACCTAAAATATGCTTATTAGTACCTTAAAGGTACAGTTGTGGTCAAAAAATTTTTAGACACTTTTCAGTAGCTCCAAATTATTATGTACGTAAGGTCAAGTTATGGGGCAGTAAACTTAGCATTCTCAAATACAGTCTTGGATCTTGAAAGTTTTTAATTTATTGAGTGTTAATAAAGAATTATTTGTTTATACATCAAGGATGCTGCAAAATGTTACAAAACATTTCTATTTCAAATAGATGCTGGTCTTTTAAACTTCATATTTATCAAAGAATCACTGTTTCCTTAACTGTTTATTAAGCAGCACATCGAAAAGGTTTTTCAGCATTAAATAGAAAAGAATTGTTTCTTATTCTTATCAAATCCGCATATTATGCATGATTCTGAGGATCTTTACACTGAGACTGGAGTAATGCATGCGGAAAATTCCGCTTTGATCACGGAATAAATTACATTTTTAAATAAATTTAAATAGAAAACACTTATTTCAAATTCTAATAATATTTCACAATATTACTGTATTTTTGATCAATAAATGTGTCTTGCTGAGTATAAGATTTTTGAATGGTAGTGTAACAATGTTTTTATCTTGTTTATTTGAATCCGAAAATCTCTTGGATGAATTTACTAACATAGCTTACACTAAACTGGCTGAACTATCTTACAAAAATGTAATGGCATGAACCTTGCAAACGTTGCCAAATTCAGCGGCTAGATCTTCTAAATGTTGTAGCCTGTGCCGCCTTGTAAACAGAAGTTTATTTCCTGGTGGACTGATAAAAACCTGTGCTCCCTGACTCCTGGAAATTGCACAAAGCCAGTCAGTCAGATCAGAACTCGCTCTTGCCACTGGTGTGTGCAATCTGCAGACTGTCAGTGAACGGTGTGTGGGCGGCCTATGGACATGCCATCTGAGGCCCAAACTAGGTCAGATATGTGTCTAATGTGACCAAATGCACATTTAGTGTTTACAAATTCCTTATTTTCCACATCTGGATTGGTTTATAGAGATTTTTAAAATCCCAATCCTGTAACTTCCTAACCCGGAAGCTAGCAGTGAGTCTACAACAGATCTGAGCATGATGGATAATGTAGTCCATAATCTGTTGAGCTTCCTGCTTCTCTTACCCTATTGTCTGACAGCTGGGTCTTTCTTGTCTCCCAGCAGTTGTGATTATACAGAGGAGGAGCAATGAATTATTAAATGTGCAGTGTTTGAGCAGAAATAGAAACCTGCCTTCAGAACTGTGAAAATATTGCTCATCAACAGGGAAAATGGGACAGAATGCAGTGTTTTGTATTAAGGAACTAATACAATCTATAGGGGCTTGTGCAAAAGGTTCTTGACAATGATGCATCCATCTATCTATCCACTGATAGTATTGTGATTATATCTCAATAAGATTAACATATGCGTTTTGGCGCGGATAGCCTAGTGGTTACTGTGCTGACATATGGCACACCTGCCTTCACGGCGACCCGAGTTCGATTTCCGTCTCAACGTCCTTTGCCGATCCTGCTCCCCTCTCTCCACCCAATGCTTTCCTGTCTGCTCTCTACTGTTCTGTCCATACAAAGCACAAACGCCATTGCAAAAAAAAAAAAAGATTAACATATGCATATCATCAGTGTATTATTTATTTATTTAAAAAATTTCAATTCTTGCAATCTTACTTATTTAAATAAAAAATATGACATATATTTTTTTATATTTATTTTATGATTTTTAACGTTAAAATTGTTTAAAACTGAAATAATTTTTTTTTTATGTCATTTTTACTTTAAAATGTTCCAGTTTTAGTTACATTTATTCTATGCTTTTTAATTAAAACATTTTAAGTTTAAAGTTATATTTTATATGCTTTTCATTTGAAAATTTAATTTGCACATTTTAATTTTACATCTTGAATTTTTGGATGTATTTCATAATTACAGGAATGTTATGAAGAATTATAAAAAGAATGACATAGACTTCATTTATTCTTTTCTTCTTTTACAATGTTAAGAGAGATACTTTAAAAAGTGACAGAAAACTTTTTTGCATTTCCCTTATTTTTATTACAAGTTTCCAATTCTCTAGTTTATTTGTAATTTCTTATTTTGTAACAAGTTGCATTTAGAAATATAGTATAGTTTTTATTATTTTAGTATATGTTAGCATTTTTAGATAATTGTATTATTTTTAAATCTTTAAATGTATTCATTTAAAATGTAAATAAAAATGAATGTTAAAAATATTTTACATTTTTTAAATTATTTAAACATTTGAAGTTTAAAATGACATTTATTTTCTGTTCTTTTTGTTAAATTTAAAAATTTGTAACTTAGTTGAATTTCTGTTTTGCCTTTGATTCTTATTCTATTAAAGATATTCGTTTAAAGAGTGAACAAAAAATGATTGGAACTGAGAGTGGTAAATAGGATTGGGATTCGAACCTTTGTCAGTATGGTCACACTTTATTTTACGGTCCAGTTCTCGCTATTAACAAACCACTAACTACGAGGTTTGCCTCAATAAACTCCTAATTTGCTGCTTGTTAATAGTGGAAAAATGGTTGTTAGTTTAGAGCTGGTATTGGGGATGTAAAATATGGTCATGCAGAATATGTGCTTTATAAGCACTAATAAAGGGAGTTAACTAGTTAACTGAGGTTCGGGAGTTGGGCCACGCCCCACTCAGCCACCTCGTCCAATCACCTCACTTCCCAAAACTTACTTATATCAGGCCGACCCTTCAGCATGGTTTGTCTTGTTCTCTCGAACCCACCCTTCCCTCTCTTTCTCATCCATTAACCATCCTTAACATCCCTCTCTTCCCTTCTAGGTTGATTCGTGGGGGTCCTAATTGCTCGGCCACACACAACCGAGACAATACCCCCATCCTGAGTCTCTCTGGGCCACCAACATCGGGTGCCCAAATCAACCTGTTATCATCCCTTCCCCTTTTCCCATACTTCCCTTTCCCATTCATCCCGATATTTATACAATAAAGATTAGTTCCCTACATTCGCAGTGTGGCATGACCTGCTAGTGAACCGGCGATTTTAATAATAGGCATGCTAATAAGCAACTAATAAATAGTGAGAATTGGTCCCTATCCAAAAGTGTTACCGTCAGTATTTGTGCACTACAGCTCTTTGTTCAGTGACTGCACCACATCTCCTAATGATGCAAGTTCTTTTCTACTCTAAAACACTTGACACATATATAGCAAGTGCTGATAAATGGAATTGAATTAAACTACTGATGGGAATTTGTATGACTGTTTGTTATTTATCTACTCATATTGTGTCTTATAAAGTGCAAACACACTCCCTGTGGCTGTTACTCCGAGTGCAGCTGTAATGATGCTGAGGGGTCAGGATACCAAACAGGACTGCTGGGCCAGACAATCAGAGATTAGTCACGGTTCAAAGTGATGGACACCCCTCACACGCTTATGCATCACTGACACTGAAGCATAGGGATGGGATTTGTCATTCTCACACTCAACATGCTTCAGACGATGGCTGTGATGGAGAGAAAGAACATTTCCATGCTGAAATAGTGCTATGGAGAAGTGTGCTGAAGCCTCGACGAACTCTCTGCGGCAGCAGCAGGTCTGACTAGTTTAGAGTTAAGATGCTTTATGAGAAGTTAAGCACTGAGATCATTTTAATCTACTTTGAGCAGACGTTTGATACATTAGGACATGTGGAGACAAATTCAGTCAGTGTCGTGAAAATCCCATTTGGGTGTTTTTATAGTGTACTTGAGGCGTTCAGACTGTCTTCAAAGTGTTTAGTGATAAAGCCTACAGTGACTGTACACTTCAAATAGCTGGAGAGCTGAAAACTTCAACAAATTAAGTACTGTATTACCTAAAGGACAGTAAAACCAGTGGTTGGGACGTTTCTTTAACATTGTAGTTTGCAAAGATACATCTATCCATCCATTTTCCAAACTGCTTGTCCAGTGCAAGATACAAGGCACAGTACACATAATAGAGAGCAACAGTGCCTACTTTTTCACTGGCCTTGGTTTGTGAAATATTTTTCCATAGGGATGTTAAAAAAGTGTTAATTAAAGCCATGAACAAAGTTGAGGTAAATCACAACATTACAAACTTTAAAGGGGTCATTTGATGCGATTTCAATTGTTCCTTTCTCTTTGGAGTGATACAAGCTCTTGGTGCATAAAGAAGATCTGTGAAGTTGCAAAGACTAAAGTCTCAAATCCAAAGAGATATTCTTTATAAAAGTTAAGAGTCAGCCACGCCTACCTAAAACGGCTCGTTCTAACACGTTCTAACACGTCTACGTCACTATGTGGGAAGATTTGCATAACGCCACCCAAATGTTCACGCAAAGAAATAAGGCGTAACTTTTATTCTCGCTGTAGTATTGTTGTTGCCACTGCCGTCATGTCGTGAAGACGCTGTGTGCTTCATTGTGAAAGCGAAGCTATTTTGTTTGGTCTTCCAAAAGAGGATGTTATCTGCTTCGTCATGCCTGGAGCTGAACCGTGCTGGTCGCTGAGGGAATACATCACCTTCGCGCTCATGGATCGCCGGATCAGCGTTCACCGTGGACGAAGCGGAGTCCAAGCCCGGGTCGCACATGTGGTGTGCCGCAGCCCTTGGGCCGCTCCTATGTCGTTGAATCCGCGCCCTTCTCAGCCCGCCGCCTCTGCTCACTCTCGACCGCCGCCGCTCACTCTGTGTGTGTTTGCACTTTATCAGACACAATATGAGTATATCAAAAAACAGTCATACTAATCCCATCATAGTTAATTCATTCCTTATCAGCACTTGGCTATATCTTGGCAATGTTTTAGAGTAGAAACAACCGCCGTGTGTGACGCTGGTGTGTTTCATTGTGAAAGTGAAACTGCTTTGTTTGGCTTCCAAAAGAGGACACGACTAGAAATCATTGGTTAGGTATTTACACACGTGTTCCGAACACTTCAACCAAATATTAATGTGTCCGCCATTTTAGGGACTGGTTGTCAGGATGCAACGCTAAAAAGATAGTAGATGCCATGATAATCCTCCCCACTGATGCAACAAATGCCATCTTTATAATGGTTTTAATTTTTGTCTCGTCGCTCCGGCCGGGACAGGGCATCACAGTATATGTCAGGTAGATACATTTCCGTTAAACTCATGAAACCGGTAAAGGAGGACTTCGGCCACTTCACAACACTCTGAAATAGCTGCCATCAAGCACACCCTCTATTTTTTCAGACCTGATGAGCTTTGTGTAAAAATCTGACACGTTCAGGAAGCGGGCATAGAGGAGAAACCATATGTACATATTTGTGGAAAATAATGTGTTTTTTAACCCGCATAAACACATTTCATTACACCAATACACAAAATAACATTCTTTTTAGCAACATCATATGACCACATTAAATTCTGCGCAAAAGGTGTTTTTATTTTGCAGAATCATGGGTATTTAGTTTCTCACCATGAATTCCGCTGTTAAACACAGTTATTTATATGTAAGTTTAAAATAATGTGATTTAGTGTGCGGCCGGTCTAAAGGGTCAGTATAAATATCTCTTAGCTACATAGCTCTCGGGGTATGGTTGCTCTTACATTTATAAGTGGGTGGTAGGATGACAACTAATTCATCTATTAGGAAAATGATAAGATTTGTACTTACAGAACAGGATTCAGAACTGTAGCACTCTATTGAAAGTATACTATTAAGCTATGCTAACAAAAACTAGCACTGAAGCTGCTTACTGGTGTAATATAATTTTATATCACATTATATAACTAGATCAGAGCTTCTCTGACTTTTTAAATGAGTGAATTTGTTGGTGACAGATTGAATTTAGACAGATACCTTTACACTAATTACAAACAGAAAAGGAAAACAGAATAGCCAGAAGCGTTGTGATAAACAACATAGTGAAAAAGTCTCAATACAAACAACAATTTTGCATTTTGTCACACAGCATCACTACTTTTTGAATAGAGTAGCTTATTACTAGAAATGCTACATAAGTAGGTAAACAGCAGAGCTGGGCATAGATATGTATTTGTAGATACCGCTTTCAACTGCTTCAGCTGCTCCACCACAATCTTGGAACAGTCACAGACCTACTGTGAGTTTTGAGGTTATTAATCAATACTATGCTTTTGTTGAAGTTGTCAGTCTGCAATTATCAACTTATAAAATAATCATGTTGAACAGTGAAGTTCATGGTGATAAACTACATTACCCATGATTCTGCAAAGAAATCTCCACCTATGTAATTATATATTAGCATTATAGTTATACAATATGTCATTTATATACAATATTATATATATACAATATCGTAAAATAAATAGTTTTATATTAATCTATTTTTTATTTCAATTATGTCATTGGCAATGCTTCATGGGATTGTAGTTCTTTCCCTCTCTAAAGCTGTTAAGTACCTTTATGATGATATGATTCACCTCATAGCTGGTTGATTTGATTCATAACTTTTTATGAACTCTTTAAAGAAGATTTTTTTAATCCCAATGGGTAAAATACAGAGATTGCTGAAAAAATGAGCAAATTAAATGATGAAAAGAATCTATACAGATTTGTTTCACCCATTTATCATCAGCCATGCAAAATTCAATGGCTTAAAATGGTACATAATTATTTAAATATAGGAAAGGTTATTTAATGCGTAGTACTGGGTTTGTTTGAATCACTAGCACTAAGCAATAGTGATAGTGAAGCTTGCTGGCAAGAGAAACCATGACCTATAACTGCTGCCAGCAAGATGAAATCTGTTGATACAGTAAGTGTAAACACACACACATGGTCTAAAAAACCATCATACTGCACTGGTCAAAAGTCATCCTGTCCACCCGTCAACTACAGTGTTATGAAGTGTCCAGATGGTCCTCTTTGTAAAACAGTCCACAGTGTAACCCCACAAGCCACGGTAGGGAGGTGTTAAATGGATCTACTGTCTGCTAAATACCCAACAGCAACGACTCACCCAGTTCTGGTGTCGGGGTCAGTCGGGGACTTGTTCTGCAGTCTCTCTGAGGATATGGATTGAGGGGTTTTCTGCTCTCATAATGGGATTTATCCGCATGGTGAGCTGAAAGATGGAGAGAGGGATGAGGGAAGTATGAGGAGCAGCGGGAGGCTGAACTCCCTCATCCTCAGGATGGCCGCAGATGGAGTTGAGCTGTCGTATTAGCAGGGTGTCGAGTGCATGTGATGAGCTGCACGTGATTCTACATTGAATCCCCCCAAAAACAACAGCATCTTTGAAGTAGAAAGAGAGATGGAAAGAGCTTTGTGACACTGCGGAACATTTCATGTCACAGCTAAAAGATTGCAAACACTACAGCTCTGTTACAGAACCTAATTTGATGCTTCACTGTTTATAGAGGCCAATTATGATCCCAGGTAACACATTTAGATTATAAAAACGTTGTGGGAATGTTGTGTTTCTTGTTGTGATTATAACATTATTTTAAAGGTTACAAACATTTCTTACAGTGCTCTAATAACTTTATTTTCAACCAAAATATAAGGTTATTTGAAAGTTTATTTTTAATAGTCTAAGAAATGTCCCGTTTTCTTGTGATGTCGTGATTAGAGAACGTTATTTAGAATGCTCATCAAGTGCAAATAAGATCATGAGAAAGTTCCAAGAATGTTGTTCTGAGAACGTTATGAGAACGTCTATCAAATATTAATCAAGTTATTAGAACTTTCCATGAACATTACGTTAAGAACATTACATTACTTTTGTCCTAACATTTATATAAAGAATGTTAGTGAAAGTTGTGAGAATCTTCCGTTAGCTGGGATACCTGAAGAAAGCTAGATGTTAGCATTGGCATTTATCCCAATGGCAGTTGTGTGATCCTGTTGCTAATTGTATGAAATGTTTTTGAGTCAACCACATAATTACTGTGGAGCTCAGGGAAATTATGCCACAACAACACTGACTAATGGCACCACAAGAAAAAACAGAAGTTTACACTAATGCTTGCTATAGGCTACCAATGCTGAGAATGCAGAGCATACTTACCGTTTAATGAATAATGTTCCAAACCTATGTTAGCATTTTGCTAAGCTAATAACATTGATAAGAACAAAAATACCTATCACAATCATACTGTATATTGGGGCAAAACAGTGCATTTGAATTACATTTCAATGCTGAAGGACTTACATATTATAATGGACATTTCTTGTCTTGAGCTTGTTAGAATGCCTCGAAAGTGATGCATACATGAAATGCTGCCTTAGAATTTGGCCAAAATGGATATTAAAACTAATATCCCATGAGCCCTTAAAATGCACTCTAGTTTGGCAGCTAACTACAGTTTGAAACAAAGCTCTTGATTTTTAGATAAATTTTGACATTTTGTATACACTTCAGTTCAGTAAGATTTTTTTTTAAAGAAATTAATACTTTCTCTTTTTTCAGAAAGTATGCATTAAATTTATTACAGTAAAAAGGGACTTATAATGTTACAAAAGTTTTGTTTCTAATAAATGCTGTTCTTTTGAGCTTTCTGTTCATCAAAGAATGCATTATGCTTTTCACAAAAATATGAAGCAGCACAACTGTTTTCAACATTGATTTAAGAAAATCAGAAGTTTCTTGAGCGCCAATCAGCATATATAATGATTTATGAAAACGGATCATGTGACACTGAAGACGGGAGTCATAACTGCTGAAAATTCAGCTTTTCCACAACAGAAATAAATGACATTTTAAAATATTCACATAGAAAACAGTATTTGTAATCAAATAAAATTGTCTGGTGAGCATTAAAATCATTACACCCGGACTTTGGAGCGGTTAGTGTTATAGTGAAAAAATACCATTTTAATTTGTCATAGTTATGGGTTTATCGTGTATTTAATGAACTATTTTTTAATAAAACATGATTTTAATAAAAATGTTAAAAGTCAATTCCTCCTTTTGCCTTTTTATTTTACACATTGCAAGCAAACGGTAAGAATCGCGCATTGCTGTTCTCAAAATAGCAAACAGTTTAAGTTTCCGCATCACAACATAAGCAACAGATTCAATATCCATCCAAATGTGTGTGTGTGTGGGGTGTGTGTGGTGTGTGTGTGTGTGTGTGTGTGTGTGTGTGGGTGTGTGGTGTGTGTGTGTGTGTGACATCACGAACCCTGCTTTGATATTGATATTGATTGGTGATTATATTGGATTGGGACAAACTCATCACATTCAGCTTGTGAATTCCTGGCCACAATTAGGGAAATTGTAGCAGGTCTGTAATCCTGTGGGCGAGAGTTGAAAGAAGCTTTGGGTCGTTCCACGGGCCATTAGAGGATGATGGGAGCCGGTCAGGTTTGAGCAGGGAGGGAACAGCTCGTCCACTTCCAAATGTGATTACAATGATGCAGCGTGAGCGTGCACATATTCGTATGATGGGATTTAGATCGCCTTCACCTTAAGGGACTAGGCTGGCAGTATGCAATGGCAGTGCGTACTGTATTTAATAGTGATGTGTGCCTCAGAAACCATGTATATGGCAATGTACATTTACAGTAATGGAGACTTTTGTCATCGAGGAACATTGTAGTTGATTTCCATCTAAATAGGGTTGTTGTGTATAGTTCAGACCTCTTTTGTGGTTGTATTTCTTTTGATGGCACATTAAATGAGCTGAAAGTGCAGACTGAAGCATAAAGAAAGCTTTTTCTTCTGTGGTAATTCAGAGAAAATGCACATAGCCCTGCTACACACTGCAAACTTGCCATTTCCTCTGTGCAAAGAAATGCAAGCTTAATCACACACACTCAGATTAAAGTGTGTGTGCATGTGCACGTATATATGTTGCATTTGTGCGTTCATCAGCGCTGCTATGGTGAGAGGTGGGAACAACAGAGACGTACGAATTGTTGCTAGAGAAACCTTCCCATGGGGAAGCACTGAAGAACACACTCCAACAAATACTTGCCCTGTTTATAGACTCGCCCGAAGCCTGATACTGTCTGTCGGGTTTCTATACCTCCATTTACATCAATACTCTCCTCATTCCTTTTCTTTTGTCATTTAGCTGCAGATTCTCCTCAGCCGTTCTCTCTGGATCCGACTGAATATTTAGGAAATGTGCTGACAGCAGCATCAGACGGCGGAGAGAGGGAGGGATGGTTTAGAATTTTTCTGGGGTGGTAGAAGGATGCAATAATATCTTTGAGAACACAAAAACAGTGTTTATCTCACACAGATTCTTGTTTTATAAACCATCCGCACACACGCATGCGATTCACACCCACAATCATAAAAATGGTGAACGCTTTTGGGTTTCCATGACCTCCTTTCCTGAGTCTTTTGTCATATCCCGCTTTCTCTCTCGCTCTCGCTCTCTGTTTCTCAGTCTAATCCTGAGCTTTGGCCACATTTCTCCTCTGGCTGCATGTGTGTGTCGTTTCGTGTTTTGTGTGTGTGAGTGTGTTTAGAGGGGAGAGCTCAGGCCATCTTGAAAAACTGATATTTGATCCCGTGTGTAAAGGAGAGGAATGAGTCCAGCTAGTTTCACTCCAAACATTATCACTGCTCTCTTTAGTCTGTGATGTATGTGCTCACCGTCATACACTCGGTGATGGATTTCTTCATATGCCAGGCTGGCATTTTAAATGACATGATGAAAAATGTCAGGACTAGGTGCTTTTTAATGTGTATAATAAACAAAAACATTTTAGTAGTTCACTATCTTGATGTCTATTTGAGAGAAATACAGTAAAAACAGTAATATTGTGAAATATTTTTACAATGTAAAATAACTTTTCAAAAGGTAATGATTCTGTGCTCCAAAGCGGCTTTTCAGCATCATTACTCCAGTCTTCAGTGTCACATGATCCTTCAGAAATCAGGCTAATACGCTGATTTGTGCTCAGGAAACATTTCGGATTATTATCAATGTTGAAAACGTGTGATTCATTTTCTTTCAGGATTCTTTTTGACGTCAATAGCCAGATTTCTTTGAGAGGAAATCTAAATATACGTATTTCTCTGTCCAAAGAAATCTCCTTATCGTGGGTCAAAGACAAAAAGGGGTTTTCAAGCATCAAAACAATAAAAGTTTAATACAGCTTTGAATTTTTTGTGAGCAAACATTTGGACTATTATACATTTTTACTGCTTTACAGAAACTAGCATTCGGTGATAACAGTAGTTTGTATATCAAAAATCTAAAAGCTGGCATTCTACAATAATCATTAGATGACATTAAAAGCTATTTAAGGATCATAGTTCAGCCCCCCCAAAAAGGACATGGTCGTGTAAATCTTCTTTGTCTATCCTTCAGCATAGGTTTTACCAATTTGTCAGGAAGAACTTCAAATAAAAAAATGTTGTATGATCACTTATTCTGTAAGCCTATATTTAAGGGTCATTATAATAGTTATTATTTTACATAAACACATATGTACAAGACTGACCATGGAACATTATTTTACCTACAGTTTGACATTTTATTTTCATAAAAGTTATTTGAAACATGAAAGTAGACACTATACTTACATTTAATATGCTTTAGATGTATCTAAAATAATTACTTTTGTAAATTAAATTTGTTGCGGACACCAAAATGGGACATTTGGCCCTCATATATTATGATTCTCTGTGATTTTGTCAAATCACCCAGCACAAGTTGCTTGTTGCTGGACGCTCGTAGTGTCTGGTTAGGACACAGTATAATATCACAGTACTTTACTGAACATTCATGTTCATGTACTGTGGTACTTCAAAGAATACCATAGTAGATGTTCAAAAATCATGGTATTAGCATAACTGAAGGAGAGAGACATAGATACCACAGTGACTTGTATTCGTACATGTATCTATCTTTATGACTGAATGTTGACTGAGACTTTAGCTTAGCCATGGTTAGCTTAGCTTTGCTTGTAGCTAGTCTTCATATTTTCCCCTCAGCTGTAATATTGAACTGCAGATTTAATCCCAGGCATTACTGTACACAGAGGGAGATTAAACGCCAGCCATGACTGTCACTCATCTGTGCAGGCAGTATGACAGAGCGCAGGTGATTTGAGACACTTTTAGCTAGCGTTACAAGCAACTGGCAGAGGTAGGCTGCTTTTAAAAAAACATTTTAATTTGAGTGAGAATACTGGTTTAAAACAAAATTCTTTCTTTAAACTCACTTTCCCTGTTAAAAAAAACAGCATATGCTGGTTATGACCAGCATAAACCAGAAAAAGGACCAGCATAAACCAGCAAAGGACCAGCATAAACCAGCATCCCAACGTCAAAACATACCTAACCAGCATATGCTGTTTTTTTCAACAGGGTTCCTTCTTGCTGTAGGTATATTGGTCAAAGTATAAGCACTTGAAAATGAATGAATACAAAGCTAAAATAGACTAAACATGAATAATTCATTCTTGCTCCAAACCATAAACTTCTAAAGCAACAAAACCTGCCTTGTTTATATGTTAAATGTTTATTTGTAAATGTGACAGTTTCACATTATGTGAGGCACTTTTATATATTCATCCATTTGGTTGCCAGTCCATTGGTAATATGTCAAAAAAAGTAGTTTCTTGCTCAAAAAGTTTCCTCTAAATATTGATATGAAACATCTTGTCATGCCTTAACCCTCTTTAATTGATCATTTCATTCAAACTGCATAGTGCATCTTAAGAGTCAATAATTATTAGCATAATTCAGAACCTGTATAACTTATTTACTTATCCACTTCCCCTTTGCTGTCATTTATTTATTGTTAAATCAGTTCTCTGCGCTGTGGGCCTAGTCATAACTTGTGATCTGATCATGTTTGTGTTATCTGTGTGTGTAGGTGCCCTGGACGAGCCGTACAGCAGGACCTGTGTGTGTGTGTGTGTGTCTGCAGCTCAGTGGAATGTTGCAGATCCTCCCAAGGTGCTGCCCTGGGGGCCATCGCCGCCGCCTGCCTTTGTGAGTCACTTTATTGTCTTGGGGTGTGTGGGGTGTCAGAGGTAAGTGACCACACACACACACACACACACACACACACACACACACACACACACACACACACAGACTGCAAAAACACTGTACCAATAATGCTAGGGCTGAGAATCAGTTATTCATCATATCCCTTTTTTTTTTTTTAAAGGTTACACTTAATTTTGTGTGCTTCTAATAGTTATACAATTATGTATTGAGGAATATTAATTAATAACATGTACTTACTGTAGGGTTAGGGTTTGGTTTAGGGTTAGAGTTAGCTGCATGTCATTATGCATAGTTATGTTTATATACCCAACTTTGGGCGATATGGGACCTAACCCAACCATATTTGACCCAAAGTTGGGATGAAACAACCCAGCATTTTTTAGAGTGATGCTTAATTTGCTTATTTAAGCTTAATTATGATTGCTTAATTATGTGTTGCATCAAAAGTCAGCGTAAACATACCTTTTGCAAAACTTTGATTCAATTTCATTCAGATTTGTTAGATCTTTCAAATCTGAAATGATCTCATCATGTGGGAACTGCTGAGGGCAGCAACAGCAATATGAACTGAATTTCTCATTTCCAAAATGCTCTTCCTGATACTGAAAGAATCGTTAATTGAATTGTTGAGGAACCAGAATCGTTAAGAGCAAACAGAATCAAAACCAGAATCGTTAATTCTTTACGGTTCCTATCCATATCTGACACTTTGAACGTTTAAACGTTTGCACATAGATTCAGAGCATAGTTTCTGCCCCACTCATATGTCGAAAGAATTAGTCAGCTTCTTAAAAACTCTCCCCCACTCTTGTGTCAGGGCACCTCCTCCTCTTTTTCTTTAGTTCTGTCTCTCTTTCTGTCTCTATCTCTCCTTCCCTGCTGTAGAGCGACTTGATGAATGCTAATATCACTCCTTCAGCAGATTGCATGCCCTCTGTAGGAGCCATTTTGCAGGGAAATGTCTTAAGTTAAGCTCTGCGTCGGATGCTCATTTGTGACAAAGACTTTTGCTTTGAGATATTACAAGGAACGAAACCCTCCAACAAATCAGTTTCACATTCTCTCAGGCATTGTTCTATTTCTGTTCTATGTAACGTTTCACAGAAAAGATGAATAGGGACTATACTCATTTTTGCATATTCACCAGAAAGTCATGTTTTTGCTGTACTGCAAAACAACGTGCTCTGAATTGTTGTACAAAATTGTTGTACAGAAGCCAAGCGTGTTTGTGTTTTAGTGTCATTCTAATGGTTAAAATAGAGGTACAGTAAATAAGAGTGATATTTAGTGCTCAGAGAGCAGTTGGCATTGCTGCAAAATCACCAGATGCCTAGTGAAAAACACACACTGAGCTCATTGTTCTGAGATACACAAATTATGATTGAGTAAAACCCTTGTTTCAGAATGAAATGTTCATCTATTCCATTGCAGAAAATGAAAATGCACTCGCTCTCATGTATTCCAAACTAATGTTCTTCTGTGGAACATAAAAGGAGATACTTTGAAAAATGTTCATGCTGCTATTTTCAATGCAAAAGAAAAAAAACACCATAAAAGATACTGCTCATTTGTTATATTCTACGTCTTCTGAAGTCATATGATAGCTATGAAGTTCCCCGTGCTGCAGCTCTTAAAGGGGTCATATGATGCGATTTCAGGTTTTCCTTTCTCTTTGGAGTGTTATAAGCAAAGACTAAAGTCTCAAACCCAAAGAAATATTCTTAATAAAAGTTAAGACTTGTCCACACCCTCCTAAAACGCCTCATTTTAAACACGCCCACATGTCTACGTCACTGTGTGGGTAGATTTGCATAACGCCGCCCAAATGTTCACGCAAAGAAAGAAGGCGTAACTTTTATTCTCGCTGTAGTATTGTTGCTGCCACCGCCATGTCGTGAAGACGCTGTGTGTTTTGTTGCTAAAGCGAAAATACTTCGTTTGGCCTTCCATAAGAGGACACAACTAGAAATCAGTGGTTAAGTTGTATTTACAACACTGTTCCAGAAAAGTTCAAACCAAATATTCAGATGTGTGAAGCGCATTTTATGGAGGACTGTTTCCTGATCCTGGTAGAGTAGACTACAATGCCGGCTGTTCTGACTCACAGACTGTAAGTACGTTTTCATATTTAAAGAATTTACCACTGACGATTCAAACGTGAGTTTTGAGCAGTGTAGAGTAGGCCTTGTTGTTTGTCATTTCTCCGATCACAAATGCAGACATGGTTTTATGTATACACAACGCAATGCAACGCAACGAGTTAAAGACAGTGTAATATTATAATCGTGAATTAGTCCATGGAGGCACACAAATGCCTCGTTTATAATAGGTTTAAATGGTTTTGTCTCGTTGCTCCGGCCGGACACGGCATCACAGTATGGTGAGGGGCGTAACATTTCCATCGCTTGAGGTATTCGGCCAATCAAAACGCTGATAGCTGGCTTCAGACGCTGAGCTTGGGAAAATCGAGGCGTTTCAGAAAGGCGGGGCTAGGACGGAAGAAACATAATGATTACAGTATGTGGCAATATGGTTTTTTACTGAAACACCCCAATAAAAACATTCATTACACCACAAAAAAACAAATACACAAAATAATGTTTTTTTAGCAACCTCATATGACCCCTTTAAATCTCAACACTGTCAATGACACCAAATGCCATTGTTTCTGCATGTTTCTGTCTAATGCCAGGTTGAAAGTGCAATAGAGATTTGTGAGCTGTGGTGAATAGAAAGATTTTTAGCAATTAATTGACATTTTTGATCCCTTTTCTCACACAAAGTGTCACTTTATGACATTGTATGACTTGTTACTTGTTACTAAAACTATTCAAAATAATTTGTTAATTGAAATAAAGCTTACATAAACATAAATAAAACATAAATAATAGGTGGAAAACTAAAACCTAAAAAATACTTAAAAATGAAAATTTGAAAATTATTATATTTTAGAAAATTATTACGGATTATTATAATATTAGAGGTACTGAATTTACAAAATATTAATGACAAAGCACATAATAAAATGCTAAATTCAAATGGAACACTGAAATAAAAATACAGTAATTCAAAATATGAATATAAATACATCAATCTGATACAAATCGATACTAAAATAAAACTTTTTCAGAAAAATTGACTGGATTTCCGTCATATTATGGATCATCATGAAATAACTGAGAATTTCCATTTTCGGGTCGAGTAAAGTTCAATTGCATAAGTGTGGAATGATGTTAATACTACAAAAATTTTTGTCTTCTTTCTTAAAAAGCAAAATCTAAAATAGTGGGGTACGTAACAATTTACGTGAATCGGGGCCATTGTAAACATTAAAATACGTCGTTGCAGCTGTTAGCCACAAGAACATAATATGTTGTTAACAGTGATTTTAGTAAATCACTAATTAACCTTAGGGAATAGCTCCGCCAAAAATGAACATTTTGCTGCAAAATTCACTCACCTCGGCAGGAGGTAGATGAAGTGTTTGTCACGAGAAAAGCTTTGGAGCAATGCGCATTGCATCACTTGCTCAACCATGGATCCCTACTGCAGTGAATGGTTGCGTCAGAATGAGACTCATCAAACAGCTGATAAAACAAGCACAAAAATCCACAAGTGAATCCAGACCACTCCAGTTACATCAATTACTCTTGTGCGTGCAAGATTCTTGAAGAAACAATCCATTCATTAACCATGTAACGTTTTAACATTCTTATAAAAGTTTTTTTACTGTTTTCACTATAAATGGCTTGATTGTGCACTATTTAACAACGTTAAAAACGTCTTCAAGCGGAATCTTGTATTAGCTTTTGCTTCACAGAGTTACGATGATGGAGTCGTAGTGGGCTTACTATAGATTTTTGTAACTGCGTTTAACTGAAACTGGAATATTCCTGTAAAACATGGCTATGCTAATGCTGCATTCATGACTGCATACTCAGTAGCCAGGTTGAAAGCTGGATTTGCTGTGCGGGGTGTTTTGACAGTGATGTACAGTACTTTCTGCAAGTCATGTGTGTAGACACAGGGTCACTAATACCCAGGTGCGAACGTGTCCCTCCGGCCTCCTGAGTTTCTGACCTTCAGAACGATACAGCCTTCACAAACAAGCAGGAGACACTGCCATTATGCCATATTACTTTTTTCTACTTAATTCTACTTTTAATGTCTTGTTATCTATTCATCCATACAAAAACGTCTTCAGGGAGTAAGAGAGAGAGAGAGAATCCTCTGTTTCACAGATTGGCGTAAGTGTGAGAGATGTGCGGATGTTAAAAATGGGGTGAGAGTGAGAGGAACAAAAAGAGGTGTGTGTGAAAAAAAATTTGTGTATTTCACAGGCTGCAGGATTGGAGGAGAGAGAGAGAGAAGCTATAATTGATGTCACACCAGGTGTGTGTAGGGAATGAGAGAAGAAGAAAAGCAAGGGAGGAGGGATCGTCAGGGTTACCTATCCATCCTCTCGCTCTCTCTTCCTCCAGCACACCTGCAACACATCTAGTCCCTCATGATTACGACATCCCTAGATATAACCAGACCCTGGCAATCCCATTACAAACACTCGCTGTAGTGGAATTTTACTTCCTGTCCTATTCAACAGTGCACAATAGCTCTGGTACAAAACCCAGAGCTGCATGTCTAGTGTCTGCAAAGGCTGCAGCTTTCTAAGGCAGCATTCTAAACAGAATGTAATCTCATCGGTGACTGATTTGGAACACTGCATTCTTGAGTCACTTACAGATGATTCTAGTATAGAGCACAACAGTCGGGTTTCCACTGTTCGCTTTCATTTTCCTCCATAATGAATGGGGAAATCTCTTTTGATAAATCATAAAAGTGATGATATTGGCTTCTGTAAAAGCTACAAGTCAAATGTAATTTCACTTCTTTTTTAAGTGTTTAGATGCAGAATTCAAGTTGAAGAACTACATTACCCATAATCTTAAGGAAGCGGTGCCAATTAAAATAGTCGCTGTTGATATGGAATGAAAATCGTGGCAAAAGAGCTCAACTGCAAATGACCAATTCTATGAAGAGAAATAAATAGGCAAATTACATAATTAAGTTAGTCTCTCTATTTGTTTTTACTGTAAGATTTTTTTAATGTTTTTGGAAACCATTTGTTTGATCAAAAATACAGTAAAAACAGTAATACTGTCAAATATTATTACAGTTTGAATATATTGAATATATTTTAAAATGTAATTTATTTCTGTGATGCAAAGCTGAATTTGCCAATTTGCTGCTCAGGAAAGATTTCTTCTTATTATTATCAACAGTTGTGTAGCTTAATATTATTGTGGAAACTATGATGCATTATTTCATGATTCTTTCAAAAGAACAGCATTTATTTAAAAAAGTAAAATTTTTGTCTTTACTGTCACTTTTGATCAAATTAATGCATCCTTGCTGAATAAAAGTATACATTTCTTCCGAGGAAAAAAAAAACTGGCTGAATCCAAACTTTTGAACAACAGTGTTACACACAATTTTTAAATAAAAAAAATATAAAAATGCTTATTTTCATTATTCATCATTTTTTAAATGATTTTATGGCAATGTAATACTTACAAGTATTGAAGATTTTTTTTAATGCTTATAGTAAAAATGAATGGGGAAAACACTGGAGCTAAGCCTGCAAAAAAAAAGTCAACAGTCACTGTTGTGTTCTATAGTTTCACATTAGTGTGTTAATCTAATATGAAAATCTAGCACAAATTAAATAGCAGACACAAATATTTGGTTATATTTATTTATACTTTCCATTGTTAAATGAAATATATAATGATTTTTGCTCTAGATTTGCCCTCAATCTTGAATGAACTTTTTCATATAGTGCTGTGCTTATAATTTGGTCAAAACAAGGTATCTTAGAAGGCAGCATAATATTGTTTAACTGCCAGACAACAGCATTTGCATCTAAAGGTTGCCTTAAATACTAAGTAGGTAGCTCTGGAACAGAGCTAACTATTTACTTATAGGATGTTTCAGCCCTTTACTTGTTTGCTGTATTTCACAAAAAGTGTCTCTCACTTTGTCTACAGAAAAAGCAAGAGCAAACATGGCCACACCAACGGAGGGGCTCAGAAAAAGGAAACAGTGAGTGCAAAAAAAGTATATATGAACACATATAAACACAGTGCAATTATGGACATGGATGTAAGTACATATACATGATAATGTTTTGAATTTCAGGCTGCTCTGCGCCAGTCCAAGCTGAACTCGATGAGTAAATCTGACACCCGCCTGCATGACATGCACAGGCTGCCCTGCAATGCAAACGGTGAGAGAGACAGACAGATTTAACTGGTCTTAATGATATATGTACACAAGACTCATTTAGCACACACATACGCACATATGCACTGGCCGACGCACGTGCGTGCAAAGGCTGACGTCTCAGAGACTTGTCATGGCAAGATGTTTACTAGCTCATGTTCCCACTGCCACAGACGTGTGATCTGCGAGGCTGAGAAGGACAGTTGTCAAGCTGACACACAGAACACACACACACCTCAAAGCCTTATATACGTCGGCTTCTGATCTTTTAAATCCAGACCAATGGAGACTCACTTTATTTAGTGTGTAAAACACAAAATACACAATTAGAAGGATAACAATTCCCAATTCGGTCAACATGAAATCAAGGTTTACTCTATTTACTTTTGTAATACATGCTCCTGGTCGTAACATCCACAAATCATCAGTCCACATTATTCCAAGAAATATTAATATATTGCTTCGACTGTGAAATGACTTTCTGCGGATGTTACCAAGACCACAAATTTCAATCCAGGTTACAAATTGTAGGAACATTGTTTTGAAATGTTTGGAAAATTACGTCCAGTTTTCTTGTCACAATTATAACGTTATTTAAAAGTGACAAAAACATTTCTTCCAACGTTCTGCTAACTTTTTCACACAAAATATTATTTGAAAATGTATTAATTTTCTAAGAATGTAAATGTCCAGTTTCCTTGTCGGGAGTAGAACTTTATTTAAAGATTCTATATTTTCACCAAAGATATAACGTTATCTGAACATTTATTTTGAATTTCTTAAGAACATTAAAAATGTCCAATTTTCTTGTCTTGATTAGAACATTATTTATAAGTTACTTACAACTTTCTACTAATATTATTTTCAAAATATAGCATATTTTTTTGCATTATTTGTAATATTCTAATCAGCGTTGTAAGAACATTCACCAAGTAAAAATAACATCGCAAGAACGTTTTCTCTCAACGTTGTGAGACCGTATATAAAATATTCATAAAATAATAACAATGTTCCATAAACATTACTTTAAGAATGTTTTGTCCTAAATGTTATATAACTTATTGAAAGTTGTGAGAATGTTCATTGTTAGCTGGGAACGAATAGTGCCAGTGTCATACAAGATCGGTAGAGGTATGTTAAGCTAGTTAGCTAAACAATAAGCTTGCTAACTGGGCTAGGCTAAACTGGAAAGGTAGGCTAAATGTTTAATTTGACCATTTTTAGCTTTGGGAGTATCATCTGATATGTAGTTTAGAAAACAAGATTCACATTTTTTGTTGCCAGTGTAGTTTCATGTTGACTTTAAACTCATTGTACTGTCTCTATGCAGGGTTAAACATATGTAAGATTGTGATTGTGTGGTCAAAATACACATTCCAAATAGTAATGGTCTGCCCCCTTGTGTTTGATGGAGTAATGTCAAATGTGACATTTTTAATGAACCTTTGTACTTTATTGGCCCTTAGTACTATATAGGTGTTCAGTATTTTATCCAATATGACATCAATATTCCAAACTTTAATCTTAATCCTCTGTTTAATCTTTCCCATCCCTCTCACATTAATCTGTGTTATTCTGATTGACAGGTGCCCCTAAGAGCCGGCCGGCCAGCATGGACCTTCTGCTCCTGCATACCCGCCGCTCTACTTCTGACCTCCGTCTCAGCCCAGGCCGCCAGCTGCCTCGTGCTCCCAACAAAAATGAGAATGAGGAACGTGAGCACACCTACTCTGAAGTTTGCCGCCGCTCCTCTCCCACATCTCTCCCGCCAGATGACGGCCTGTATGAGAGTGTTGGGATCAAAGGGGCGGGGCCTGATAAAGCTGCCCCACCTGCTGCCCCTGCCCCGACGTCAACCAACACGCCCACTCAGCGCCGTGCCCACAGCCCGACGCTCAATGGGAACGGCCGAGTTGGAAGCAGAGGTGTGAACGGCGTGAGTCAAGACGAAGTGACGGCAGAGTACGCCTCCATACGGAAGGTGAAGAAGCTGGAGCGCGGCAGGAGGGAGGAAGTGGTGGAGGATGGAGAAAGGGAGCACCAGAGCATGTCCAGCAGCGAGTCCTCCAGCAGCACCTTGCCTAGGAAAACAGTGGAACCATTTCACCTACCCAAGTTCCCAAAGGTGAATATGACACAGATCAGCTACACAGGTTCAGAAAAAAAAACTCAGCTCATAACTCATCCTGCAGCGGCAAAAATGGGCAAAAAAATCTCACAGAAACCTTACAGAACAGGTTGGATATATATGCCTGGAGAACAGAATGTCATGTAGACTCTTTCAAGTAACCACCTAAAACACCCGAGCTAGCAACTACACCAATGTAGTAAAAAAATGCACTAAACACTCAGAACAACTTAACAGCCACATAGCAACGTCCTAGCAACCACCCAGAACACCCGAGCAACAAAAAAGTAAGGCACTAAACACTCAGAACAGATACCAATGCCATGGCAACGCTTAGAACACTCCGCATCATTATGGTAGGTGTGAAGTGTGACACAGCATGTGGCAACCCATACTTGAAATCAGTGCTCTGCATTTAACCCATCCAAAGTGCACACACACACCATGCACACACACACCGAGGGCAGTGGGCAGCCATTTATGCTGCAGCACCCAGGGAGCAATTGGGGGTTCAGTGCCTTGCTCAAGGGCACCTCAGTCATGGTATTGAAGGTGGGAGAGAGCGCTGTACATTCACTCCCCCCCACCTACAATCCCTGCCGGTACAAGACTCAAACCCACAACCTTTGGGTTACAAGTCCGACTCTTTAACCATTAGGCCATGACTTGTTTCGCACCACTCTCATTTTCTTGAGAAAAGCTAATGTTGTTGTTGCAGGCAATAGAAGAAGAAAAAATAAGAAGTGAAAGAAAAAAGAGTTATAATTGTCTGCCATTTGCACTAATGTAAATATTAAGCACTTAAATGCAGAGCCTGGTAGTGCAGTTATACGTTTTGACCACTAGAGAGTGCTGTTTCCTATAAGAAAAATCCCCTAGATCCACCAATCTGAAGCATTTTCTAAAACCTTCATGACTGATATGAATATGACTGATGACATTTACATGATACATCTTTTAGAGTTTTAGATGTTAAATGTTTTTAATTAAAAGGGGTTCAAGAAATGAACATTAGCGAGTGTTAAAATGTTGACTTGCCCAGAGTCTTACTCATTTCAAATGAGAAAACATTCTGTTGACGTAGTATTAAAAATGCACGGAAGGATGCATTGTTATTTGTGTCTGTGTGTGTGTGTGTGTGTGTTTGTTCACATTTCACCCATATTCGTGTCCATCTGTTAACTGATACCTGTTTATGTTGTGTTCGGCTTTCAAGGATAGATAAGTTTTGCAGAGAACAGAACAGCCATGCGGAATGATGGTGCCTTAAAAATGGAAAACACACAGACAATGATCGGATAATGATCCAGTCTTCCTGTTAACTCAGCTCTGCTCTACTTGTCTTTATGTGTGTGTTTGTGCCATTTGTTTACCACATATGGAGATAAAAATCTTCTTTGTCAGAGGTTTGTTGATTGATGGCTTGTTTACACAGCACCGGTAGTGTATTCAGTGCATACTTGTCTTTCTAAATCGGACTTACAGTGTGCCATTTGATGTTTAAGCAAGGCTAAACATATTGGTGTGTGTGTGTGTGTGTGTGTGTGTGTGTGTGTGTGTGTGTGTACTTTTTTTTCTATCCCGGTGGGGACTTAAACCTGAGTACACACCAACTCATGGGTACTCGTGTCACCGTGGGGACCTAAGTTGAGGTCCCCATGGGGAAACAAGCTTATAATTCATACAGAATGAGTTTTTTTGAGAATGTAAAAATGCAGAAAGTTTTCTGTGAGGGGTAGGTTTCGGTGTAGGGTTGATGTAGAATATCCGGTGACAGTATACAAAACACCATTACGCTATGGGACGTAACCACAAGGATAGTATGTGTTGTGTGTGGTGTGTGTGTGTGTGTGTGTGTGTCTTTGGGACCTGCATCTTTTTTTTTATCGAGGCCTGCATCTAGAGCAAATATTATTAGAGTTTACATGAAAGCAAGCATGCAGTGTGGTTGTGCGGCACATGTGTCACTCCAGTGCACTGGGCTGGATTAAGTAAGCTTTTTTTTGGGGGCGGATGCTGCCCCACCAAGGTTTTTTTTTTTGTTGGTTTTTTTTGTTAAAGGCATCTGGGAGGAACCACAGACCAGGTAGTTGCTTCAGCCAGGGAAATAAATAGCAGCAAACATTGTAAGCCATTCATCTGCTGGTATTCATCTTTCATACAGGAGGTGTGTTTCTTTCCCACTTTAATCATTGACTCTCTATTCGGCGTGCATATCTGTTCCTGTAATGATTAACTCACAGAACATTTCCATTGTTGAAACAAACACCAATCCTAAATTAAAGGAACTGTTCATGTCATTCCAGACCAGCATGACTTTCTTTCGTTGTTCTGTGAGACACAAATAGTGAACTTTTGAAGAATGCACTGGCCACCGTTTTATTTTTTTAATGAAAATGAACGAGGACTGGTGCTGTTGAGCTCCAAAATGACAACAACAAAAAAATCACAAAAGTGGTTCATACATTTTTTTGCTGAAAATTCCAAGTCTTCTGAGGTCATATAATAGCTTTCTCTGACAGAAAAAGACCAACATTTAGGTCATTATTTAAAATTTTTGTATACACTTTTATAGTTTTTATTAATATTCAGCTTTTATTTTATATTTTCAGAATTCATTTTAATTACAGTTTTTTAAATAATTTAATCTTTATTATTGTTTTATACTATTTCGGTTTAATTTATTTTTATTTTTTATTTCAGTCATTTTAGTGCTTCAACTTAAACTTATTTTACTTTGTTGCCAAGGCAACATTTTTCATTTTCATTTAGCTTTTCATGTACTATTTATATTTCATTTATTCAGATTATTTCAGGACCATAAAATGTTTTGGTCTTAGTTAACAATAATAACCCAGCGGTTGGAAGTGATAGTTCACTCAAAAATGAAAATTTTATATAAGTTTATTCACTCTAAATGGGTGCCGTCAGAATCAGAGTCAAACTAGCTGATAAAAAACATCACAATAATCCACAAGTAATCCACATGACTTCAGTCCATTAATTAACATCTTGTGAAGTGAGAAGTTGCATGTTTGTAAGTAACAAATCAATCATTAACATGATTTAACATTAAACCTTCACTTTTGGACAAAATACCTCTATCCATAATAACACTTCCTGAATTTGTTTCCTACAAACACACAGCTTTTCACTTCACAAGACGTTAACCGATGAACTGGTGCCATGTGAATTACTGTGATGTTTTTATCAGCTGTTTGGACTCTCATTCTGACGGCACCCATTCACCACAGAGGATCCATTGGTGAACATGTGATGTAATGCTACATTTCTCCAAATCTTTTCTCACGAAAAACAAACTGGATGAGTACATTTTCATTTTTTTGGGTGAACCATTCCTTTAATCTCTTCAAATGGATTGTTTAATCGATCAGGCTGTAGAATCGAATCAGTCTGATTGGTGATGAATGATTCAGAGTGTTATCACAAACAAGAGTTGCTGATTCATTGAAATACCTGACACAAAAAAAAATGATTCGTTCACAAAACGGATGTTGCTGCTTCTCTCATGAACTCACAAACATGGAGAGCTTGAATTCAAAAGACATGAGATTCAGTCTGTTTGCATTAACAGTGCTTGAGGAGTTCTGACCAGCTCGCATGTTCCTCATGTGTCCAACAGGAGGCGGTCTTCATGGGTAACGGAGAGCAGTACATTTGGAAACCACCAGAAGAGGAAGAGATGATCATGCCAGTGGTCCCTCAGCTGGAGAACGGACACAGCCATCCCACCGCCGTCGAGGTAACGTCTGCCTCGCTATCCCAGCACTGCAGACGGGGTCATGACATTTGTCCAGGTTTACATGAATGGATCAGGTTTCACACTTTGACATTTGACCTCTAAAACCCAGGACCATTTCGGATCTCTTTGGTCTGACCCTTGTGCATCAATAAAGAGTGTGGAAGTGAGTGGAATGATGGCTGGATTCTGATAAATTGTGGCTTGAGAGTGAGAGAGAAAGTTTGATCCTTCTTTTCTCCCTCCACCTCTCGACTCTCTTCCTGCTCTCTCTCTCTCTCTCTATGGCTGGCTTGGTATGGCATGACTAACAGGCAGGTCAAAGGTCTGTGGACTGTGCTTGTTGACTGTCAGTTCAGGGTTGGTGTGAGGGAAGGAATATGAGAAGTGAGGAGAGGTCGGGACAGACAGGCACTCTGGGTAAACTTGTGTTTAATCAACTTCCTGTGGCCGATCAAAACTTACAACTTGGTTTCAGATAAAAGCATTTACAGCAAAGATGCCTAGTGTAGATGTTTGAAGAATACATACAGATTCTAATAATGCACCATTATTACTGCAAAAAAACGTTTTCTTAATCAATGTTGTCTCCTTTTTAGTTAAAATACCCTAAATGTCATCAAGATTTAATAGAAAAGCTAAATTGTGTAAGATCATACTTTAAGATTAATAATAGACTAATAGTTTGGAGTCCATTTTTTAAATATATTTAATGTTTCTTATGTTCAGCAAAGCTGCATTTATTTGATCAAAAATACTGCAAAATTGTGAAATATTATTACAATTTAAAAGAACAGTTTTTTTTCAGAATCAGAATCAGAATCAGAATCAGAATGAGCTTTATTGCCAGGTATGTTTACACATACAAGGAATTTGTTTTCGTGACAGAAGCTTCCACAGTGCAACAGAATGACAGTGACAGAACAAAAAACACAGATAATATAAAATAAAAAAATAGAACAAGTAAATAAGGAATAAAAATATACAAATTGACAGTTGTATGAACAGGTATATTATGTGCAAATTGAAATGTAGACTTGAGTATGTGTGTTAGATAAATAAGTGTATGAGTGAATAAATAGTGTGTGTGCCACAGTTATTGTTAAGTGTTCATGAGATGGAGTGCCTGAGGGAAGAAACTGTTCCTGTGTCTGGCCGTTCTGGTGCTCAGAGCTCTGTAGCGTCGACCAGATGGCAACAGTTCCAAGAGGGAGTGTGCTGGATGTGAGGGATACAGAGTGATTCTGCCAGCCCTTTTGCACACTCTGGATAAGTACAGTTCTTGGAGAGAAGGGAGGGTTGTACAAATGATTCGCTCAGCAGTCCGGACTACCCTATGAAGTCTTCTGAGGTTTTTTTCCCCAAGAATTTGGTAAGCTGAGTGAACAGACAGGTATAGAAGTGCAGAGGACAGATTCAATGATGGCGGGGTAGAACTGTTTCAGCAGATCCTGTGGCAGGTTGAACTTACTCAGCTGGCGAAGGAAATACAGCCTCTGCTGGGCTTTTTTAGCAATGGCGTCTACTGTATGTGAGTGTCCCACTTCAGGAACCTGATGACCCACGCAGTCACGTGCTGTCCATGATGCGGGAGTGGAGGGAGAGCAGGGGGGTTTCCTCTGAATTCCGGTCATCTCCAGAGTTGAGGTGTGAGCTCAGGTTGTTGAGACTGCACCAGACAGCCAGACCTCCTGTCTGTAAGCAGACTCGTCTCCATCCTTGATGAGACTGATGACTGTTGTGTCATTTGCATACTTCAGGAGCTTGACAGAGGTGTCTTTAGATGTGCAGTCATTTGTGTAAAGGGAGAAGAGCAGTGGGGAGAGAACACAATCCTGAGGAGCTCCAGTGCTGATTATATTGGTGCTGGATGTGAGTTTTCCCAGCCCCACTAGCTGCTGCCTGTCTGTCAGGACGCTGTTGATCCACTGACAGACGGAGGATGGGCACGGAGAGCTGAGTTAGTTTGAGCAGGAGGAGGTTTGGGATGATAGCACAGGATTTTCAGACGATGGTGTAACACAATCTGGGCCTGGTGTTTTTTTCCTTTTCTGCTTCCGGAAGACCTTGCTCACCTCGTCTTCGCTGATCTGAATTGGAGGTGTGGGGGAGAGGGGGGTTGCTGGAGATGTGAATAGTTGTGTGGAGAGGTGTTCAGGGCGTCTTTTCAAACCTGCAGTAGAACTCATTAATATCGTCTGCCAGTTGTTGATTCTCCAAAGTGCTGGGGGATGGTGTCTTGTAGTAGGTGATTTCTTTTAGACTTTTCCACACTGATGCTGAGTCACTGGAAGATAATTGAATCCTTATTTTTTCAGAATAATTACTCTTTGCCACTCTGATCTCCTTTTCTAGTGTGTATTTGGTCTGTTTATACAAGACTCTGTCCCCATTCCTGTGGGCATCTTCTTTGGCCTGATGGAGCTGTTTGAGTTTTGCAGTGAACCATGTTTTGTCGTTGTTGTAGGTTAAATGAGTCATGGTAGGAATGCACATTTCTTCACAGAAACTGATATAAGATGTTGCAGTCTCTGTGAGCTCGTCCAGATCGGTGCCAGCAGCTTCAAAAACACTCCAATCAGTGAGGTCAAAACAAGCTTGTAAATCCTGCTCTGCTTCATTAGTCCATCTTTTTTACAGTCCTTAATACAGGTTTAGCTGATTTCAGACTTTGACATTTGACCTCTAAAACCCAGAGGTTTTAAATATATATTTTTGAATATATTTAAAATGTAATTTATTCCTGTGATGCAAAGCTGAATTTTCAGCATCATTACTCCAGTCTTCAGTGTTCCCCCCCCCCCCCCCAAAACATGACCTCAGAAATATTCTGTATGAGGCTTGTTCCTCAAGAAACATTTATTGTTGTTATCAATGTGGAAAACAGTTGTGCTGCTTAATATTTTTTAATACTTCTTTCTTTCTTTAAACTTATGTCAAATAAAGTTTCAATAATTTTGTTGTTTTAAGTATAAAGCTCACTAAATGTAATTGGTTAAAACAAGAAAAAATTGTAGCGTAAGGAAAAGCAATCTTAAATCAAGATACACTCAGAAGATACTTTCACTTCTCTGCTCATTCCTTCTCTTGTCCAGACACACCCAGTTTCATGTCATGTGGTGTGTGGGCGTGACACTGCATGGCCCTCTGCTCCACTTCACTTGACACATTATACTCAACATGGGAAAATCATTGGACTTTTAAAAAAAAAAATTTAGAATTTTTTTTAAACATTTTTGCAGTTAATTTCAAGGGTTGTGCATTGTGACCAAATTCATTCTTAAAAAGCATTACCTGCAATTATTAATTTCCAGTTAAAATAATTTTCTATCTATTGTAATTACCTAATATAATCTTAATTAAAAAATCTACAAATGGTACAATTCCCACTGCTTTTGTGTCCAAGTGCAAACACACCTGTGTATGCATGCATGCTGCAAGTCAAGTAAGATTGAGTTGCCTCAGAAGAATGCATTTGTAAGAAGAGAAATTAGTAGAAAAGTATGTGTGTGTGAGTGGGGGGGAGATTGCAAGGGAAAGAGAAAGACAGAGCAATATGAAGGGGAAAGAAAAAGAGTGAGAGAGCAAGAGGAAGGAAAAAAACCTCTCAAGGCTTTCTCAACAGCTGCACAGAGTTTTGAAACCCCCGTCATTGTGATTTCCTCTCGCTCTGCAAAGTGCTGCACAGCACGGTAAACAATGCTCGACACGGAGGAGAAGAGATCAGCGGGGCACATAGACACACACACACACATTTGGGAGTTTCAAACAACATGAAACTCAGCGGTTTTCTTGAAATCGCCTGGTTCAGTCATGCCTGCGTTCAGATGCATGCTGCGTCGTGCCGCGGCCTGCAGATTACACTACGGGCTAAAATACTGAACGCTGCAGTGTTGTTTTCCAGACCGTTTAGAGGTTTTAACATGACAAACACAATCGTATCCGCAGCTCTATTCATGCCATACCATCTCCTCAGCCTGTACACATGAATGCTGTAAAGGTCACTATGTGAGTTGGAGAGCAGAGTTGAATTCTTGACTGGGATTTTACACATGCCATTGAGCTGGGAGTGCTAAATGTCATCCGCCACAGAGAGGGCATGTGAGGTGAACACACACACACACACTCTCACACACACACATACTTGTATTTGTGGTTTATGGGGACTCTCCATAGGCGTAATGGTTTTTATACTGTACAAACTGTATTTTCTATTGCCCTACACCAGTGGTGGTGAACTCCGGTCCTGGAGAGCCACAGTCCTGCGGTGTTTTGCTCCAACCTTGATAAAAACTCAGCTGCTTGTAGCTTTCTAGTAACCCTTCAGACCTTTATTAGCTTGTTCAGGTGTGTTTGATTAGGGTTGAAGCAAAACTCTGCAGGGCTGTGGCTCTCCAGGACCGACGTTCGCCACCCCTGCCCTACACCAACCCTACCCCTAAACCTACCCCTCACAGGAAACTGCTGCCAATTTTTGAATTTTATAAAACACTGTTTTGTATGTTTTTTAAGCCTTTTGTTTTACAGGGACACAGGAAGTGTCCTCATAAACCATGTTTACGTTGTAGTACCCATGTCATTATACACATTTGTGTCCTCATAAACCATACATACCTGTACACACACACACACACATATATAAACATCAGTTTTAGGGGTGTGCAATACTGACCAAAAAAATTGGAATTTTTTTCAATAACGATAATTAAACTATATTTTTTGTGTGTTTTTGTGCTGGTACCTTGGCTGGTTTAAACCTGTCGTGGATAAATATATGTGACACTAAAACCGCCAGTAGATGGCAACAAGTCCCTGTGCTCATCCGATATCGTGCATTGTCTGAATAGGTACTACATTTGAATTTGAACTTACTTCACGACCGTTAAAAAGGTGCATTGAATATAGTGTGAATATGGGCAGTATAAATTAAATTTGGACGTACTACAGCTGCCATGTTGTTACTGTCACATGACCTACCAGCATCAGTTGCATTGCTTCACAGCCATTCATAAATCCTCTCCCGTGGCCTCATTGGAAAGTAAAGTGTCCATCAAATGCGCACTTCAGAATCACATTGGAAGTAGTAGGTCATCTGGGTACTTTTTGCCTACTGTTTTATGAATACTGTGAATTTGGACATACTACTCTTTTGCTGTACTGTTCTTCGCATACAATATAGTAGGGAAGCAGGAATGCTGCGCCTGTCTTAATGTGTGATTCATTCATTCAAGTGATTCGTTCAAAATTGCTGATTCATTTAGAAAATGAAGCAAGTGACTGGCTTTTAAATTGGATCATTAAATCACTGACTCAAATGATTTGTTCAAAAACAGATTCATTCAAGAACTAAACAGTGCAGTGTTGCTCTGAAACGCACACAAATGTCCTGCTACAGCTTTGTTTGTAACTATTTTCATTGGTGAAACAACAGACACTATTGTGCGTAAAGTGTAACTCACTATATATTAACTTCTTGTTTGTTGTACAGAATCAATCACATTTGCAATTGCGTTCACGCGCAAGACATGCTTTAGTTTTGCAAAGTGAGTGACATACTCGATAATGTTACACTCTAAAAAATGCTGGGTTAAATATAACCCAGTGCTGGGTTACAAAGGGACAACCGCTGGGTCAAAACAATCCAATAGCTGGGTTTGTCCCTTTTTTAACCCAGCACTGGGTTATATTTAACCCAGCATTTTTAGAGTGTAGCTCGCACATTTATGATAAATATCGCACACCTCTAATCAGTGTATGTTAGACGTTTTCTTGAATCACATGCTCGTAATAGACCACACATGGACATTAGAGGAGGACTGAAGGAAATCTTCCCACCCATTTACCTCTTGTCTGGTTAGAGAGGTTAACAGCGTCTCGGTGGGCTGCTGTGGTGAAAGTTTAACAGGCTTATCTGCAGGTTAGGTAACAGATAAGAGCGTTTACACTGGCTCTGTCGATCACGGCTAAAGTGGGTCATGTTTCTGCTGTGTGCAAGCAGAGTCCCGTTACCACACACACTATGACACACGAGTCAAACACTCAGCGCTGTGGGCGTCTGTGTAGTGCTTATGCTACATCTTCAGGCATATTAGAGTGTTATGTTGTGTTAACTTTTATCTGTCCTGTTGTCTCTTTTTACCTTGTTAAGTCAGTCGTGACTATTACTGTTGCTCAAACCACCATCAAACCAAATCTGAGGATTACATTTATGGCGTGTCATTAATGATACCTCAAATTATGGACTTGTTGAGGAGAAGTGTGCTGTGCAGTGATCAAACTTACATATTTCACCTGATGATAAAACTGACAAAAATACCATAGAATTAAATTGATGGAGAGAAACCATGCCATGCTGGTTTCGTCTGGACAGACGCTGGTTTCCGTCTGGTTTCTCCCAAGGTTTTTTCTCCATTTCTCCCAAGGTTTTTTCTCCATTTCTGTCTTTGATAGAGTTTTGGTTCCTTGCCACTGTTGCCTTTGGCTTGCTTAGTTGGGGACACTTGACTGACTGCACAGACGCTATTGGAAGAGAGCTGAACTGGATGATGACATCACTGAATCATCAATGAACTGACTTTAGCTGAAAAAATGACTCTTTGTTATTGTCTTCTTGCATTATTGACAAACTATTTTCCTGTTTGACACTGTAAAGATGCTTTGACACAATCAATATTGTATAAAGCACGCACTATACAAATAAAGGTGACTTGACTTGACTTAGAAACAAATATCATAAAGATGGGGCAAGCAACCAACCAGCAGCCACACAGAACACACTATCAACCACCTATAACAGCCTAGCAACCATAGCAATGACCCAGAACATCATAGCATCCACCAAGAACAACCTAGCGACCACTTAGAACACCCTAGCAACCACAAAGAATACCCTAGCAACCACCAAGAACAATGTAGCAACTATCCAGAACACTGTAGTAACCACATAGAACACCCTAATAACCATACAGCAGCACCCAGGCACCACCTGGAACATGCAAGCAACCACCTAGAATAAATTAGCAACCTTTTACACAACACCTTAGCAACCATTCAAAACATAGTTGAAACCACCCAGAATAGCCCAGTTACCATAAAGCATCAGGCATCCATCCAGAACAAGCAACAACCTAGCAACCATGCAACCACCAAGAATAGCCTAGCAACCATACAGAACACCCTAGCAACCATACATAGCAACCATACAGAAGCAACAACCAAGAACAACCACCTAGCAACCACCAAGAACAACCTAGCAACCATGCAACCACCAAGAATAGCCCAGCAGCCGTACAGAACACCCTAGCAACCATACAGAACAGCCTAGCAACTGCATAGGCAAGTTGTAGATAGCATTTGGTGGTGGAAATTAACTTTGCAAGTTCTGAAATCTGTGTGTTTTTTGTAACTCCTTCAGCACTATAACTGTAACTTGAGAATGTGCTCCAGGACGGTTATTATTACGAAATCCACTTTGGCAAAGCTGATCTTTGGCAGGCTCCTCATTCTGTGGTTCTCTCTCTCTTTCCTCAGATCTCTGACATGTACTCTACCATTTGTAAGACCCTGAAGAAGAAACACCAGCAGGGTCAAAGCCAGGAGGATAGCAGGCCGACGGCCTCTGCTGCATCCCAAGAGGTGGACCGGGGCAGCACGGGCTGGCCTGCCGCCAGTGCTACAGGGGAAGAGTCATGGGGGAGGTGTGGCCCCCAGGAGGAGCCCTGCTACGAACCTGTGGGTGAAAAGACGTGGCCCCGGAGCCTGGCGCAAGAGTCAGACCCAGCCTACGCCACCATCGATTCCCACCGGAAACGCGAGAAGCTGGCCAGCAACACGCTGAAGCCCAAAAAGAAACCCGCACAGGGTCCGGGCAGAGCCATGACCTGCGAGAACTTTTACGAGACTATCGGCGACGTGAAGCAGGGAGCAAACGCAGCGAGCACCACCACTATCTTTACCTTTAATGACGGCATGGAAATGTACGTTACGGGGCTATAAAAAGCTTGACTTGAACCGAGAAATTAAACCGAAAAAATAACTAACTGCAGCCCTCTGGTTCTGACAAATGAAAAGATACACAGCCTACAGCTGCCAAACACACGGCAACCTACATAACCACACAACCAATGTATATTTATTCTTACCATAGGAGTGCACAATCAGTTGCAACACTCATGCAGACAAAACAACACTGAATTGGCTGAACCAAGCCTGCAGCCGGGCTGTGTTTAGCTGACAGGAATGCTCACCAAATCCAGGGATCTAAACTAATTTTTCCACAATGCTACAGTTGCTACAGTAGTTTACTGCAGGGTTAAAATCAATATGACTTTAAGACTCACTGTAGCACAGGGAAGTTTGGATCTGATTATATACAGTACCAGCCAAGTTTAGCAAAATTACGATTTTTTAGGTGTTTGAAAGAAAGCCCATTTTGCTCACCCGGCTGCATTTATTTGATCAAAAATACAGTTAAAAAAACAGTAATATTGTGAAATATTATTGACATTTAAAATAACTATGTTCTGTTTTAATATATTTCAAAATGTAATTCATTCCTGTGATGGCAAGCTGATTTTCAGCAGAGGATCAAAATCTTGAGCACTAAATCATCATATTAGAATGATTTCTGAAAGATATTGTGACACTGAAGAATGGTGTAATGATGCTGAAAATTCACAGGAAAAAATTACATTTTAAAAATATATCACCTTAGAAAACTGTTATTTTTAATTCTAATAATTATTCACAATATTACCGTTATAACCATAACTGTTAAGCATAAGAAATGCCTTTCAAAGACATTTAGAAAATCTTGATTATTCCGAACTTTTGACGGGTAGTGTACAATCACAATATACACACTGTCAGTCAGTCCCATTGCCGAGTGAGCACTACCTGCACATTAACACAGGGAGCACATGAGATGTCAGCTTATTCCCTGTCCCCTCCCACTCTGAAAACACACCTGACTGGTTCTCTCAGCTTGAGACGGCCAGCCACCATCACAGTGTTAGTTTAGCTGAAAAAAACATACAGAGTTAACTTCTCTTGTTTTCCACCTTAAACATTATGTATGCAGTCTGACAGTTTAGGTGGTGTACATACGGTATGTCTGGTCATTTTTTCAGTACGCATGTAACTTGCAGTACGGCCCAGGTGGAATCTGCAGGTATTCATTTCTTTTATTTTTTTTGGCACTGATCTTGGAGAAGAATCTGCAGAATTATTTTTAATAGATTTAATGTTGATAAAATGGGTTTAATGAAGCTACCTGGCTCCCTGAATGCATTAGATACCATTATTATTACTTTACAATAAAATAATATAAATAATAATAACATTTTGTATTGCACTAATGTGCAAGTTTGGGGTTAGTAGGATGTTTTAAAAATGTTTTTAAGTCTCTTATGCT
Source organism: Sinocyclocheilus anophthalmus (assembly GCA_018155175.1). NCBI lineage: Eukaryota > Metazoa > Chordata > Actinopteri > Cypriniformes > Cyprinidae > Sinocyclocheilus > Sinocyclocheilus anophthalmus. The sequence continues at coordinate 249,463 of JADLZN010009388.1, read as the reverse complement.
CACCGAGGGCAAAGCATTTTTTTTTTATCAAACAAGAATATTGTTAAAATTATCAGGTGTAACTAATTGCTATGTGAATATATTTTAAAATAATATTTGTCTGTTATAAAAAGCTGAATTTTTTATTATATTTACTCTCAATGTTGGAAACCGTTGTGCTGCTTAATATATTTTTTGGGGGAAACAGTGATTTTTTTTTATTTTTAGGATTGTTTGATGAATAAAAGATTCAAAAGAACAGCATTTATTTGAAAAAACTTTTGTAAAACATTGATCAGTGAATAAAGAAAAAAAATTATCATCCTGCCTCCACACATTTGAAACAGTAGTGTGGGAATCTCTCTCTATTCAAATAACTAATAATTATTTATATATACAAATATTTAATAAAGAAACCTGCGGGTGCAGATTCCATGTGGGCCGTTTAAAGGTCACTTTATGGCTGTGTAAGTGCATTAGCTCTTAAATTTCTTTAGATTTTTGGTTATTTTGTCTATAGCATGCCACTTCTGCCCAATCTTTGGACGTGTCAGGTAGTTTTAGTGATATGCCACTCGTTTCTCACAAGATTTGACATTTTTGAAATATATACAGAATAGAAGGTAGAAAAAAAAGCAAAACAAGGTTTTTCGGGATGCCTCAGCCTAGCTAGTTAACATGTCATTTTCAATGGCCATTGTTAACATGAGAGTTTATGAGGCTTGTGGCGTCAGTGTGCTGGAAGGTTGTGGTGTGCGTACAGAGGGCAATAAAGGCTTCTAGTTTGCTTTCGATCCACTGTTCTCAGGTCAGTGTGTGCCAGCACTGCTCCCCGGCTCGCTGGGCCTCCGGCTGGCTTAGCTGTCAGCAGCATTTCATGGAGACAGTGTCCAAGGAAAACACAGCACAAGGCTCATGGTTGCTAGCAAATGTCTTTTGGAAGGACGTCTCATATTCTGGGCTGTCTGTGCGACTTGATCCTATTGTAAACAATGCCTTTCCCACATGCATTACGGGAGCTTGGATTAGGATCGGGGAAAATAATAGCACAATGGAGCAACCTCTGCAAGGGGAAACCATTCGAGATGATCCCCGAAGACTTCCGAGAACCATCGGCATGAAATAAAACAACTCCAATGCATGGTTGGTGATTTTACTTCACCGAGTGTACTCAGCATATTCAGATCATTGAAGTCTGTTGGAGGGCTACAGGAAAGGCCCAGAGGAAAGGGATTTTGGGTTTCGAGAGGGCCAAATTATCAGCTCAGGGATGGATAGATAGAGTTCATTAAGGATAAATAACCAAGATACTGTCCTCATCCACGTCACATGCAACCTCTGGTGAGAAACGTTGGGTTCATCATGTCAGTTTTAATATATACCAAGATGAAAGATTTTTATGGCACTCTATTTTCTTATAAAACTGTATTGGTTAACTCGTTTCCACTTGTAGCAACGTGTTCAAAAAGCTACTATCACTGCCATTCACGTGTTCCACTGTTCTGTTCAAGTAGGCTGCAACTATTTCCTTGCTCGCAATGCATGCTTCTGAAAACAAAAGCTCTCGTTTTTTTCTTCATCCTCTCTGGTGCATCACATATAATGTATAATTCATTCCCGTGCCTCTCACTATAAGACATAGTGCCAAAAATAGGGAATACCAGTCACCAAATGGGAAGTGGAGACGCCACAGGTGGCGGCTGCTGAGAGGTTATGGATCTTCTCAGGGAGCACAAAGCACATATCTGGTCCAGGACTCGTCCGAAATGGCAGGGATCTAGTCTCAAAGCAACTGTAGGCCCTCCCTGCCGTTATTAACATGTGTCCTTGAGATTTGACGTCTGAGGGAGGAAGTGTGCTCCACTTTAGCTTTGGCTTGGCGGTTCCTCCCACTTCTGAATCTGTCCTTCTAGCACAGGGCTTGCTTTGTATTGTGGGGTGGATCAGTGCTTTTGATGTTGTTGTTTCAGAGAGAGGTTGGGAGAACCGATTGTCCGGCCATGCATTGTTTCAGATCTTTCAGGGTGTGATTTGTACAGGTTGCACAAGGGTTTATTGGTTTTTCAACCACGTTTGTTCTTAAAGGAGGCAGAGAAATCACATGCCCGAAGTATGATATTTATTGGCAAGTATGTAAATAAAATATCTATTAAAAATCCATCTGCTTGCATTCAACAGACGTATCGACTGACGTGATGCTTCTTGTTCACTCAACCATATGTGGTTAAACAAAAATGGACATTCTACCATAGCAAAACAGACCAAATCGCATGTATATAGAGCATACTGCAATGCAACTTAATTATATTATAAAAGAAAAGCTCTGGTATCGATGTTTTAAAAAGCAATGAAAGGTTTCTACTTCTGCTGTTTAGGTTGTATGTTGTGAAGTGTGTACATTGTAACACTGCTTCCCCAGCATATGTCCTTGGCTTAACTGATTTTATGTGTGGTCCATCCAAAGTGTAAAACAGAGTGTAGTGTATAAAGACAAAAAAAAATCTGTTTAGTAACATTCTGTGCAAAAGATTGTAATGTTTTCTATAAAAAAAATTAATATAAATATTTGTTTTTACTTTTTTAATAAAGTTGCACCTTATGACTGGTTGTACGTTGATTATTCTACTGCAATTTAGCATGCATGTTAATGTTTATTGAAGAATTAGATTTTAAAAAGCCTGTTTCAGCCATGGAATGAAAAATTAATAATAATAACCTCTAATAATAATAATAATAACGTCTATTTTTATCTTACAATTCTGAGTTTACATCTCACAATTCAACATTTAAACTGAGAAATGTGAGATAAAAACTTTACTTTTTTATTTTGTTGTGAAAAAAAGACAATTGAGAATACTGAGGAAAACATGTGAGAATTGCTAGGGAAATTCTGAGTTTATATCTTGCAATTGACTTTTTTTCTCAGATTTGTGAGATATAACTTAGATTGTGAGAAAAAGTCATAATTGTGAGATAAAAAGTCTCAATTACCTGTTTGATTTTTCTATTATGTGCCGGAAGCAGGCTTTAATAGTAATCAGTATATAAGGTGGAAGAATACATTATTAAGTCTTTGAAATTGCTATTAAATAATTATCTATTGCACAAATACATACGTTTCTAGAAGATCCACAAAATGTGCATCAAATCAAAAGTCAAGCTCTTTGCTTGACGTATTAACGTTTAATGTGAGAACTGCATATAGGGTGGCGGGTTTTAAAACTATGCTGAAAAAAGATTTGTTTTGCTTGACTTTGCTGGTCTTGGCTGGTTTAGGGTGGTCTCCCGGCCTGGACAGCTGCTGCTCAGCTGGTTTACCTGATCTCCCAGTCTGACCGGCTGAAAAGGCCTGAAACCCCTTTAAAACTGACAGGCCAACTAAAACCAGCAAACCAGTTCAGGCTGGTTTGAGATGTTTTTTTCTCCCCTCAGCAGGTTAGCTCGCATGAATGCTCATTAAAAGTATTTCCCAGTCATGTTTGTGTTCATATGCGTTCCACAAGTTCTTTTTTAATGATTTGTTTCGCCGTACAGAGACATTCAAGCTGAGAAACTATTCCTTTTAGAAAGTGCGTCAATTTTTACCGGTGTTTTTCTTCTCTTCCTCTCTCTGTCTGACCGGCCGGCAAACCATCGAGACACACCTCCTAAACGCTCGAAAAAAATCATTCCGACGTTTCCCGAGCGACCAATCAGCTGCAGAGCTGCAATGGCCGCGTGCCTAAATAGAATGTTTATGTACGTCGGGGGCCAATCAGAATCAATGAGGGGCGGAGCCGAGCGAATCTCGCCTGGCTGCACGCGCAGGATAGAGTGGGCGTGGCGTCAGGCTCGGCGAGAGAGAAAAGCAAAACAATAATTTTTATCCCTTTTTACCGGCTGCTTTTAGGGTCCGTAGTGAAATACAGTCTCATCAGGGAGTCGTAATCCACAATACTATTAAATGCATCTTATCCCGCTCAGCACTAACATCTACCGAGCGCGGGTGATTTTGCTTTAGTCACACTGACCCAGGTCGAGAATGACTTCCAAGCGGCTCCTCGAGCAGCCTCGCGCCGGCGACAGCACAGAGGGGCGCGAGCCTGTCGCTGGAAAAGCGTCTAAAACCAACACGCTGCAGGAAGGCGCCTCGAGGAGTTTTGAAATCTCTCCAAATGGACATTATTTTACCTCAACGAGAGAGGGGCACTACATTCATAAGAAGGTAAGTGACGCATGCCCGTTTAAGTTTGGCATACGCCGACTTTTTTTTATTTTTGACAGTTCGCTGCGTTTAGTAACGAGTCAGATCGACAGTCACGTTACGGTGCAGTCGGACGACGGTAACATTAGCTCTGCATTTCGATTAAAACTCGAGTCTGCGTGGAGAAATCGCTTGTGGCGTAAATGCAGATCTCATTTAATCGTTGCATTAACAGTTTTGCGCGTAGTTTAAGATGGCGACTTTACTTGCATGTTCAAAGTTTAAAGAAAAAAAAAAAAAGCAGGGGGTTGGTACATTTAACCGATTCACCCCTCCCCCATAGCGCATCCACCGCGAGCTGAAGCCGGTGGAAGGGTTTGTTTTCACAGGAACGCCGTTTAGTTTTTCCTCTTGTGATGGCTTTCCAGGATATTTACTGATTAAAAACCAGTGTTTCCATATGTAACTCCCGGTGTGGTTTGGAGAAAAAAAGTGTTATTATTATATTCACAGCTGATTATAATGTTATGCGTCGTTTATGGTTGAAGTAACCATATGCGTGGTTCCGTTCCTTCAGAGCGTTCTGTTTAGTAGCGCGTTGTTGTGTTGATGAGAGTGTAGGAGCGCGACACGCCCCCTTCCGCGAGGACGCGTCGGAATACTGTATCTGCTCTGCTGTGCTGTGCTCTGCTGGGCTGTGCTGGGCTGGGCTGTGCTGTGCTGTGCTCTGCTGTGCTGTGCTGGGCTGGGCTGGGCTGGGCTGGGCTGGGCTGGGCTGGGCTGGGCTGTGCTGTGCTGTGCTCTGCTGTGCTGTGCTGGGCTGGGCTGGGCTGTGCTGTGCTGGGCTGTGCTGTGCTGGGCTGGGCTGGGCTGTGCTGTGCTGGGCTCTGCTGGGCTGTGCTGGGCTGGGCTGTGCTGTGCTGTGCTGTGCTCTGCTGGGCTGTGCTGGGCTGGGCTGTGCTGTGCTGTGCTCTGCTGGGCTGTGCTGGGCTGGGCTGTGCTGTGCTGTGCTCTGCTGGGCTGTGCTGGGCTGGGCTGTGCTGTGCTGTGCTCTGCTGGGCTGTGCTGGGCTGGGCTGGGCTGGGCTGTGGGCCGCAACGCAACACTGCCATACCATACTGCAACACATGCATGAGCGCAATGTTTTCGGGGCGTGCGTGCATTTATTGAATCCCATTTAAGCTATCAGGAAGTACAACATTTAGAATTTCAGAATTTCAATAGATGCAGTAGGATTTTGGAAGTAAAAACCCATTTCATTTTCTCCAGAGGGAAATTGATTTTTAACAATAACTCATAAAGCTTATGAGACAGACCTACTGTGAGTTCCAGGGTTGTTGATTGATGGTAAATGCTTTTGTTGAAGCCATTCGTTCGCATAATTTCTACTTATTGTTAAAATAATTGTGTTTAACAGCTGCATTTGTGGTGAAAAACTACATTACCCATGATGCTGTACAGAAATTCCACCAATCAGAGAGTCTTGACACACAGATTGAGCCAAAAAAGCTCTGCAGGGAAAAGATATACTGTCAATGCACTTAAATATTAGTATACTGTATATATAAGCACATTTTGCAATAAACTTAAAATATATTTTCTATAGGTATGAGCGCAATGTTTTCGGGGCGTGCGTGCATTTATTGAATCCCATTTAAGCTATCAGGAAGTACAACATTTAGAATTTCAGTTTTTTTTCAAAATTGAAAATAGTACTTGGCATTAGAGGTATGCAGTTAAAATGAGTAATAAGTCATTATTTAATATGGCACATCAGGAATGGGGAGGCTAGTAGGCTGGTAGACGGTTATAATACCAACTGACAGGATGCTTCATTAATTCAAGAATAAATGTCCAATTTAATCTTCGGCCCTAGATTTTAGATAAAGAACCATCAATATTGAAGTTTTGTTGCTTTTAGGCCATGTTTGTCAGGTTTGAGCATAAATAATTTTTTTTACATACGTCAGTGGCTTTAACAGAAACTGGGAGTTGTGTTATATTAAATTAATCACAATTCATTTTGTGATTCCAAACAAGGTCTCAAGATCTGCATGTTTATCAATAAAAAGAACAGCTATTGAGGGGTGAAATATGATGTTCATGTATTATTCATATATTAATATTAATTTATTAATTTAATTGTTTTTAAGCCATCTTGAGGCCCCCTTGACAGTTGTGAAATTTCCTGTCATAGATCATCTTGTTTTTAATTACATTTGAGTCCGTTTCTAGTAATGGTTGTGTTTTGTCCGTTATGGTTAGTTTTTTAATATGTCTTATATTTTTTATTAATTTGTATTTATTGGTTTTAGTTAATTTAGTTTTAGTTAAACTAAGTGAAAGTGAGAAATATACTTTGGCAACTAGCTGAAAGTAATATTTATATAATCTGTGGTATATTATCATATATATATACTGTATATGTGTGTGTGTGTATGTACAGTATATATATACTGTATATATCTCAGTTTATATTTTTTTATTTTTTCCCCCATATTTATTTTTATTTCAAGTAACATAAATGTTTTTAGTTTTTTTGTGGTTTTAGTTTTAGTTAAGTATAATAACCCTGGAAAATGGATCAAAAGTATTAATGATCTCAGACTATCCACATTTTTATCCAGTAAAATGTTCTCCAGAAAAGAATGTCTCTAATACCACCTCTTATTGATTAGCAGTAGCAAATCATGATTCACATTTGGCTTTTTAAAGAAGGGCCCTTCAGCATGTCCAATTCCAACTTTCGCTTTTGAGAGGATAACATGGAGAGAAAACTGTGCTTGTCAAACATTTTCTTTAGGTCTATGAACAACCATCATAAATAGTGTGACCAAAATAATTGTACTATGTGATTAAAACCAAATTTAATTCTTGTTTCATTCCCTTTGGACACATGTCCTAACTGGTAAATCAAAATTATATGTCTCATTTTTTGTTCCAAGTTTGCATGTGGCAGAGAGGAGGACGAACAGAGCTCAGGTGGTGTCCTTAAACATAGCTGCCCTGCTCATCGCCTGATCCTGAATGGCACCCATGTGGAGGCTTGGAGCCCAGTGAGAGGGCCAGGGGAGCCAGGATGTCGCCTGCCATCTCCCGAGACGCCGCACCCGCACACGTCCTCCATCATCCCCGTCCCACATGACAGGTCAGTGCTGATAGTTGTCACCAAACTCATCCCATCACTATAGAGAGCACTGTGCAGATGACACAGTTTGGGTGATATAGTAGTTATATTAATGCATAAATAGCATTCAGTGTGTGTTGTATGCAAATACATTACTAGCCAAAAGTTTGGGCACTTTTACTAAGTCTCATCTCATTCCCAGTTTGCACCCTGTGAAGTTAGTCAATAACTTCATACTTTAAAAATGTTTGTGTTTTTTAGTAGTTATGATGACTTTTCTATTATTTCAAAAGTGGACAATAGATGCAGTAGGATTTTGGAAGTAAAAACCCATTTCATTTTCTCCAGAGGGAAATTGATTTTTAACAATAACTCATAAAGCTTATGAGACAGACCTACTGTGAGTTCCAGGGTTGTTGATTGATGGTAAATGCTTTTGTTGAAGCCATTCGTTCGCATTATTTATTTCTACTTATCGTTAAAAATAATTGTGTTTAACAGCTGCATTTGTGGTGAAAAACTACATTACCCATGATGCTGTACAGAAATTCCACCAATCAGAGAGTCTTGACACACAGATTGAGCCAAAAAAGCTCTGCAGGGAAAAGATATACTGTCAATGCACTTAAATATTAGTATACTGTATATAAGCACATTTTGCAATAAACTTAAAATATATTTCTATAGGTATAATCAACACCTTTAAATGAATAGTGTTATGTTTCTCCATAATTTTTAATTTGATTATGTCATTTGCAATGCATCATGGGATTGTAGTTCTTTCCCTCACTAAAGCCATTACGTACGCAGTCTTGTACCTTTGTCTTTTTTTGATTTTCAAATACATTTTTGCTTCTGATGAAAGTTTGAAATGTTGTGTTTTACCTTTGGTTCATGGTTCAACGCTTTAAAAAGTGGGCAGGCATTAATGCATTTGCGTCCAAACTTTTGAATGGCAGTATAGTTTGTTATAGTTATTCACATGCAGTAGAGTAAGTTAATCTGTTGAATTCATGCAAACCCAGGCCTGAGGGAAACATTAAAGACATGCCTTAAAAAAGTCATAGATCTCACTGGTACGCCCACTGATTTGATTGCCAAGTTTTTTCTAGGTTTAATGGCTCATTCTGTTTAAAAGTGAAATGAAGTGTTACTTGATCAGACATGTTTTAATCTGTTCACTGGTTAAAATGTCATTCCGCTTGCTTGCATTCAATTGCTTACAAGCCTTTATGGTGAACTGCATCAACTTTAAGGGGACATAGCACACACGGTTTCTGCCTAATCTCATGTTAATCTTGAGTACCTATAGAGTAATATTGCATCTTTCATATCTCTGAAGAGTCTTTAGTTTTATCAGATTTATAAAAGAAATATACAGCTTTACGATTCTCTCCAAGAACAGCCAAGCTCCTGGAGGCGTGCTGTGGGCGGAGCTAAATAGTCAGACACTACGCAACGATTGCCAACAAAACACAGAAATTGGATGCAGTTGTATGTACGCCTGCAGTTGATCTGAAAGGATCCTTTTATCGCTGGGACTGCTCCATCTTTCAGTATCAAAGGATGTGCAAATCCAGCGTTGAAGTGGGCTGTTTATAAAACATTCGTCACTGAAAAATGAGGGAAACAAAACAAAAACATTTGTGGCGAAACTCGTGCAGTCCCGGAAAAAACAAAATGCATCCACTTATCCGCAACGCTGGGTCTTTGGAAGCGAACAATATTATCTTTCCCTATCAACCCAAAAAACACCCTTCTTTGGAGACATGCTCCTTGAGAAGTTCTGTAAAAGGAATTCCCTAAAACGGAATTCCGCCCTCATGACGTCATGGTTCAAAAAACAGCTTTCCGAAACTTATTTGAAACCGGAAGACAGTGTATGGCACGTAGGGCGGCAAATTATGATTTCTAATTGTGATATAATTACGTGCATTAATATCGTTAACGCGGCAATTAAGCGAATTCCCTAATGTTATCTGAGGGTTTTTTTTAGAGTGGGTCTTTCTAAGGTTATTTAAGGGTTTGTTGTAATATCTAAACACCATCTATTTTAACTTTTGTTATTATTATTAAAGAAGAAACCAATCCAATGTTATAGTTGACACATTAGCGAATACTATAGAAAAGCACTAAAGGTTTTTCAGTTAGCCTAGAGTGTTTTTCAGCTTGTTTATTTTCATAATATATGGTATGTAGTTGCTTCAAACAATGGTATAAACTAGGGTTGTGACCGTGAGGAAATTTTCCCACAGGTTAATCGACATGTGACAACACCGGTAAATCAGCGCAGGGGCGGGGCGTCCTCTTTTCCTCGCTGTCCTTCGCTTTTAAATTCGCTTAAACGCAGTTGGGGGCTGCGCAGTTTTGCTTTCAATTTGATTAGCAGCTGTTCGGCGGTCAATTGATTGCAGGCTAACCACCAACATACAAACATCAAACACTTTAGCGTATATATCAAAACATAGAACTTTATTAGCACAACAATGAAAAATACACCATGTATAGGGCAAGATATGCTAATAAAAAATAACAAATAATTTACAAAAGTTTATAGGTATACAAAAAATGGAAATAAGTAAACGTTATATATAACCAAATAAATTAGAAGTAGAAGGTTTATTGCCAACCGAATGTAAATAAAAATAAATAAATGACAGTTTAAATAAAGTAACAATCAGCAAATAATGTGGAACCAATTAAAAAATAAATGAATGTTTAAAAAAACTTCCAAAATCACATTAGATAAACAGCAAAAGTCAACAGGCTTTTCAAAATCCAAAAATATTGCCAAACAGGCGCTTTTGCATCTCGTATCTAAACTAAATCATCCGAGATCGCACAGCCCTCACTCTTCTTTCAGTCAGCTGGACTGCACTATCCCAATGGAAGAAATGAAATTGACGTGTGATGCGACTGTTCGTCGGCACGCTGCATTCGAGCAGCCGGTTCAGATTTGAAGGTAGTGTTCTGTTCTTTTTACTGAACGAAATTATTTTCATTTCTTAAAAAATCTAATGATGGGGGGGTCGGTTCGATTTCCGATTTTAAGTGAGTGTCTGTTCTTTATGAACTAAATGTTTTTATTTCTATCTAAAAAACTAAAGGACGGTGGGGGTCGGTGCGCGGTGGGCAAGTGACGTAACCGGTGTTGTGGTAATAAAGGATCACGTCAACACGGCATGTGGCAAGCCTAGTCGTCATTCAATGTAAATTGTGATTAATCGTAATTAATAATTGCAATTACAATTTCAAGGGAACAATCGACAATTATGATTTTTGTCCAATTGTTTGTTCAGCCCTATGGCACAGAAATACTCCGTCATACGTCTAAATCGTTTTTTGAAACTTTGGCCATGTTTAGCATGAGAATCCAACTCTTTAACAGTGTGAATAACTCAGAATGCATGAAATTGCATTAGACCTCCCTTTAAGTTCCTAAAACATTCTTAGAACAGAAGTTACATTGAGTGTCTTGCAGCCAGTGGCTTTTTCACCTCTAACATGACCCTCAGCATACCAGAGGCTGATAGTAATGTAATAGCACAGGATGGCATGGAGGAGACAGACAGGCAGCTTGGTCAGCATTCAGTCCCTGTTTATGCAACCTTCATTTTTGGCGTGTTTATGAGGAATGTCTGATCAAATGTAGCATTCTGTCTCTGTTTCTGTCTTTTTTTACTGTTTATCTGTTGTTTTCTTTTCTTTCATACTCTCAATCTTTCATGCCCATCATTTTTTTTTTTTCTTAAATCATATTCATCACAAATACGTCTATGTGAATAACTCTGTCATCATTTACTCGTCCTCATGTCATTACAAAAAGAATAGAGTCAAGCAAACGATTCCAAATTTTGTCAAACAGGATTTTTGGGTGAACTATGCTGTTCAAGGACACATTACCAATCCAGACCAGGTTGATTATTAAAAAGGACTGAAGCTTGGGGCTGAAAGTTGTTTAAGAGATATGTAATCTGTTTTTGTATGTGCACAAACCGTAATCAGCATAGGTAAATGTCAGTTTTGAATCAAAGTGTGTGCGTCTTTTCTGAGTCTTTTCTTAGTCTTTTCTGAGCAAGTTTCCTGAACACTCCCCCTGTCTGCCATTGGTTAGCTAAACAGATAGCCCTGGCCCAAACGTTTTGAAATTTTTTTTTTTTTTTAAACCGTTGTTGCTGTGTCAGTCTTGTCGAGATAGTTAAACAAACAGAGCAATGTTTTGATAACACCACAAACTCCGCATATTAAACTAGGATAGAAGTATTTTAAAATAAAAAATGATCCGTTTTTTCCTTTCTTTCCATTTTTGATTTTTAATAATGAGTCTAAAGTAGGGACTGCACGATAAATCGCATGATAGTTAACGGCATCTTGTCAGAAAGCCGGTTCTGAATCAGCGGTAATCCGTCACCTGCGGGCTTCACATTGGCAGCATTCTCTACACAGAGCCGGTTCACTGACTAGCTGCGCCAAAAATTGCCGAATATGAACGGGTTTGGCGCCAGCTAGTCAGGGAACAACGGCTCTGGTAGTAATGCTGCTCAAGGGTGAAGCACGACGTGATGGAGATTTACCGCTGATTACAGAATCGGCTTTACTGACAAGATGCGCGTTAAATATCGCATGCGATTTATCGTGCAGCCCTAGTCTAAAGGGATTTATTGTGCCACTCTGTCAGTAGAAAGTATTGTAGCAATAACTGTGAAGCTACAGTTGTTGCTTTGTGTTTCTACATTATCAATGTGGGCTAGATTTTAATTTTAAATGACAACCTGGATCTTATACCATCTAAGGGTTTGTAAATTTATGCAAAATTCAGATATGCAGGCAAATGGATTGCAGTGTAACAGTGAGAAAAGCGGATGTTTGTGAGATAAATCCAACACAAGCTTTACCTGTCATATTTTATGACCCCTCCATAAGTCTTTTATTCACCTGCGGTGCTCTTTCTCTGCTGTATCTGTCAGACATCTGTCACATTGCCGTCTTTTATGTGTGTTTATATGTGCTTGGCACGTATCTTAAGGTTCTATGGTCCAAAGTTATAGACAGAAAAAATGACTGTGCATAAATGTACACTTTTTAGTTATCATTATTATATACATATTAATATTAAATGTTAGTTCATTGTCTACAATGGTTTTAATCAAGCAAACAAAAAAGAAAATGAAGGTAAAACAGTGCCACTTATCTATCAATATCATGCATTAATACGAATAATAATAAAGACTTTTGCTTTTAAAATGATGCAAAATACTACAGCAAAACAGAATCATTAATTAAATGTATTGGTTTTGGAGCCAGTTCTTTCGTTTTATGTATGAGGAAATTTGCCCATTAATGTATAACTGTAAGACATGCTTTTTCTTTTTTGGCCATTGAAATAAATCTCTGTTAGTTACACCCAGTTTTAAATTGTTATAGGCTATATTGTATTGTACACAGAGTTCAGTCATTATGCATTGTGCTCATGTTGAGGTATTTCTCTTGAGTGCAGGAACTGCAACACCTTTTTGCAAATGTGATGCCATCTAGATCAGTGTTTCTCAACCAGGGGTCCGTGGACCCCTAGTGGTTCTTGACGTAAGGCGTAAGGCCAGGGGGTCCGTATAAAGTATGAATTTTTGTATGCATTTTGTATATTTTGACATGACATGTTCCCATGAAAGAAAAATCCAATATAGCTGATGATATGGCCAAATACTGGCCAAGTCAACTAATTATACTTGACTGCATTTGGTCCTCACAAAGACATAAATGATACATAGATGAGTCAATTTTGTTCTGGGGGTCCTTGAAGATGGTTCTGAATTGGACTGGGGTCCGGTATGCCAAAAGGTTGAGATTCACTGATCTAGACTATAGTACTTGGAGAATTAGACATTGTTAACATTTAGTCCTGTCACTAGATTCTCGGTCATACAGGCAAGATTGCATTTGAATTGAGTGGGAGAAATTACGCGTGATGAACCTCACCATTCAATTCTGGGGCATTATTGATTCATACATCACCGTATGTGATGCACTAAGCAAATACTTCAGTAATTTAGTGTGTTTGCAATTACATGTGTTCAGGAGATAAGGGTTGGTGACCATACACTTCTTGAGTAGCTCTACACACATTAGTCTTTCATTGACATGTCCAGGCTTGCCTGACAAATCTGTAAAAAGTCACTGCTTTACACTGTGGCTGATCGGTCACACTGGCAGCAAGCCAACGCTTGAATCTATTCTTCTCTTATCAGTGTTCATCTAAAGTAAACTGAGAGACAAAAGCCAAGGTGGAATGTAGAAAGTCCAGCAGACTGAAACCCTCGCTTTTTGAACTTGTCTTGTATCTGCTTGTGCGAGCCTTTGAAATAAACTTCAAGAAAAAGGTGAAGTCAGCAAATTGAGGTTTCATATGAACAAGTCCAGTCATGTGGTCATCTTGATCTTATGGCATTCAGAAAGAACAATGCTTCATGAACTTCCTGTGCATCCGTTATTGCATAATTCCTTTACAGCAGAAGAAACGAACAATTTGCATACTGTCTGTCCTCTATCAGTCATAGTCCCAAGTCATAGCTTATTGAAATATAGTGTGATGCTGCTATACGTTTTCTTGTGGTTTTTAAAGTATGATTAACTGCAAACGTTTGTTATCAGTATTGTAGAAAAATATCCCAGAATATTCTTGTAAAACCCCATAAAATCCCCTGCATCTCAAAATGCAATGAAACTCGAATCAGATGTGATGCCAGATATCTTTTTCCTTACTTACTAATTATTGGATTGAACCGAAATTTTTGTATAGAACATTGGATAAAAAAGATGCTAAATTAAAACCTTTTTATTTCTGAGGTGATAGGCTGGATGCATGTGACAACAATATTGTATACTATTTGTTATAAAATGCTGTTACCCGTATGAATATTGTTTCAAATAACATTTTTATCTATGCTAAGCTTCAAAAGTTTGCGATTTTATTTAAAATAATTAATACTTTTATTAAGCAAAGGTGCATAAAATCGATCAAAAGTGACAATAAAAACATTTTTAATATTACAAAAAACTTCTGAACTTTCTATCAATCTAAGAATCTTGAAAAATATATAAATGTCATGGTTTCCACAAAAAACATTAAGCAGCATGATTGCAACACTGATAATAATAATAAATGTTTCCTGAGCAGCAAATCAGCATATTAGAATGATTTCTGGAGGATCATGTGACACTGAAGACTGGAGTAATGATGCTGAAAATTCAGCTTTGATCACAGGAATAAATGACATTTGAAAATATATTAAATAGAAAAGAGTTATTTTGAATTGTAAAAATATGTCAAAATATTATTTTTTCAGTGTTTTTGATCAAATAAGAGGCTAAAGTACTAATGAAATATATGTTCTGTATTCAATATTTGAATATGCATGGTGTCACGCATACTCAGACTGAAGACTATAGACGAAAGACTGTAACATTGTGCAGTTGGGTTTTTTTGACATGAACTACAATAATTACGTTCTTTATAATGAATCACACTAATAGCCAAGTTAAACTGACTTGCAGTGTTTACATATGAGGCCACAGCATCTGTAGTTCCAGCTTACTGACTTTCTCACTCTGAAACCTCTCATCGGGTCATGACCTCTGCTCTCAAAATCTAATGGGTCAAAGGCCCCCTCATATAAGAGTCACAGGAATGACTCATGTGTTCATGTCAACCAGCACGTATCTCACGTCTGGCCAGCCAGCAAGCCATTAATATGAAGCAAACCAAAGGGTGAGTGGGAGGCATTCCTTTCTCCATCTATCCCTCACCTACAGCGTTCCTTTGGCTTGCCCAAGCACACAAAGCTTAAGGTGAAACTGTGACCGCTTGAGAACATCAGACACCCTTGTGCCTCAATTTGATACGTTTGCTGTAATTAACTTCTGTTATGACTGGTTATGTTGATATTATCAGTATCCGCAACAGATAACGTTGCAGGTTGGCATGCTCATCATGGCTGAGTGTCTATGAAACTGAAGAGAGGAACCAAAACTTCCAGCTGATATTTGAGGGGACGCGCTTCAGATGCTTGCAGTTTAATTGGCTGCTTTGTTCCGCATATGGAAAAGAGAAACAGAAGATTGAGGACTCATCATATTTTTAGTTCTTTCCCTTTGACATGATCTTATGAAGGGTTTTTTAGAACTGCGAAAGTAACACATTTAGGTCTTGTTTACACCTGGTTTGGAGTCAGTTTGAAATCAGCCTTTTTTTACTTTCTTAATAGTTGCTGACTTTTTTTATTTTATTTTATCTTTGTAATCTTTATTAAAAATACCTAACTTAATCAACCTTTGAAACATCTTTTCTTAACCTCTGACATCATCAGGCTGTTGGATAATTTTTAACAACCACCAAATAGCTAGGAATTCGGTCTAATTATCACAATTGAATCAGAAAAAAAAGTGGAGTTACTGTATATCCTGATTGGCTTGGAAAAATGTTACATATGCAATGAGTTGCGAGAAGCATTTCACAATGACTTTAAAGGGTTAGTTCACCCAAAAATTAAAATTGCCTTGTGTTTTATTCACCCTCGAGGCATCCTAGGTGTATATGACTTTCTTCTTTCAGACGAATCCAGTCGGAGTTATATAAAAAATGGTCCTGGCTATTCCAAGCTCTATCATTGCAGTCAGCGGGTGTTGCAGTTGATCAGTCCACAAGTCGTCAAATAAAGCGCACGCATTCATAATAAACGTGCCTCACACTGTGAATAAAGGCCTCCTGTAGTGAATGCATATCCATATTTCAAACGTAATAAACACTTTCTCTCATGCTATTAGCGTCACAATGAAGCAGTTCCGGCGGATGACGTAAGACGTCGGTGTTGCGTGATTAGTGATGAACACGGAGAGAGAACAAAACAAAATGCCGGTCACGAATTATAAGTACAAACCGAAGATTTGCAAAGAAAAATGTCGGAGTATTTCAATATAAGCCAAGAGGAGACTGGTTTTGCTTTGCTAAAGTAAGGATACTTTGCTTCCTTTGCTCCTATAAACAAACTCGCAAGACTTGCATATCTCAGAGGCGCGCACACTGCGCATACGTGCTGCATCATCCACGTATGACAGATAACGGAAGTGAGAGAAAAGTGTTTATTACGTTTGAAATAAGGATATTTTTCTTAGAAAAAAACGCATGGATTCACTACAGAAGGCCTTTATTCACCCCCCGGAGCCATGTGAGGCACGTTTTATTATGGGTACGCACGCTTTATTTGACGACTTGTGGACTGAAGCACTGCAACACCCGCTGACTGCAAGGATAGAGCTTGGAATAGCCAGGACATTTTTTAATATAACTCCTATTGTATTCGTCTGAAAGAAGAAAGGCATATACACAGGATGCCGCGAGAGGGTGCAGTAAAACACAGCGAATTTCATTTTGGGTGAACTAACCCTTTAACATTCATTTCATATGATCTGAATGGTCAGTCATAGCAGACTGATGTTTACACCAATGCCTCACCACATGATTGGATTTCAACTACATACTGTGTCTGTAGCAAGTCATGTCAGTCATACTGAACATATTCCAAAAGGTTTTCTTTGTAGATATAACCTTTGTAATTCCAATCACATTTGCACTAATCTAACATTCAATTAAAGTTAATCTTTAAATATACTAATAATTTAAGAACACTTGTAATCCTAAAAATATTGTTTTGCCAAAATTCATATAATTAAAAATTATTTAGTTTATAGTGGGGTTTTCTGTATTTATTTAGACAAAATAGTATATAGTTTTAATATCAGATGTTTAATGGTTATCATCCATAACATGAAATGATTATTGGTATTGACCAGAATCCTTATAGTATATTGAAATTATACTTCTATAGCAGTTTTACTTGTAAAAATAATTTTACAGTTAGTGGCACAATTTAGCAGATATAGGAAGCTCCTGAAGGACCCAAGAGAATGTGAGATGTGACACTTATTCGGGATTCAGAAAATAATTTTAGTTCACCATCAATATACAACAACATGGAAATTGTCTAAACCTTAGTTCCTGTCTAAGTAAGATAGGGATCAAAACAAGCCCATTTTAATCTTCAGTAAAATAAGACATGTCTTTTTAACAAAAGGGATTTAATGGCCTTATTGCATGCTTGCACTACACACACCAAAAAAAAAAAAAGTTCTACAGTATGAGCTTTATAACTGCTGCTATTAAACTGGACCATTTGAAAAATCCCTATTATTTTGTTACTTTGGATCGCCCGTTTTTTTTTTTATATAATAGCAGATTCTGGTGCTGAATTTACCAAAAGCAGCTTTGAAGCTTTCATGATCCAACATGAGGCTGTGGCCACAATTGTGAAATTTCTGGCAAACATAAATTCAGCACCAGACGCCGCAATGGTACGTCCAGAGCACACTGACAGGGAGCATGCAAGAAAAAAATGACAGAACCAACAAGAAGTTCGTTTTTTTCTACCAGACCTGAACTCTTGTCGAGGAATGCTGGTTGTGGGACTCGTTGTTTGTCTGTAGGGAGACGAAGAGCCAGTTAATCAAATGTTTTTACTGGCTGTACTGCCTCGATTGCCCTAAGCTTTGCTGTTTACTTTCTTGATTATAGTTTTCATTTGTTATTTTGCTCATATTTTGCTCGTCATTATAGCTCCTTCGCAGATTGTGGTGTGCCGCACCGAGTGAAGAAATTCAGCCTCCTTTTGTATTCAACAAGCTTGTGTATGTATTTTGCTCCTGGGCACATTGATAATTATTTTATGAAAGTTGTTTATGAGTGTTTCTTATGAGTTCTTTCTGATCAAGAGGTGCGCAGAATATATTTTACTGATATTTATCCTTATGAAATGAGTCTATTATATGCATATGTGGATAGCTTTACAGATTTTACTGCTCCTGGCCTAGCTGTAAATTGTCATTGCATGATGATGATTCTTGGCCTTGGAGTTCTTGATAGATTCAATAGAAATGCAGGAACCAGAGGAAAGCACCACTGAGGCCCTTTCTCTTCATTACCATTCACACACCCACATCTTACATAATCATTAGAAGAATTCACGACTTCTTGGGAATAAATGGCAGCCTACTCTGACTTCTAAAAACCCCTAGATCTCTCCCTTTTTTCTCTCAGTTCCCCCTTTTCCAGATGAATCCGTCATGCTTCCAGTAGCCTCTCCAAAACCTCTACAGTGTCATAAAGAACCCGGGCAATTTGAGTTTGGTTTTCCATGACGCTCAGGAAATCATGTGCTCTTTGATATGTTTAGTCTTGGGCAAATATTGTAGAAAATGTATTATATCTTAGTATTTTTATGCTTTATCCTCAACTCTGTCTGTGCTGAAGTGACCCAGTGGTCTCTACTCTTTGCTCCGGGTCATGGCACCAGATCCAGCTCTAAATCCCTACAATATGAGAGCCCCGTTCCAGGATCAAGTCCGCTTTGCTTCGTCTTAGACCGCTCTCATTCATTTAAACCCACAAACTTGCACAAAGATTACTTTAATCCTTGTAAAATAATTTCTGCTTTCAAAAATCATTTTTAACAGTAAGCCACTTCAATATAATTCAGGGAAACAAACAGACAGAATCTTATTACATTTATTTAAGGTGTTGCTCCATTTTCTGCTCTCTTGTGGTTTCAGATCTACACTGTAATGGTTTTAGCATGATCAATGCCCAAAGTAATTCAGGATTGAGTTTTATCTTGAGTAATAGTTGACATTAACTTTCTTGCAATGGTTATTCTGCTTTGTTTTTTACTAAAGTAATATTTTGGGTCAGATGACAGTATTTGTCATAACTACGTTAAACATAAGTCATTTTAGGGTTTACAGCATTATGTTGTCATGCAACAAAGATGTTAAATTGGATATAACTTCACACAGAAAAGGTTAATAAGCATTTTTTTGTTTATACAAAATTAGTTTGGCTGTTTTGCTCAGTAACTCACAAAATTGTCTTTAATATCAACATGATAAGATCATGGATCATAATTATCCTGCCTGAAAAAAATATCATGGTATGATATTTTTGCCATATCATCCACCCCTATTAACATGCATATTAAAACAGTGAGTGTTTTGACATGTACTGGATGAATTTGCCCTATTTGCTAACATTGTAAGTACCTCACAGCAATCCATATATATTTTTAAGAAAAGAAGGGACAAGTATAAATTAATTTAGGTGGTATTTAAGCTACAAATGCTGTTGGTTGAGCTTGACTTGTACTGAAGCTGGAATATTCCTTCATGTTGTTTCTGCTAGTATTGAATGTTCATTGTTGCGCTAACGCAGCACTGACCCCCTCACCTTTAAAAGTGTGGTCAATTGTCGAGTTTGGAACAAGTCAGGGTGGTTTTACTGGTTTCCGCTTCCACTGTTTGCTTTATCTCCTGCCTGTGCGCATTTGCTCTAAACATTAGGCTGCTGTCTTGTGATCCTGGCGAACTACATTATGCACACAAACACACTTAAATACACTCTCTAGCTCTCTGCTGAGTTCCTAGAAAATGTTAGCTGTATTTACGGCCACACCCAGTGTGGTGGATTTAGAGAAGATGAGTCGCAGCCGCAGTCACAAAACTAGACCACACTGCAGCGTGACTTGCACGCCAGGGCCTTGGATTGAGGGTCAAGGTCTGTGTAGGTGGGCCAAACCATGAATGAACTACTTGAAATCATCTAGTGTTTATTAACACCTACAAGCTCACTTGTGGATTGGCCACTTCATTTTTTTGGCCTCTATTCCATTATCACATAACCACATCACAAGACAGTTTCATCCCAATATGACATGAATTTGTGTCACAGCTAATTTCACATCTGTGTGATATTGTGAAATTACACCGTGCAAAGATTGAAGAAACACATCTTTGCTGCAAATTTGATTAAGTTAGCGTGGTTTCTCTGAACTGTTGATTCAGCAGGGTTTGGCTACTCACTGTGATTACTTGCCCCCATAATCTGATTTGTCTGGATTTACATATAGTCATTGAGCAATAATCATTGACCCAACTCCCAGGAGATCAATTTATGGGCAGAGCACAACCATGGTCAGATCCAATCACATCATCTCTGGACTTAAGGCTTGTACACACTGGGATGAATATTGCGCGCGATTATCGCCGACGTTTAATACCTCGTGACTAAACAAAGGGTGCCAATGTGAGTGCCAGGCGTAAAAGCGTCATGGCAAGATGACCGTAGAGCTGCTGGTCTCATTGGTGTCTGAACACAAAGAGCTTTATGACAAACACGACAGCGACTACAAAAATCTTGATAAGAGGGAGTTGTTATGGAGAGGAATTGCAGATCAAATAGGATTCGATGTGTACCGGGGTGTTTTTCATTAAGCGCCATCTAATGTCAGGGAGTGAATTTGCACGTTCACTCGGCTCATCGCCAGCAAAAATCGCTTGTGTATGAACACACAAGACGCGTCGAAAAACGCTGGCGATAAGCACCCCCGCGATAATCGTCCCGGTGTGTATGAGGCTTAAAGATGTCAAAAGTACTGGTACTTTGGTACAAATTTTAAAATACCGGTATAGTATCACCTGACTTTGGTACACTGGGGGAAACAAATGGTGTAGGATTTACTTTGAAGACATTTTCATTCAGGAATTGCTGTTAAATGCAAGAAATAATTACAAAGAAAAGTAACACATTGAATCAAACATGAAATTTAATAGAAAGACAGAATTTTCTTTTAAAATATAAAAAACAAACAAAACAAAATTTTTTTCTTTACAGTCTACTTAAAGCCACTGCTTTTAAGCTCTCATGAGTACTTGCTTGCATGTGAGAGGTAATGTGGCTGTGCGCATGAATGGTCAAATGCACTTCTCGGTCAAAATGCTTGTCTTGGCAGGATATTAATGTAAACAGCCAGTTATGTCATAAGTGAATTTAATCAGATGGTCAATTTTATTTATATAGCACTTTATGCAATAGCTTCAAAGCTGCTTTACTCTTTTAGTTTCAGATATCAGTAGTTTCAAGTTTTAAAAATGTAATTTGTTCCCGAATGTAATAACAAACTATTTGAATGGTTAAGTTTTAATTAGCTTTATTATGTAATAATGCATCATATAATAATAACCATGAAACCTATTCTAGTAATTTGAGCAGATTTTTTATTATTATTTGTTTAGTACTGGCTACTTTATCATTTTTTTGAAAACTTGGCAATGCTACTTAACTGCTAATTGAAGACTGCATACAATTTTGTACATTTAATTGTTAATTATTATATACTATATATATATTGCTATATTATATATATATTGTATATATCTAATTGTTTTTGTGATATCAAAATTGTTACTGAGAAGCATGAAATGTTCACTTGTGTTGGTATAGATTAATAATTAATAATTAATAATTTGGTTTTCAGTTCTGTACTGGTAAAGTTTGTCCCAGTTTACTGCATTACAAATTAATTTGATTTGCAAATAATGCTGTAGTGTTGCGAAATCTCTTCTGGAAATGATTGCATAGCACTTTTGGGACTTTTTATTGTGATGCTTTGTGAATGTGGGGATATTTGTTCGATATGTTTTGTACATTGCATGTACTGTAGCTTTTCATTGGGAAAATTCCCCAGATTCTGGAATGTAATGACCGTAATAATAAAAAAATCCACATGACTTTCCCTCTAGAAGCCTAACTTCATTGTGAATATGAATCACTCAATACTCAGATGTCCTGTGTTTTTAGCTAGTCCATGTTTCTGTCATCAAGTCTTCCACAGATTTGACTTTCTGCACTTCCCCAATCTGAGCACTGATCTAAATCTGTACAGTCAGTCAGAAATCAAGCGTAGCGTTAGTTCTGGCAGGTCACATTAGTCAAGCTCGCATCAGCTGACCTTCAGCTGATCCCCATCTACCTATGGGAATACGACACCTAAGTATTAATATATAAGGTCCCGCAGTAGTATCAGCAGTTTTCGCATTGCTCAATAGCTAATTACCCTCCTCCATCCCCAACTCCTCCTCTGTCAGTCAGGATTCAGCCTTCTGATTCTCATTTGAATCAGACTAAATCTAAAATGTGTACATAACATTATTAAACTTTAATGATATCTGCAATACATTTATGTTGGTTCTGTTCTGTTTACCCTGGGGGGGTTATCGCTGCTCTCCCTGCTCTCATCCATGCTAGGCTGCATGGATGCGCAGGGAGTTCTTGCCCGGAACAGAACCATACCGCCAATCCAAACTGTATGCTAATTGTCAATCATATTTGACGATAGTGGTCCTGACAGAATTCAAAGAGAAGTTTATCGCTCCAGCTGCGTGAAATGAGCCAAACAGCCATACTGGAACTATACATAACCTTCATAAGCACAAATCTTTTAAATGTTTGAGAGTTCTATTCATTATATAAAATCCATTCATACAAAGCAGCTTCTGTATTATAAGAAGTATTATGTGCTTTTCTTCAGTTTTCTTCAGAGTAGTAAGTAAAACTGCCTAATGTTCCCTTTTCTCTTGCTTGTGTTCCTTTGAATAAAATGAATGAATGAGATCTTAGTGCAAAATCCACAAAAACCCACACGGATGCTTATTGGTGTAACTGCAAGTATTTAAAGCAATAATTTTCTGCAGTGAACTGAATCCAAACGAACAATTGGCAGAAAAGCTTAGCTGTGTGTTTTGTGTGCATACAAAAGCCCTTCATGTTGATGTTTTTGGAGCTCATATTCAGTGCAAAGCTGTATTTACCATGTGTACAGTTCAGCATAATTGTGTAGTCCAAGGAAGGAAGGGATATATTGAGGGAAGGGAAGTGAAAGAGAGAGAGAGATATAGAAAAAAACCGCTGCATATTACATTTAGCTTGAAATAAAAAAATAAATTAAAATATCCCACTGGAGAAACTGAGCTTTGGTTCTCAGGCCTGCTGCCACAGGTATCTGAAGTTTTAAGACCCCTTTTTATTTTTGTGTCATTTTTAAATAGATGTTCAGAGTGAGGCTATTATTTTTTTGCCATTTGATTTACACATGGCTGTAAATTCACCACCAAAGTGTGTATCTCAAATGAACAGTTCATGCAAAAGGTGTTCACGCTGTTCAACATTCTTTTGCACAACAATAATAAACTCCATTGGTTATACTGCAAAAAAAATGACAACAAAATAATTACACGATATAAATGTACTTTACAGTTATAATATTATTATATATTAAGGGGTGGGGGAAAATCATTAAGGCATAGCATCGCAATATTTTGCCTGGCAATATTGTATACAGACAAGGACGCCAAGTATCGATGTTATATCAGGCCCTGGATTTTGGCATGGGATTGTGAGTATTGAACATAAGTGTATTAATTCCTGCAAGCTCAGTGCATGTAATGCAGGAAAACAGATCAAATCAATAATCTGACATCTTTCTGTCAGACTGTAGCTCATCTGTCTCTCTCTCTCTGAGCTGTCTGTAAAGGAAGCACATTCTCACATATATCTGATCTTGGATCAATCGGAGAAACTTGAATAAACAAAGTGCTAAATAAATAGTGTCACCTTTGTCTTCCTCAGGGTGTTTGTAAGATTGTTCTTATTAAAACAAACACATTGAATTGCTTGTGCAAACATAGAAGGAAGGAAATTTTTAACAAGGAAAGGATGGAGATGGATATCTGAGATCAACAGACTGAGAACTTCATCCCATTAGATAAAACAGATATAAACAATGTTTTACTTTGGTGACATTTGTATTTGAATACGTTATCGCAATACTTAGCATTTAAATATTTAAAGTTAAAAATCAAGTTTTTAACATTCTTTACATGTTTGTCTGGTGTTTTTAATATACTTAAAAGCAAACCATGTGCAAATTCATCAGTCAGCAACATCACTGAGCATTTTCTCCTTAAAATGGCAATGTAGACAGTAGGGGTGCTACGGTTCTCGGTAAAAAATCGAACCGTACCGTTCTCCACACACGGACCGCGGTTCAACTTAAATCTGACAATGCATCTGTAATATGATTTGTTAGAGTTCGGCTAATGCATGTTTCTGTTGATGGATACAAATTCTGGCTTCCCAATACATTACAACAAGAGCGATGAGAGAAACAAAAACAATACGTGGACAAACCAGTCACTCTTTGTTCAATGCGAGTGCTGTATGTTGGAATAACTGTCATTTATGCCGTCATCACGTGTCGATAGCGCAGGTGAGACCTAAACAGCACATGTTGCTATCTGTGTTTAAACTAAACTCATTTAAGCCTGGCCAGTTTAAATATTAAAGAGCCAGAAGACGTGAACTCGCGCGTGCAGTGAGAAGATCTGTGTGTGTGCTCTCATCCGAAGTGCGGGAACCCGTGTCTCAGAACGTGTGCAAATATTAAGCTCTCTTTGAAGTATTGTGCTTGAAATTGGGGGGGGGGGTGGGGGGGACAAATTCACACAAAAATTATGTCAAAATGCCCGTCTTGGTGAGTATCCTAGCAGACATAGTCGGCTGAACATACTGTATCAGTGCACTGGATCAGTGCGTTCTCTTAAAGTGACAGCACTTTCTTAATGTTAATCAAACAGCAACAACACGGAAATCACTCACTGCTCTTGATTGAATAACTTTTGTAACTTTAATAAGGATTAATGTTTAATTTATAGTCAAATATGCAATGTTATTTTACATTTGATTACTTTATTCAATTTCTGTACCTAAAAACTAATTTTAGACCTACCTAAAAAACCTGAAAATTTTATTTGTGTAAAGAGTCAATCCACTGAAGGCGAGCGTAGTGAGAACCCAAGTGCAGTTTTATTCAAACAAGGTGAAATCCAAAAATAATCCAAACACGATTGACTTGACTTGAACGGGAACATAGCTGAGCCAGACTGACATCAACAGGATGACTCACCAACAGCGGGTTAAATACATTCAATACACGACAAAGGCACAATGGGAACATGAAGGCTACTTATAGCAGACAAGGACGGTCACATGACATGAACAAACCAATGGGGAACAAGACACATGACTAAGACTACCAATCAGAACATGACACATACACAAGGCAGAGAGACATGAGGCAAGGGAAGCATGACACTAACATGGACCATGAAACAATTACAAAATAAAAGACATGGAAAACATGAACATGAAACAAAACACCACATTACATATCCCCCCCTCTAAGGGCGGCTCCTGACGCCCTAATGTAACATCCACCCCAACCAACACAACGTCCAAGAGGATGGAGGACTGGAGGTGGTCCAGGGGGAGGGATGGAGGGCCAGGCCCATGAAGAGGAACAGGCAGAACGGGGAGCCATGGCAGAGCAGGCAGAACGGGGAGCCATGGCGGAGCAGGCAGAACAGGGAGCCATGTCGGAACAGGCAGACCGGGGGGCCATGGCGGAGCAGGCAGATCGGGGGGCCATGGCGGAGCAGGCAGATCGGGGGGCCATGGCGGAGCAGGCAGCCATGGCGGTGCAGGCAGAGCAGGGCGGCTGGGTGATGACGGCAGAGCAGGAAGCCATGGCGGTGCAGAGACATGGACAGACCACTTGCCTGTGACTGAACAAGCAGAGAGTTCATGAAACGGCCTCCTTGGCCGTGACAGGACAGACAGTGAGTTCATGAATGGCCTCCATGGCCGTGACAGGGCAGACTGTGAGTTCATGAACAGCCTCTGTGGCAGGACAGACAGTGAGTTCATGAACGGCCTCCTTGGCCGTGGCAGGACAGACAGTGAGTTCATGAACGGCCTCCTTGGCCGTGACAGGACAGACAGTGAGTTCAAGAACGGCCTCCGTGGCCGTGACAGGACAGTCTGTGAGTTCATGAACGGCCTCTGTGGCCGTGACAGGGCAGGCAGTGAGTTTGAAAGCGGACGCCACCACCTCAGGAGGTTCTGCAGCGGATGCCGCCAACTCTGGAGGTTCTGCAGCGGAAGCTACCACTTCTGGAGGAACAGGAAAGGCCCTTGGAGCAGACTCGTGGATAGGAGAGGCCTCTGGAGTGGACTCGTGGTCAGGAGAGGCCTCTGGAGCGGACTCGTGGACAGGAGAGGCCTCTGGAGCGGACTCGTGGACAGGAGAGGCCTCTGGAGCGGACTCGTGGACAGGAGAGGACTCTGGAGCAGACTCGTGGACAGGAGAGAACTCTGGAGCGCAGTGTGCAGCCCACACACTCAAAATGGCGACCGCCATTACAGGAAGGGCAGCAGAGTGTGGCATAACCTCTAAGATGGCGGGGCTTGAGAGTGCTGACGTCACTGGGATGCCTGCAGCTCACACCGACATCAGAGGTGGGTCCATCACACTAGCAATCAGTCCTTTGAGTCTTGGCCCAAGCTCCGCATTCGCAGGAGCTTGGCTACTATAGCCCCCCCCCCCCAAAAAAAATCCTTAGGGGAAAACTTGGGGATAGTCGCGACGTGGAGAGGCTCAGGCGTGGCGGCCATCTTGGCCGGGGACTCAGGCGTGGCGGCCATCTTGGCCGGGGACTCAGGCGTGGCGGCCATCTTGGCCGGGGACTCAGGCGTGGCGGCCATCTCATGACGAGATTCTGAAGGATCAGCTGAGACGTGACGAGACTCTAGAAGAGCGGCCATCTTGTTTAGAGACTCTTGTGTGGCAGCCATCTTGCAACGGAGCTCTTCAATGGTGGCCATGTTGTGAATAATTTCCTGAGTGACCAGCATGATGTGAGCAGGCTCTGGCTTGGCAGACGTGACGTGAGCAGGCCCTGGCATGATTTGAGCAGGTCCTGGAGTAGCAGGCATGACGTGAGCAGGCTGTGGCTTGGCAGGCATGACGTGGGCAGGCTGTGGCTTGGCAGGCATGACGTGAGAAGGCTGTGGATTGGCAGGCATGACGTGGGCAGGCATGACGTGAACAACTCCTGACATGATGGTCGGGACGTGGAAAAGGTCTGATGTGGCGGGTACTGTGGGATAGCGGTGTTCCTCCTCAGCAACCCCCACAGTAAATGGTGAACCAGCCAGCAACAAAGCAAAGTCAATATATTTCTCAAGAGTCCATTGAGGGGTATTGCGTGGCATTAAATGAGATACATTTTTTTCCAAACCATAACGGAAAATGTCTTTCAGGAAGCTATCCTTAAAATCTACCTGGTGGCAAAGTCCACAAAAGTCCTCCACATAATCCTCAATGTCCTGGTTTCCTTGGCGAAGTCGAACGAGACGATGTGCTGGGTTCATTTTGGGGGTCGTGTATTCTGTAAAGAGTCAATCCACTGAAGGCGAGCGTAAGTGAGAACCCAAGTGCAGTTTATTTACAGAGTGATCCAAACATCCAAACAATAATCCAAGACACAGACTTGACTTGACTTGACTTGACTTGACTTGAACTGACATAGCATGAGCAGACTTGACATCAACAGACTAGACTCACCAACAGCGGGTTAAATACGTTCAATACACGACAAGGGCACAATGGGAACATGATGGCTAGTTATAGCAGACAAGGAGGGTCACATGACATGAACAAACCAATGGGGAACAAGACACATGACTAAGACTACCAATCAGAACATGACACATACACAAGGCAGAGAGACATGAGGCAAGGGAAGCATGACACTAACATGGACCATGAAACAATTACAAAATAAAAGACATGGAAAACATGAACATGAAACAAAACACCACATTACAATTACAAAATAAAAGACATGGAAAACATGAACATGAAACAAAACACCACATTACAATTTGTATCTTTGCTCTATTGTATTTTTTTGTGCTGTTGCTAGTAGTTCGATTTGGGTTTGTATTATTTTCTTTATTTTTATTTGACAATATAGTTTTTTCCTAAACATAGCACATACCGAACCGTACCGAAACCGTGACTCTAAAACCGTGATACAAACCGAACTGTGAGTAAGTTGAACCATTGCACCCCTAGTAGACAGTCACAAAAATGCAGTGTAGAACCACCCGTTTCCTACCGTCACAATAATCAATCTCATCTACTTGCAGGGCGGGGCTTTTCATGTCTGGTCAAAGGTTTCCATTTACAACGTGGTTTTGTAGCATTAAGTAATGTAGCCAATAGCAGTCATATCTGTTGATTTCATAAATGTGATGGCCAATCAGAAGTGTTTAAGTTAGTCAGAATCCACTCATCGCTCAAAACGCAGAAATCCTCTCATTATAAAAAAGTGTAGGTTGGATCTAAATAAGATATAAATTGTGCAGTGTAGAGCTTCATTGATTATAACAGAACTTCATGAGATCGCGATCAACTAAGATGAGTGACAGCTTTTAATGATAATAAAGAAAGTGCTTTTCAAATGCTTTGTTGGCTCTATCATGTCTATATATAGTATCTATCTATCTATCTATCTATGGGATATATTATATATATAGATAGATAGATAGATATATTCCATTCAGAATTTGAATAAATTCACTCACAGATTCACCCTTTCATAACCATTATCCAATACTGCCACTTGCCATTGTGTAGCATTTCTTAATTCAGTTAACTAAGTGAAAGTTGAACAGGTCTGAGCTGCTGTGGAATAGTTAACATATTCATGGATCTCCGTATCTAAATCAGGTAAGGGTGTAGAGTTACATTCAGTACACTAGTAGGCTATTGTATTATACGTACATATATATACATTATTAAGCATTATTATTTGCTATATTCACTAAAAAAATCAGTGCTTTTCTCTCTATCATGTGAATAAAAGGTAAGTTCAAAGAGTCTGACACTAGATTGAGAATCTGGGACTGAAATTAAAATTTTACCCTGGGAATAAACAAGGTTTTTAGAATTGTGAAACCGTTTAGACAAAGAAACAAAGTGCTCTCTTGCAGACATTCGCCTTGTAGCTGAAAGCACCTTGTTCGGGTCTGTCTCTCTCTCTCTCTGCGGGAAGTGGTCGGTGAGGTTTGCTTAAGGCCTGTTTGTTTGATTAGTTCAGCTGTTTCGTCTCAGATATTTTCATCATTATTTATTTCTGTACTGTGTTTACACACTTGAGCCGTGTTGGCTGAGATGAGAACCAACTTGACGTATGTTTATCATTGTTGATATACTTCATAATCTGAGGACCAGAACGCAAAGAAGTGATGTGCTGTTATTTTTTTTAAACAATCAGATGTCTTATTTTGTCTGGTGAATGTACACCAGACAAAAATCATGCACAAAAATGGAGTGTTGGGCTCTTTTGACTTGCAACACTTGCAAAACCCTAACAACATGCTAACAGCTACTTGGAACACCTTAGCAACCGCATAGAAACAGTCACAATTGGCCACAACACATTAACAGTACATTAACAACCACTTAGAAACTGCAAAGCACTACTCACAGCCTCCAACAACACCCTAGAACAACCTGCATAGCAACACTTATAGCCACCCAACACACCCTAGAAACATGCTAACCACTTAGAACATCCTAGCAACTGCATAGCAACACTCACAGTCTCCAACAACACCCGAAACGGCAAGTTAGAACACCTTAGCAACACACCGACAACCACTAGGAACACCTTAGCAACTGTATAGCAACACTCACAACTTGCCACATTACACAAACAGTGTTCTACCTAACACTCACAGCTTCCAACAACAACCTAGCAACATGAAAACAAATTGGAACACCTTAGCAACTGCATAGTAACACTCACATTTGACCACAACACCCTAACAACATTCTGACAGCAAGTTACAACAACTCACAACCACTCAGTATGCCCGGGAAGCAGACTTAAAGACACTTAGAACACCTTTCATAGCAGCACTCACAGCCTCTGACAACACCCTAGCAACTACCTATGCTAACTACCACTGGAAATACCAAAGCAATTACACAATAGCAACACTTAATCACATTCAACTACTCACAACACTCTAGAAACAAGATACAACTACTTAGAAAATCTTAGCAGCTGCACAACAAGAGTAACAACCAACCACAACACCCTAACAGTGATAACATTTACTTTACAACTGAATAGCAAAACTCTGATTTATCCACAACACCGAAACAATGTTTGAACAAACCTGTACAATACCTTAGTAGCTGCATAGTAACACAGCCTCCAACAACACCCTAGCAATATGATATCCACTTGAAATGCCTTAGCAACTGCAAAGCAACACACATGTGCCCACAACATACGAACAGCGTTCTAACATCAAGTTACAACAACTTATTAACACTCACAACTACTCAGTACACCCTAGAAACATGCCAACAAACTCTAAGAATACCTTAGCAATTGCATAGTAACACTGTCAGCCCCCGACAACAGACTAGAAACATAACAACAACTTATAACACCTAGCAACTGCATAGCAACACTCACAGCCTCCAAAACACCCTAGCAACATGATAACAATAACTTGGAACAGCTTAGCAACTACAGCAACACTCACAGCCTCCAAAACACCCTAGCAACATGATAACAATAACTTGGAACAGCTTAGCAACTACATAGCATCACTCACAGCCTACAAAACACCCTAGCAACATGATAACAATATTGCGGAACAGCTTAGCAACTACAGCAACACTCACAGCCTCCAAAACACCCTAGCAACATGATAACAATAACTTGGAACAGCTTAGCAACTACATAGCATCACTCACAGCCTCCAAAACACCCTAGCAACATGATAACAATAACTTGGAACAGCTTAGCAACTACATAGCATCACTCACAGCCTCCAAAATGCCATAGCAACATGATAACAAGAACTTGGAACAGCTTAGTAACTGCATAGCATCACTCACAGCCTCCAAAATGCCATAGCAACATGATAACAAGAACTTGGAACAGCTTAGTAACTGCATAGCATCACTCACAGCCTCCAAAACGCCATAGCAACATGATAACAAGAACTTGGAACAGCTTAGTAACTGCATAGCATCACTCACAGCCTCCAAAATGCCATAGCAACATGATAACAAGAACTTGGAACAGCTTAGTAACTGCATAGCATCACTCACAGCCTCCAAAATGCCATAGCAACATGATAACAAGAACTTGGAACAGCTTAGTAACTGCATAGCATCACTCACAGCCTCCAAAATGCCATAGCAACATGATAACAAGAACTTGGAACAGCTTAGTAACTGCATAGCATCACTCACAGCCTCCAAAATGCCATAGCAACATGATAACAAGAACTTGGAACAGCTTAGTAACTGCATAGCAACACTCACAGCCTCCAAAACACCCTAGCAACATGAAAACATCAACTTGAAACACCTTAGTAACTGCATAGCATCACTCACAGCCTCCAAAACACCCTAGCAACATGAAAACATAAACTTGAAACACCTTAGTAACTGCATAGCAACACTCACAGCCTCCAAAACACCCTAGCAACATGAAAACATAAACTTGAAACACCTTAGTAACTGCATAGCAACACTCACAGCCTCCAAAACGCCATAGCAACATGATAACAAGAACTTGGAACAGCTTAGTAACTGCATAGCAACACTCACAGCCTCCAAAATGCCATAGCAACATGATAACAAGAACTTGGAACAGCTTAGTAACTGCATAGCATCACTCACAGCCTCCAAAACACCCTAGCAACATGATAACAAGAACTTGGAACAGCTTATTAACTGCATAGCAACGCTCACAGCCTCCAAAACACCCTAGCAACATGAAAACATAAACTTGAAACACCTTAGTAACTGCATAGCAACACTCACAGCCTCCAAAACACCCTAGCAACATGAAAACATAAACTTGAAACACCTTAGTAACTGCATAGCAACACTCACAGCCTCCAAAATGCCATAGCAACATGATAACAAGAACTTGAAACACCTTAGTAACTGCATAGCATCACTCACAGCCTCCAAAACACCCTAGCAACATGATAACAAGAACTTGGAACAGCTTAGTAACTGCATAGCAACACTCACAGCCTCCAAAACGCCATAGCAACATGATAACAAGAACTTGGAACAGCTTAGTAACTGCATAGCAACACTCACAGCCTCCAAAACGCCATAGCAACATGATAACAAGAACTTGGAACAGCTTAGTAACTGCATAGCAACACTCACAGCCTCCAAAACACCCTAGCAACATAACAAGAACTAGGAACAGCTTAGCAACTGCATAGCAACACTCACAGCCGGAAACACCATAGCAACTACACAAAAGCAACAGTTTGAACTACTCACAACAATCTAGAAACATGTTAACAACCACTTAGTAGGGATGCACCAACCGAAATTATTCAGCCAAAAATAGCAAAAAAAGCTCTTTCAGTGTGGCCAAATAAGCGGAAAAACCAAATAAATTGTACCGAACAGTGACGTGACGCTATCAAATAGCAGTCAGCGCAGAGTGAGAGGCGCGCACTCTTTATAATGCAACAAATTTGTCAGCAGTATGGAAGCATTTAAACTGTCCAAGAAAGACGCAAAACTCATTACAAGCACCGACAGCGAGAAATTGTTTAGTACTGCATCGTATGTCTTCAATGAGAAGAGGAAGGGGTGATGGTTGCTGGTTAATGTATGATGATTGAAATTGTGAAATGGCCTTAAACAATTAGGAAATAAACTGCAGAACGTTATGTTTTCTAATTCACGGACGAATTGCATGTATTCCGACAGCGCTGCACGAACTCGCAGAAGATCTGCTTGTTAACCAGGGTTCAAAGTCCAAAGCGCTAGGAAAGTCTGCGTTAAAACAGTGTTATTTGTCAGTTGCTCACACATTTTTATTAATTTTTACAAGGCATGTGACAACGCGATACGTGCAACGTATTTGTAATGAGACTCATTTATAAATCTGTTGTCAACAAAAAGAAGCATTGAGGTATTCCTGCGCGTTTCCGGCAAAATAAAAGTTGAAAAAAAAACAAGAAATCCGTCAACATTTATAAATGTTAGTATTGTAATTTTACTGTTGTTCTGTAAAATAAAATAAAAAAGACAATAATAATGATAAAAATAATTACAACAGCTCTGTTAATAATACATTTATTATAACATACACACATAATGTTCAAATTGGGATCTGTAATATTTCTAATGTTTTAACAAATAAGTCTCTTTATGCGCAGCAAGGCGCTTTTATTTTTACAGTAAACAAAAATACATGCCTGATTCAAGAAGGGGGTTTGATGGCCAAAAGCTAGTTTTACTAGCTTATTAATTTTAAAGGAGTCATATGATGTTGTAAAAAGAACATATTTTGTGTATTTGGGGTAATGAAATGTGGTTATTGCGGTTTAAGGTAAAAAAAAAAAAAAAAACATTATTTTCCACATACTGTACATTAGTGTTTCTCCTCTATGCACTGCCTTCTGAAACGCGTCGATTTTTACAAAGCTCTGAAAAGCGAGGTGTACTGTGATTGGCCAGCTATCCAGTGCGTTGTGTAGGGCTGCCACTAACGACTATTTTTACTTCGATCAATCTATCGACTAATTTATTGATTACTCTAAACGATTAATTTCCCACAAAAAAATTTTTTTTACTTAAGAATATTTTATTAAACCAAAAGAAATCCAAATTTCTATGAAATCCTTTCTTTAAAGCAAAAGTAAAGTGCAACATAGAGTACAGAAGGCAAGGTCGTTCTCATATCCAAATCACTGAAATCAAAAGTCAGTAGTCTTAGTGTAAGAATGAAACATCACGTGTTCTAGTCTAATAATAATACAATTATAATCAAAAAACTATTTTTAAAGTAGTATTTACCAGAAATGTTATTTACCAGAATTTATTTAGGAGAAAAATTTAAATGTGCAGTATTTCTTAAAAAAAAAAAAAAACTTTTTTTAAATAAAATCTATTAATTGGAGAAGATTTTGATTATTAATTTTAATGGAACCATTAAAAGGAATCCAGAAAATATGGAAACACCGATGGTAAAGAAAAAACTATAAAAAATCATCTAATTAGAAGGCTTTGTGTGAATAAACCAATGTAATTTAAATATTAAAACAGAGTATAGAAAATTGAAAATGGAAAAAAAACTGAATTTGGCTATAAAACGGATTTCATGGTGCCCTATCATTATAATAATTTTTTTTGTGGTAATAAAAATAAATGTAAGTGAACAATAGCCTTTAAAATGACTTAAAATACATATATAATAGCAATGAGGCAATAATAATAAGTCCAAATAAAGTATCAAAAGCAAGAAACCATATGGTTTTATTGAACA